>JANBPO010004458.1:14819653-15087290 GCA_024336825.1 Amorphophallus titanum
CATCTATGGCGAGGGTTGCAGGGACAGCCGACGCAAATTCGACAAGGGTGTCCCGGACTTCTCCGTCGAGCAGGGGCGAGAGGCCATGGGGATCGACTGGATGACCGTCGCGGAATTGTGTCAGGCCATCCCGCCAGCGTTCACCAAATTCATCGGCACGCAACTTATGTCTGCCATCCAAAGGGAGCAAGCAGCATGAACACCCCTCAGAACCCCACCCCCGCCGCGAGTGGGCTGGAATTGCCGGAGTTGCCGGCGTGCTGGACTTACCAGCATCCGGTGCGCCTATACACCGCCGACCAAATGCACGCCTACGCCCGCCAAGCCCTCGCAGCGCAGCCCGCGCCCTATGGGTGGCTTGAACCAGAAACAGGAAATTTCGTTGACCATAAAACGAAGTTGGAAATGTCTGTCGATGCCAGCACCTATACGCTAGCCGTGTACACCAGCGCCCAGCCCGCGCCTGGGGTGGGTGGGGTTACTGAAGAAATGGTTGGCGTTGCGCGTCAAGCGTATTGGGAGACGTGCGGATACACGACCGGCGACTCAGGGATGCGCGCTGCATTAGAAGCCGCCATCTCCACCCGCCTCGCCGAATCGGTTGCGCAGGGTGGGGAGGCTTTCACGCATGACGTGCACTGCCCGCAGATGAATCGCCCGTGCACCTGTAAACGCACCCCAACCCCGCCCGCCGCAGCCAGCGACTTTGCGTTAGCGCAGGCGTTTCGTGAGATTCACACGATGGACTGTCTGCATGGCGATGCGCTGATGCTGTACGAACGCGCACTGGAAATCCAATCCGCCACCCCAACCCCGGCCCCGGCTGGCGGTGATGCGGGGGAACGGAAATGATCCGCGAGGAAATATTCACGTTCCGGTCAAGCAAGGACACGCTCATTCGGGTAATCGCTGATGGCCCGTGGACTGGTGGCGACATGGAACGCCTCTACGACCACATTCGCCTGATGCTGGAAATCGACTGCTTCGAGTATCCGGCTGACAGGATTCCCAAGACCCTCACCGCCAAGCCCGGCGCGGAGGGGGTGTGAATGAGCTGGCTCTTTTCGCGGGCGCTGGTGGAGGCATCCTTGGGGGCCAGCTTCTCGGATGGCACACAGTCTGCGCCGTCGAGTTCGCGCCCTACCCCGCAAGCGTATTGCTCGCCCGACAGAATGACGGACTTCTCCCGCCTTTCCCGGTTTGGGATGACGTTCGCACCTTCGACGGAAATCCCTGGCGCGGACGTGTTGACGTGGTGTCTGGCGGATTCCCTTGCCAGGACCTCAGCGTGGCAGGAAAGGGGGCGGGACTTAGCGGCGAACGATCCGGCCTATGGGCGCACTTCGCACGCATCATTCGTGAGGTTCAGCCCCGATACGCATTCGTGGAAAACAGCCCAATGCTCCGTTCTCGGGGACTCGGAACAGTTCTCGGCGATCTGGCCGCAATGGGGCTTGATGCGCGATGGGGAGTGCTGGGAGCTGCCGACGTTGGCGCACCCCACCAGCGCGACCGCATCTGGATTGTGGCCGACGCCGACCGTCTGCGGAAATCACAACCGACCTGGGGCGAGTGCGACCAGCGGGATGGGACTTTCAACAGCCGTGAAACTCTGGCCGACACCGAACGCCGGCAACAGCAAGTGGCGCGGTTCGATGCAGGAATGGGGCGGCTCAAAAAACTGGGTGCGCATTCAGGACCCGACGTTAGCCCGTGGGCCATTGAACCCGACGTGGGTCGATTGGCTGATGGGGTGGAGGCTCGGATGGACCGACTTGCGGCCCTCGGCAACGGACAAGTACCCCAGTGTGCAGCAGCGGCATGGAGATTGCTGACATGACTACTAACAAAGGGAACCCCATGACGACCGAGCTTGTGGAGTTGGCGGATAGGTGGCAGGCGGATGGAGACATCGCACTGCTTGCTGGTGAAGGCGATAAGCACTGCGTCCTGCACAATTGCGCAACCGAACTCCGCGCCCTCGCCTCGCGGGCTGGTGGGCCGGAAGTTCGATTCAATCCGGACGGATCGCTGGACGAGGTAATTGGAGATTGCTCATTCCACCTTGAACAGATGAGCCCGACGCACTGGTGGATGCAGGTCGGCCCGCACATGGTCAACCTTACCGCCAAGGGGAAGATCGCCGCTCACTTCGGCGAGAACGAAGTAGCCCCCGAACCGGTGGGGGTTGGGTGATGGACGGTCTAGTTCAGCGCGCAAAGGAACTGGCCCATCGTGCCCATGCCGGGCAAGTGGACAAGGCAGGCCGTCCCTACATTGAGCATGTGGCACGGGTTGCCGCTGCGGTTTCGGACGATCCGGAAGCTGAGGCGGTTGCATGGCTGCATGATGTTTTGGAGGATTTTGGGTTTCCATTGAGGTGGGCGGAGTTCCCCCGAGAGATTCGCGACAGCGTGATCCGCCTGACCCGCACGAAGCGAGAAAGCGCAGCCGACTATTACGCCATGATCGCCACGGACCCAATAGCTCTGCGCGTCAAGCTGGCCGACATAGCCGACAACGCGAACGAGAAACGGCTAGCGCTGCTGGACGAACAGACGGCGAACAGGCTAAGGCGGAAGTATGCAAAGGCCATACGGGCGCTAACAGGAGTCGGCGATGAGCGCGGCGGCTGAATTGATGGACGAGGCGGAAGCGGCCCGGCGCTTGGGGGTCAGCAAACGCTGGCTGGTCGAGCAGCGCCGCGCTGGCCGGATCAAATATGCCAAACTCTCCCGCCCCAAGTACCGGCAGGACTGGCTGGACCAGTTCATTGAGGCGAGCGCGTGCAACGACTGTGGGAATTCGGGGAGCAATGGGTCACAGACCGGCCAAACACCACCAGCCTCTATCGGGCGTGGTACGACGCGGCGGCCCGTAAGGTACGTTATGCCTCGCTGAACACGGCGGACCTGGAGGACGCCAAGCGGCAACTGGCCGCAAAGCTCATAACCAGGAAGGTTCCAGTCTACCCTAAAGGTTCTGAGTTTCGGGATAGAACCATCACCCAGTTTGCAGAGCCTGCCATTTCTGTTCAGACTGTTGGATGATTCTGGAATTCCAGTATGTCGAAGCTCTTCGAGTTCTCTTTGCAACGGCGCTAATCTTGTCTCGATCCAACATCGTGTTTGGGCGTACCGGCCATTCTCGTCAGAGCGCGCAGATCCAACCTGAAGCAGAGCTGTGGGACAGCCTTGGGAATTAATTCCCAAGACATCGCTCGCCTCCTCTCTGGTGACCGCTGCTCCCGGGGATCGACCCAGGACATTTCAGGAGCACCCCCATCCATCACTGCAGCCAGGAACCTCTCCAGACGTCACCGTACCAGTAGTGGGTCCCACATGCTGTCCTGCGGGCCCGAGTGAACAGTGCTGAACCAGTCAACCGCGTCCACCCGAGCGCCACCGACTGCTACTCGCCAACCCGAGATTAGTGCTTCCGGACCCCACATGTTTCCTATTACCTCCCTGCATGGAGTGGGCTGTAGAATGAATGTTGTAATTTAATATTCACTGCTGTACCGGGAGTCATGGATCTCGACCGGGAAGTCTTCCCCACGCCCCGAGCGTGGAGGTACACCCGCCCCCTCTATTTGTCACCTTGCTAGCTAGTATATACTCTAGAAGTCGCTGCATGTGAGTAGGTTACTTTCCTAGCCTTATCTTATGGTGTCACTGTTGTGAGTTGAGAGAGCATGACCCGTCCCGTGACTCGTTCCGAGCACAAGAGTAAGCTGACCACCCGAGACTCAAAGCCAGTTTCTCAACAGTGCCGATCGACACATTTCCCTCGCTGGGAATGACTGTGAGTGAGTACTTCTATTTGGGGCACGTTCGCCTCTTTAGGAACCCAGTTAGGTGTCAAGTCTTGTGTGTCATTGCTGGTCGCGTCGTCCAGAGAGTCACGTCATCACTTAGAGTCTCAGTTTCGAGTCGAGTCCTATAGTCATCTCGCATCAACTAACCAACCCAAGCCACTGTTTCCTCCCTTCCATTTGCCATCGCCATGACTCCTCCGGTCACCCGTGGCCAGAAGAAAGTCGCTCGAGCTCCTGTGATAGCTGAGGAAAGGGTGGAGCCTCGCTCAAAGTTCATCCACGACCGTCCTGCTGCCACCGTCCTACCCGCAAGAGAGCCGTGGAAGCCCAGGGTTCACTGCACGACAAGGATTTGCCGCAAGACTTTCCAGCCAAGAAAACTCGACTGTCAGCAGCTGAGAAAGGGAAGGGTAAGGCACCATCTGTTCCCCCTCCACCTTGTGCTCCTCCAGTGGTCAGAACTGTTCAGAGTGATCCTACACGAATTTTGTTTTCGCGGTATGTGGATTTTAGTGACCGCCACCTGCTCGATGGTTTTCCTGAACTACTGCCTCTGTTTGAATATCAAGGCTGGAGAGGCTTTATGACAGAGCATAGGGTTTACTACCCATTCCTAGTCCAACAGTTTTATAAGAATCTCTACTTTGATGAAGATCGCCACATCCTTCGGACAGTAGTAAAAGGAGTGAGACTCAAGTTGTCCACCAGATTTCTTCACAAAGCTCTGCACATTCCAAGGGAAGGGCTTTTAGAATCCAAGTTTAAGCTTGATCAGTCTGCAGCCTATACACTTCTGACAGGAAAGCTCCGGGTTCCTGAAGATGAACCACAGCTCTTTGTGAAGTCTTTTGACACCAATAGGTTTCCCCCTTTGCAGCGTCTCCTGCACCATATGTTCACTACCATGATCACTCCACAAGGGGGTGACAGGAGTAGGCTTACAGAGACCCAAAGGTTTATTCTATGCTGTATGCTTAACAATCATCAAATTTGTCTCCCTGAGATTATTCTGTAGATTATGGGCAGTTACATTGGGAATAAGAGGAGCCTACCCTATACTGCACACTTAACTGCCATATTTCAGACAGCTGGGGTCTCTCTCGCTGATGAAGAGCCGAACACCATTCCTTGCAGCAATGTGTACGGCATGTGATTTATTGAGAACTACATGAACTTCAAAAAGCAAGGGGATCAGATTGTCTGGGATTTGCCTGGTCATCAGCTGACTCCTTCTGTCGCTACGGCTCAGCCACCTCCTCCAGTTCAGCCAGCTCAGCCAGAATAGCATGCACCAGACGAACAGCATGCTCCAGCAGACTAGCCCGTTTAGCAGGAACAACCTAACTTCAATGAGCCTTTTGTTTAATATGAAAGGGAAGTTCATATGGATATGCTAGATGACTAGCAGCAACAGGAAATTCCACCAAGCACTATGTTGGGGTTTGGCATTCCCTGTCCTCTCTCTCCTGAACAGCCACCACAAGTCTTCACTGACAGCGATGCCCCTCTGAAATTCCATGTTGAGGCCTCCACTTCAAGAGGTACTACCTTTGGTGCTACTAATGGGCTCAGGGACATCCATCCTAATCTCATTCAATTTCTGAGTGCCCAATTCAGTCATATGAATTCTTGCTTTCTCAAGCTCAGTCTACAAGTTGACCGGATAGGCAAATCCACTATGAGCAAGTACAGACAAGCCGATGGGAAAAATTTGTCAAAGACAAGTACAGAGTTGACAAAGGGTTGCAGGGGTTTCTAGATTCGATAATTGAGGTTAGTGACAGAGGAGGAAAAATGCTAAGAAGACTGTGAGCCATTCATGCTGGAACTCTTGCAAAGATCGATGAAATGCTCCAGCTTGCCTCTACAATTTGTGAGGATCAGGGCCAACTCAACATCAAGTATGCCACATTGGTCGACTCCTCAACCAATATTGTGGATCAAGTGACTGCAGCAACTACCTCCATCAAAGACCAAGTTGTTGCTGAGACCAGACGCACTATTGCTGCCACACTCCAAACCACTATCAATACTTCTCGCCTGCAACACCTTGATGCCTTCACTCGAATGAAAGACAAGCTGTACTTCGATTCTCACAAGCTTATTGCCCAAGTCTAGAAGGATACAGCTGTCATTATGGCAAACTCCACCAAGGTTCTTCACGCCTCATCCAAGCTTGCAGACCTGGTTGGTGCAGATACAGCTAGAATATTGGAAAGCACTTCCACAGTTGAAAACAAAATGAATGTTGTGTACAACAAACTTGAGATGATGGGGCCTGAAATTCTGGAGTTGATCCGTCTCCATAAAGCTGAACTCCAACCCATGTTGGATGATACTGGTGAAGAGTACCATCCTCCTCCTACTGAAGGCACTTCCTCTTATGTTCCTCCCAAAAAAGGCACACAGCAGCAGGCACAAACAGAATACATTTGTGAGATGTTATATAACTGGCTAGAGGACATACATGGCAACATTCAAACTCTCCACCGGTATGTAATAAAGAGGGATGAGTAGCTTACTCTCAAGATCGACTCTCTCGCAGCCGCAGTCCAGCAATTGCAAGAGCAGTTCATTACAGCAAAAATGGGCTAGTTTCTAGGTAGCCCAAGCACGAAGCAGCTAGCACCTTCACCCCCTCCTTGCTGATGACAAAGGGGGAGAAGTATGTCATAGAGAAGCCGAGAATGTAGTAGTGGTGATTCATGAGTCACATCATCACATCATGCATCCATGGGCAGCTAGCCTTTGCATAAAAATAGTTATTTTTAGTGAATGAATATACAACTTTTTATATGATCTAGATAATACTATGTTTTAGTTGTTTTTTGCATGATGCTCTTTGATTTTCTGGCCATGAGGCCCTTTTTCTCGGCGATTAATCAAGGGTGTTCCCTCGTATGGGGGATGTAAATGACGTCATGACCTTTATGGTACGACGGGTTTCGGTCCCGACCCGAACCACACAATCATCTGACGAAGTCAGATCGAGCACACCATGGGTTCTTCTGAGCCCGAATAAATCGTCACCTCGGTGACTGGCACGCCCACGCACTTAGTACCCCAATAAACGAACGAAAATAAAATTTAATTTGATAAAAAGTGCATCCACAGGATTACATGCGTCTCTATAAGGCAATGTATGCAGAGCGACTCCATCCTGAGGGGCTTGCGGAGGTGAGTAGTTTTTTTTATGTTTTTTTTAACCCATGTATCCTGATTGCAGGATGCCCGTGACATCATGGTAGCGAACTTGTGAGCTCGCCTGGTAGACACGGAACTACAGTTGCATGATACTCGTGCAGTTTTGAGTTCTTCGGTAAGACTTCATGCACATGGTCCTAGTTATAGCCCTAGATTCCTAGTACTAAACCCTCGGTGTCACCTTATGCATGTCGCAGAGTGCCCAGCTTGATGCAGCCTCATCAACGATGGGGGCGGATGACCTCTCCTCTAGTTTGTGGATCCCTACCTCAGAGCTTGATTTGCTTCACAAGTAGCTCGCTCATGCCACGCAGCGTGCCGCAGAGATAGAAGGAATGCTTTCTACACAGGTGAGGGTTTCACCATTGAACTTTCTTTATTCATGCTTTGCCATATATCTTGAGATAGTGGTCATGGCAGACGAAGGAGATGCAATATGCACTTGCCCATGCCACGAAGGGGGAAGCTAGGATAGCAGAGCTAGAGGAGGAACTGTGAGGTCATCGAGGCGACAACCCCTCTTGGGATGCAGCGGAGCTGAGGATCACCCTTTAGCTGGAAAGGGAGGACAGAGAGAGGGAACGAGTGGAGAAGGAAAGAGATAGAGAAAGAGAGACAATCAAGAGATTGGCTGAGAGGGAGGTCCAGAGGACATTGGAGGCCCAACTATTTGAACTTCGAACCAATCTCAATCTCGCTGAACAGTGGCTGAGGCATGGTGAGGAGCACTACCGAAGAGCACGAGAGCGTGACTTCCATGTCAGTAGCTTCTTTGTTGCCCTTGTCGACCGACGGGGTGCGGAATCGGGGAGAGGATTGCAAGGCAGAAGGAGTACTGCCTCCCCTAGTTGGCAACTCCCTCTAGGCCCCTTCGCTTGGAGAGTAATGAAAGGAGTAATGTAGAGGGTAGAACTTGAAGTACAGTTTTCGGAAGAAGATAATGGAATATTGATGGGAATCGAGCCCATGCGTCTATAGTTTATTTTGCATTTATGTCCTTTTCATTTGTGTTCATATCCTTGGGAATGAAGCTCTCATGTCGCTGAAAAGAGCCCAGACTCTGCTGATCAGGATATTGCCTCTGCCGGGTAAAGCCCTCCGGGAGCTCGGATAAGTCAGGGAGCACAACCCCTGCATGCTGTCTCTCCCTGCTAGTATCGCCCTCTCAAGACGACGTCTCTCCTCGGGAAGCGAGGGGTCATCGGTCTCCATGCAGATCGGTGGAAAGCTCTGAAGGAAACTGTAGACGTGACGATCCAAGGGATAGTGGCGTGGAAAGACCCCTGTACGGTATGTATAAAGGCCATCTCGTCTCGTGATCCGAGACACATCAACAAGGCCCTCTGTTTTCCCAGCACTCTCAGTTCTTTTTGTGTTCCCATAAAGGGTTGGTGGTGGTTTGGCAATCCACTCGCAGATAACCCGTGTTTAGCAGGAGAGCGTCCGCCCTTTCAGGGAAAGGGCGGGGGACTCGCTCCACCGCGTAACGGTACCCGGAGGGTGCTCAAACTGGATTTTTGACCATGTGTGCCGTGAGTGGGGCTGTTCATAGAGGTGCAGATGGGGTCTTTAGAGCATCATCAGAACAGACGAATGGTCTATTCCAGGTAAGTTTCAACATCGATTGGGGCAATGCACCAATCGACCGGTAGCTAGTCTTGTCATCGACATTGGGTTTATGTTGATGCAACAAAATATTTGTAGGCCTCATCAGAATAGATGTAAGGTCTAGACTGGGTAGGTTTTAGTTGCTCTCATCACAGGTGGGACGTGAAAGGATGTATAGGTTTCATCAGGATAGACGTAAGGTCTGAGCTGGATAGGTTTCATCGTCGATCGGGCAACGTGCCGGTTGATCAATAGCTGATTTCATCATCGGTATTGGGTTTATATCGATGCAAAGAAGTTTTATAGGTTTCATCAGAATAGACGTAAGGTCTAAACTAGGTAGGTTTTATCATTGATCGGGCGATGCACCGGTCGACCAACGGTTGATTTTATCATCGATATTGGGTTTATATCGATGCAAAAAAGTTTTATAGGTTTTACCAGAATAGACGTAAGGTCTAAACTGGGCAGGTTTCATCATTGATCGGGCAGTGTGTCGGTCGATCAACAGTTGATTTCATCATCGATATTGGGTTTATATCGATGCAAAGAAATTTTACGGGTCTCATCAGAATAGACGTAAGGTCTAAACTGGATAGGTCCCATCATTGATCGGGCAATGTGCCAGTCGATCAACAGTTGGTTTCATCATCGATATTGGGTTTATATCGATGCAAAGGAATTTTATGGGTCTCATCAGAATAGACGTAAGGTCTAAACTGGGCAGGTCTCATCATTGATCGGGCAGTGTGCCAGTCGATCAACAGTTGGTTTCATCATCGATATTGGGTTTATATCGATGCAAGGGTTATCTACCCGGATCGTGCTAACTCGTACGGCCGCCAAGCAGATTATGAATTCCATGTTCAAGGGGCAATTGGTCGTATCTTCTGCATTCTCCAAGGACATTCTGCACATTTTATGCAACCTCCCTCAGTTTGTTAGCAAGCCGGCCATGTCAACGCCGCGCATTGATCTCCCTCAGCTGCATCCGTCTCTTCTATCAAGGGAGTTGTGCTTCAAGGTTGAGTTCCGAGTGGAGTTGCCAAACCTCATGCTTCTAGTGCCGAGAGACAAAACCCCATGGGTTTGTGATGTTTACCATTATAAAGGGTTGCTTGTTCATGAATGTCTGGCTATTGTTAGCACCGAGTGTCTAGGGGCAACTGCCCCAACAAAGTTACATGTTCATAATCGGGCCAGGCCATCTGCTAGATGGGCTCGTTATTTGAGAAAATATTACAAATCAAGAAGGCTGAAGGTTCGAATCCGCACCAGCCGGTTCCATGTTCAATAAGTATCATCCAAGAAGAGGCGGCGACAAAAGTTTAAGGGTCGTCAGTTGTGCACTCAGGGGTCCACTTCTTCTTCTTCTCCTTTCTATCCATCATTTCTTGTACTCAGCTCCCACCCTTGGGTGGTGTACCTTCCTCCATCTGATCATGTTTCCATCATCTTCTCCCCTATTCTTAGGTCTGCAAACCCCTCTTCCTCTTCTCCTCTTCATCCGGCGCCTCCGAAATCCTCTCCTCATTCTCCTTCCCCGACTCGGTCGGGTGTGTTCCATGCTTATTCCCTGACCATGGCCGGTGATTCTTCTCTTTCTCCTACCCTGACTCAGTCGGGTGTTTTTCATGATTGTTCCCCGACCTTGTCGAGTGATTATGATTCTATTTCTCTGACTCAGTCGGGTGTCTAACACTTTTGCTTCCCGACTTTGTCGGGTGCTTATACCTTTTCTTTCCCGTAGCTGGCAAGTGATCACTATTCTGGCAAGTGATCACTATTCCATTCCTCTGACCCTGTCAGATGATTATCCTTCTTTTTCCTTGTCTTCACCATAATCCTCCCATCATCTTTCCATCCTATCCTCCTCACCCTTTCGGGGTTCTCACCCTTTTTTCTTGCTATTTTCGAGGCTTTACCCCGCCTTGATCTAAGCTGATTTGGTTTCTTCTGTATCTGGTTCCTTGTTATCAGGGACTTGATGCCTTAATGAGGGAGTTCTAGCCCTCGTCTCTTTTCCTTTTATCCCTTCTTCGTCAAGTGTGATGTCCGTCACTCTTCCGTGTCAAGGAATATCTACACTTTGCTATCCTCTCCTTCTTTATCTTGTCAAGCAAGGAAAATGAAGCTCGATGATCAAGCTCTCGCTTCAGGATGCTACTTTCACGCTATGGATATGCAAGGCCAGGATCAAGAAACGGAGCTCTGTTTGGTGCCCGGAATCAAGAGTTCTCATTTTCTTCCTCCTGGTGCGCGGTTCTGCTTCCTATCAGTCTACCCTGACCCCCCCTCACTCAATGGATTCCTCCTCCCTGCTACGACATCGTCTGGAGCTCCCCCTAATTGTTGCTCGAAGAAGACTCATCCACGGTCATCCTTGACTTAGTCCCGTCTCGATTGGACTTTGGGAGCGGCCGTGGCGCCTGCATCCAGTTGTCATTGTACTGTACAGATCAGGACCTGCTATTGACTAGAGGTGACTTACTTGAGCTCCCACGGTCACATCCCATAGCTTCTGAAGGCACCGCTTGGCCGAGAGCTACTACAACCAGTCAGAATTCATCAGCAAAAGGAGGCATCCCGTTCGGTATCTGGAAGAGCATTTTCTTAATTTTCTCCCTCAGGTGCTCTATTCTTACTGTTCCTAGACTGAATAGACCCCCGCCCACCTTTCTGGCTGCTCCGGTCATTTCCGATCACTGTCGACATTCCCACTAGTGCCATTTTGAAGAGGACTCGACGACGGTTCCAACGCCTCTTGCCACGCTCGATTTGAAGTTCGGGACTGCCCGTGACAGCCTCGGCTTGCTGCTACTGTGATCCTGTAGCAATCAGAATTAGGAAGCAAAGACCCTGTTCGTGGCTCTTCCCCGATCGGCACCGACAACCTGGGAAGCCCAGAAACATTAGTCAAGACCCTGGTCCAATTACGAGGAGTTGGCCACTGGTTTCATCAAAAATCAAGTTCGGGAGTGATCGTAGCGGCGCCAACAACGTCCACCTGTCCCCTGTTCCACAGTGCGGATAGAACCAGCCACCGCCACCCAATTAGTTCCGAGCTCGGCTTTTCCCCTCCCCGCCTCGCCGGCTGAGCACCCCTCCCTGCGTGGAGGTACATTTTGGTTGTAATCTAATTCCCCACCCCTATTCCAACCCCCTTGCAAGGGGTGTAGTGTATATAACTTAAATTTTTAGGTTGAAGCTTCATCGGTGGGGCAAGCGGGTGCATACCCACGCCTCTTGTAGCGACCTGGGATCCGAGTACCGGAAAGGAACCGGCGCGGCTCGAACATCGGCCCGCCTCCCACAAGCCCAAAGACTCGGAAGGGATAAAAGGATAGGTGTGGTGCACATAGAAATAGGAAATAAAGCAGGACAATAGATATAATAATAGAAATAAACAATCTAGCTACAACAGAGTCCAGTCCAACAGAAAGTACAGTCTAAAGCAGTAAAACGTACCACACACCAAGTGAACACTCGGCTCGGCAAGCTGGCAGCTAGGAACCTCCACGCAACGTCCTCGAACCTCGAGGAAGAACCGCCACACCTGAAAACCAGGGGTGAGCCCACGTACCGAAGGCTACGACTAGTGGAGTGTCTCTGAAGGAGTAGACTCTCAAGCTACGAAAAATAACGTCTGAACCTGACGAAGTATGGGGACCATCCCACGTACCAGCACCGTCACACGATGACCATAGTCGGAGGGGAAATGGGACTACAAATCACCTGGTGCAGTCCAGAGCATGGCGGCCCTACCCAGGAGCACCACAGGCTCTGACGGTCTACCACTCGGTCGTCACAGCACTCTGATAGCCCAACACAGGGGCGTCAGGCGAACGGTGCAAAACGCACTGTGACGCGCCAACCTTGGTGCTTCACAGTCCCTGACGTGTCTAACCCAGTGCGTCAAGAGACGAGTAGAAACAAGCTGTGACGCGCACCGCTCGGGACATCACAGCCTCTGACGGACCACCTTTGGCGCATCAGGAGATAGGATGAAATTAGCTATGACGCACACCCCTCGGGGCGTCACAGCCTCGAACGGTCCTACATAGGAGCGTTAGGGTGATGGGCAACGTCAGCTCTGACGCACCCTCACTGGGGCGTCACAAGGCTCTGACGGACCACTCTGGGCGCGTCACAGGCCTTAACTCCCCAACGATTAGAAAACCATAATGGTCGGATGCCAACGGTCGTATCGTCACTCTGACGGTCCACCCTACGTGCGTCATATGCCCTGGCGGTCTATCGTGGGATCATCAGGCCTATGGGCCACCCAATTGGCAAGACTGCGTCCTGTGACGCGCCCAGCATGGGGTGCCACAGTCTGTGACGCACCCACCCTGGGGCGTCACAAGCTGTGACGGTCATTGGAAGGGCCGTCACACCGTTCCGACGATGAACCGGCGAGAAACGGCCAAAAACACCAACCACGCCCCCATACCTCCATGGGAGAGGGGGAAAATAAGGGGGAAGCCCCCTAGGGATCCCTAGCATACTTCTAGGCCATCAAAACGCCGAATCGCGGCTCAAATCTATAGATCGGGCAAACTCTCCCCAAATCATGGAAAACCCTAACCTGGCATGGAAACCCATCTCTCGGCCTCCCCTCAGGCTAGAAATCACGGGAAAGGAATGCGGGGAGTTAGGGAACGTCAACCTCTCCTCGAGGCGCGCCAGATCGACCGTGAATCGGGAAGAACGCTTTTAGAACCCTCGCCCCTTCACGATCTCCTACAAGCTTTACGCCGCCATGATCGCCTCACCGTCATCGTCGTCACCACGCCGTCGCCCCGCGCCATCTGCAACCGGAGGGGACGCCGCCGCGAGCTCGCCAGACGAAGAGGAGGAAGAGAGGGGTGCTCACGTTGGAGAGGAAGAAGGAAAGAGGAGGAAGAAGAAAAGGTGAAAAGATTACAGAAATGTCCTTATTTATAGGAAATCTAGATTTTACTTCCACCCCTACAACCAGCGCGCCCCCACCGCCACTCCAGACCTAGCCACCACCTCCAACCACCCCTCCTCTCTGTAACCCACGTCCCGTCCCCTCCCAAGAGCGTCCACGGCGGTCTCGGCCTCCCACGGCATCACCCTCGCCGCCGACATTGAGGTTCTCCTCGGTCTGCTGCGCCCAGACTGGTAGCAGAACCATTGACAGAGCTTGCAGCATCCACACCTCTGTCTACTGTGCGAATCAGCCCGAGCCCCCTTCTGTGGGATCGTTCTGCTCCGAGTTGTCTTCGCAGCAGAGGAAGTCTCGTCCTGTTTCGTCAATGGCACCAACCGCTACAGGTGATTCTGTGCAGCTACGCCTGGATCACACCAGTTTCTGAGCACCACTTGGCAGCGCCGACACTGACCTCCCCTGTGTGGATCGGCCAGAGACTCCTTCACGAGAGTTCTCCCCCTTCGAGTCGCCTTCGACCCTGAGGTGGTCCTGCATGTTTTCGTCGCCAGCACAGCCCAAGGCATCCACTCTCCCACGACTGCACCTGACTGGTGCAACCTAGTCCACCCAGAACCTGCAGCAGCCTCGACTATAATGGCACGCCTCCCTCTGCTCATTTTCGGCCCGAGGCATCTTCACCAACGTTGTGGCTTTCGATGATACGAAACCAACGCAAGTGGTTTCGTCTCGATCCAATATCAGCACAGAAGGTTCCACCCTGGCCACCGTCGACCTGTTCTGCTGTCCACCCAGGAATTTGACGCCGACCGTTTCGGCGACCCCGACCAGCGAGGTGTCAGACGGCCCCCAGATATTGAGGATTCGTAGTACCCCCTGTCTGCTACACCCACGAGTTGGTCCCTCCACGTTTGGAGCACATCAGCGAGCATACCGGTCGATGCACCGCGACTGCGCCACCCAGTCCTGCGAGGCAGAACCGCACAGGCTAACGGCAGCGACCGCCTCCACCTTCCAGCGGCATCGGCCCGACATCGAGCTTGCTGGCATCCTTCGGCATCCCTCAAGCTTCGTCCCGGCGTTGGCAACACCACGATTGGGTTTTGGAGCGCATTGCACGATGGCTGCGTGGTTTCCCCTCCCCTCATTCCCCCCTCCTGCGTGAGGGTAGTTTTGTATTGATCAATCCCGTCCCCGTGATCCCCTCCTTGTGTGAAGCGTAGTGCCATAAGACTATATTCATAGGTTCGCACTAGACGCCGCCGTTGCCATTCCTATGTTCGCACTCGTTCCACGTCAAATTTGGTATCAGAGCCAGGTTCACTGACTTGTTCTAGCCAAGTCGGGTCCTAGGCTGTGTGTGAATATGCCCTCAATGCATGATGGATCCCGCCACATTTGCCATTGTCATGGCCAAGTTCAGGGAGATTTCAGGGACGGTGTGGCGATCGAGGCGGCGTAAAGCTCGTAGGGTTTCGTGGAAGGAACGAGGGTTTTCAAAGCGTTCTTCGTGATTTCGGCATTGATTCGGCAGAGCATTCACTCCATTGAGGTAGGGTGACGTTCCCTAGCTCCCTGCGCTTCGTTCCCGTGGTTTCTAACCCGTCGTGAGGCCGAGAGGGGCATTTTTGAACGGGTTAGGGTAAAATCATGATTTGGGGAGTGATCGCCCGATCTAACGATTCACCGCATTTTTGGCCGATCCGAGGCCGTAGAATCATGCCTAGGGCTATTGGGGAGCTTCTCCCTTATTTTCCCCCTCTCCTGTGGAGGTATGGGGGCGTGGCCGATATTTTTGGGGCTAATTCGCCATTTCGCCATCGGGACGGCATAGCGGTCGTCCCAGTGGCCTTTATGTGCATAACGCGTCTAGGGAGGGGCGTTATGATCCGTGGGTTTTAGGTCTGACTTTCGTGGGTTTAACAGTCCCACGACTGACTGTTATGTTTAACATAACACCCCGGTGTTGGTGCGTTATGGGTTTCCGATTGTTAGTTTTTGACCGTTGGGGGTCCTGGTCACATTACGCGCCTAGGGAGGTCTGTTATGTCCTATGACGCCCCAAGGAATGTGCATTATGCTTAATGCCCTTGCCTTCCACTTAACGCACCGGATATGCTCCGTTAAGGTCTATAACGCGCCTAGAGGATTGCTTTATAGTATGTTTTCACCCCGTGACATAACGCACCATGGCAGGTCCGTTACGTATATAACGCCCTTGGAGGAGTGCGTTATGTTCCCTTTCGTGACTTGGGACTTGACGCACCTATGTTGGTCCATTAAGCACTATAACGCCCTGGGCAGGCACGTTATAGTCTGGTTTCCGCTGGGAGTGACGGACGGCTAGGTTGGACAGTCTATTCTCCTACGCGCGGCTGCGGTTTAGCCATGCATCCTTGAGCGGCCGATGATGGACCGTTCATCGTCTGAGGCCTAGCCGGTGGTTTCTTCCGTGCTAATTCGAGTCCAGGGTGAGTGGATCTCGATCCACGTACTGACCCGTGGTCTAACTGATGCTAGGCATCATGTGGGGACCAGGTGTGGGGCACCGTGGGGGTCCCAGGATGTGGCATCTTCGGCTTTCGTCACCATGAGTCAGTGTTGTACGAGGAGCGATCCTTGTACTGGTCTACCTCTGGAGTCATTTTCCGTGACTTGAGGGTCTATACTTTCGGCGAGCCATCCACTAGTCGTAGCTTCCACGGCACGCGTGTGTCGGCCCACTGGGAGCACTAGTGTGGCGCACCCGAGAGAGACGGTGAGTAGGCTGGTTACCGTAGGGCCCCCGCATACTGCCGAGTCTGGGCTGGTGGGAGAATACTTTCCCTATTCCAAGTAGGAATCTTACCGTTTGGTTGAAATGATTTGACGACTGTTCTCGGAGCCGTTACTTGATGAAATGGCGACTTGATGGAAGTCGCTATTTATGATTTTATTTAGAATTTTATTTTAAATATTCAGGGTTGCTACACCCTCCCCCACTTAAAAGAATTTGGTCTCCAAATTCACTTGCATATAAATGTGGAGAGTGTAGAGTATATACCTCTTAGAATAGGTCAGGGAATCGCTTCCTCATTGACTCCTCGATTTCCCATGTAGCTTCATGTTCCGAATGCTTATTCCACTAAAGTTTTATCATGGGAATAGTCTTGTTCCTTAAGATTCGTACCTCTTGGTCGAGGATCTTCATTGGTCTTTGTTCATAAGTGAGATTCCTTTGAATCACTAAATCTCCATGGTCGATAATGTGTGATGGGTCGTGCACATATTTCTTCAACATAGAAATGTGAAACACATTATGCACCTCAGACAACTGAGGAGGTAGAGCGATGCGGTAAGCTACCTCGCCAACTCTTTCTAATACCTCAAATGGTCTGATAAATCTTGGTGTAAGCTTACCCTTAACACCAAATCTCCTTATTCCACGTCTAGGTGATATCTTGAGAAATACATGGTCACCCTTTTGAAATTTGAGTTCCCTTCTTCAGGTGTCAGTATAAGCCTTTTGTCTTGTTTGAGCAACCTGAAGTCTTTCTCGAATGAGTTGAATCTTCTTATCTTGTGAAGATTCACCTCCACTACCGGATCTCTTCTTATTATTGAAGCTTGGCTTATAGTTGCTATGACTAGTAATGTTCTTTTCCCGCCCACGGATCTTATCAGATAGTTCCGTGGCATCTTCCAATAGCTGTGCTCGACGCACCATCTCGGAATAAACTTAGATGTCTAGCGGAGCCAGCTGGGTGATATATTGGGGCTTGAGCCCATTAAGAAACCTTCTTGCCTTCATCTTCTTGGTGCTAATTAAGTGCTTAGCGTATCGAGACAGTCTTGAGAATTACACCTCGTATTCTGCCATGGAGAGAGATCATTGCTTGAGAGCGGCAAACTCGGAGGCTTTCCTCTCCTGAACTCGATCAGAAAAATACTTGTTGTTGAAATATTCAACAAATTTTTCCCAAGTTACTTGTTCGGGATCTATGGTAGCTTCAACAGACTCCCACCAACAACGGGCGTCTCTCTCAAGCTAAAATGTAGCCAACAAGACCTTCTCCTGGTCCGTACATTGCATGACCCAAAATATCCGTTCGATTTCCCTGAGCCAGTGCTCGGCATCGTCTGGGTCCATGGATCCCGTGAATTTAGGAGGATTCATACTCCTAAAGCTTTGGTGAAGATTCCCTGCTCCCCGTTGTGCACCTCCCCTAAGGACCAAGCCCATGACGTTTAACCCATATTCTAGAAGGTTAAACAATTTATTTAAGGAATATAAGGATAAGTACTCCTTGACTAGATAATTAAGTAGATAAATGAATAAAAGAGTTTGAATTAAATTCAAATTCGGCCCCCATGATCGTAAACGATCTATCGTACGACCACTAAGGACCCATAAGCGGCCCAATGTTCGACCGCTTAATAGAGTTCGATCGTGAGTGATGTGATGGTGTGAAAAACTCCATTTTCTCTAGGCCAAATCCCTAGATATTGGTATAATCTATTAGTTAGAGGACTCTACTAGATAATAGGATTGATTGGAGACCTAATAAGGACTCTAGAATCGTCAAATCCCCAAAACCCTAGCTAGACCCTATAAATAGAACCCAGATTTCCCTTGCGTGACCCTTACTTTGGCTAGGATGGAACTCAGGTAAGGAGGTCAAGTTAGAGGTAAGTTCTTTTGAGGTTTTTATTCCCAATACTAAGGACTAACATCCCTCAAAATTTCATCTTAGGGGATCAAGATTCCAAGGAGTTAGAAGTATC
Organism: Amorphophallus titanum; assembly: GCA_024336825.1. Classification (NCBI taxonomy): domain Eukaryota; kingdom Viridiplantae; phylum Streptophyta; class Magnoliopsida; order Alismatales; family Araceae; genus Amorphophallus; species Amorphophallus titanum. Next base: position 14,837,962 of record JANBPO010004458.1, read on the forward strand.
CAAAGACGCTGGTTCAATACAAATGACCCAGGAAGTGGTGCGATCGACCCTGATTGATTGGCAATTTGGGAGCCCTAAACAAGGTATTTAGAACCTAAACCTTTAGAACTTTTTATTCCTTTTAGTATCTTCTTCTTACCCTCCAAATCTCGTGGTATTAGGTCAAGGGAATCAAAAGTTAGAGGGACGTGAAGTTGCTAATTTAGCACGGGAAGGAAAGAACTAGGGTTAACTTCCCGCTCTTAATTCGATCTCTAAAGCTCAGGACCAAGGTAGGTCATCTCATGAATGGCTAAAACATCATTCTAGGATTAAAAGTCCTCTGATTGCACTCGTTTTCATGGATTGTATATTGAGAATTTCATGTTTTAACTGGGTCTATGCATTAGTGTATTATTCATGCATATTTCTTAGCCCTAAATGAAATAAAATAATTCCTTGTCCTAATTCATGAGTCCTATGCATATTGTTAGCCTATTCTTCATTCTATCATGCTAGAAGAGTTTTATATATGTTGGTTTTCAGACAGGATGTGTCTTAGTTTGACAATTAGTTTGCTATTCTTTAGTTTTCTGTCAGACGTGATCAGACGGCCTAATATTAGACCGCCAGACCTTGAGTAGCGGCCCCACGATAGACCGTATGTCATTTTGAAACTTGATTTTTTGTAAAACCACAGGCGGCTGATAAATAAACCATTTTTGTCTCTCCGGTGGTCTTACGATAAACCACTAACATTGAGTAAACGGTTCTATATTAGTCCGTTAAAGTTCTAAAATTCTGTCAACCTGAGACAAAATTAAGAGTGGCCTATTTAACCTATAAATGAGACGTCACTAGACTTGTGGAGCCTCAGCCAGTTGAGCGGCTTGCCCATAGACGGGGAGCCCTATGAAGAGGTGTGTCTCCCGGACTTGATTAAAGATGAAACTGATAGGGATGGCTATTATTCTTTGGGATACTCATATCGGTACCAGATGAAGGCGTACCGAGAGCTATATCAGTCGGCCCATGGTGAAATGCAGCCTCATCGCGGGGATAGGAAGAGGGTCAGGATGACCCTGTGGCTGCAATACTTCTATGATGGGCCAAAGTAATATGAAGACTTCCCATGCGTCAGCACCGTGGTTGCTCGCAAGAAGGGTGCGAAGCCCAAGACAGATGTGAAGATCCCCTCCAGGGGGCGCCAGAGCGGGCCCAACCCGATGGTGGTCAATTCGCTGACACACTACGCGGCGTACTTAACGTACTGGCTGTGTTCATTTGCAATGTCGTACAGAGACGAAACAGTGATCCGGCCAGATGCGATCTACCCGGCGTGCCAGATAGCGTGGGGGATTAAGCTGTCTCTATGTCCAGCTATCCTTTGCCTGATATACAAGGCACTGAGGGATGTCAGCACCCACCAGTTTCAACGACAAGCTCGGTATGCGTGCCCGTTGCATTTCTTCAATGCGTGGGTTTGTTCTCTATTTTTGGAGTTCGCCCCACGTGCTATCCAGGACTGGGGGCTCGTGCCGCGGATGTTGGAGTTCGCCAGTGCTGAGCCGGGCTCTACCTCTTTGCAGCTATATGATATCCGGGGTTGATTGACAACAGTCCCTCAAGATGTCGCCAGCATTATTCATTTTTGGACACTGGCTGCGCACTCCAGCCCCCTGGTGAACAACAGAAGAGAGTACAAGGATGATCAGATGGAGAAGTATGTCCACCCAATTAGCCAAGAAAATATGGTCCGCCCGCTGTTGGAACCCGAGCTAAGGGACTAGGCGTTGTCCATCCGTCTAAGCGTGCTGGCGTTTAGAAAGGGGGAGACGTGCTACTGGAACCGTATTACCCCTTCCGCTTTGGTCAAAATTTTGGATATGACCAACATATTCATATACACAGTGCCCAGTTCAACCTGGTGACACGGACCCTCCGGGGAGGCTTGGTCGCAGAGAATGCCAGGGTCTGGTGGGACTTCTTCCACCGGGCAGATGCTACCACCTTCAGAGTGCCAGCCCCTGGTCGTGTCCCTCAGGTGACACCCGAATATGTAAAGTGGTGCAACGTCCGCACGGCCTTTTATCGGTCACACAAGACTGATTGCTGGGATGGGGCGGAGAGAAGGTTCCTAAACCGACAACCCGTGCTCGTCCTCGACATCGATCCGGAGCACCTCCTACGCTTGTGGCATGGCAAGAGCAAGGATGTGGCCGACTACATGACCGCGTGGATACTCAAGTCCGTGCATGTTTTTCCTTTCAACATATCACAAGGTCCGTGCATGTTTTCCTTTCAGCGTATGATAAGGTCCGTGCAATACAAGGTTCCATTTGTCTCTTCTGCGTTCATGCATGTTTTTGCTGCTTGCATTGTCAAGATAATACATACAAGGACGACGCATTTCATAGTCTGTGCAAATTGTATTGCTGCACGTAGGTAAGATTTATGCATGTTTGTGTCAATGGTCGCAAAGTCCGTGCACATTTGGTCTGTGCATAGTTGGTCCGTGCATGTCTAAGTCCGTGCATTTCAGCATACACCAAGAATAAGGTCTGTGTAGAGTCAGAAGTAAAGGTTAAAGTTCATGCACTTCACATCTTAAAGTCCGTGCATTTCTCATTCTCTGAAAGGTGATGTCCGTGCATACTCAGGCGATGGCATATACGGTCCGTGCATATCCCTGAACCAAGTCTGTGCATATTTCCTATGTGCACACTAAAGGTCTAAGCACATCTTACATCTTGCATGGCCAAGTCTGTGCAGCTCACGGTAGCACAGCAAAGCAAGTCCGTACATGTTTCATTTCTGCAAACGCAAGGTCCGTGCATACTAGGTTTATGGCAATATTTGGTCTGTGCATATCTCGCATCATATATACACGAAGTCTATGCAAACACAAACAAGGTCTATGCACATTTGCACAATTGCACATGCAAGGTCTGTGCAAATGTTCTTATACTCACTCTGAAGTCTGTGCATTTTTCATACTTAGCTGAAATCTATTTATGCACAGTAAATCTCATATCAATAGGTCAGTACACATTAGCTATCCATTCATGACTACAATATGTTTGATTAAATGCCTTCTATCCTTCTAACAGGAACTTAAGTGTGCAGAAGGTTCTGTCACGAAGCACAAAGACTCTAACTTAAATGGACATGTGATCCAAGCACTCTCAGCATCTGCCACGTGGGCGTCTAAAGTGCTTAAGTGAATCATCTTCCTGGAGTTTTTGGCAGAAGTGTTCCCTCCACATGCCTCCTGGGCGAATCTTGTAGGGACCACAGGACCAAGGCTGGAATCCTTCCACGTGGAGCTATTTGACGGGGGAAGCATCATCGTCTTCACCAGAATTACCTCTGGCGCCGTTGTTCTATATAAAGACTGCTTCATCCTCTAATGAGGGAGCCGATGCCAAAGTTGCAGAGAGCTAGTGTCTAAGAATAAGAAGGAGAAGAAAAGAGAAGTGAGAGAGCTAGTGTGTGATTAGAAATGAAGAAGAAAAGAGAAGAAGAGAGGATTGAGTGAAGAGGAAGAGAAGAGAGATTGGTCGAGATTGAAGCAGCCAGAGTTGAGCTATCTATCGATTTCTAGATCAGATCCAGTCCTATCTGCTCCTGCAAGAGCTACATTCATTTCCTTCTTCTGTTTGTTCTATTTTTCTTTTGTTGTTTACCTTTTCTACTTTGTTCTTCCGATCCTCTGGTTTGAGGTCGGGTTCCTCCTGTGGTCTCAGGAGAAGGGAGATATGTTCTCCGGTTTGCGAGTGACTTGGTGTTGCTCGTGGTTCTTCCCTCAGGTGTGGAGGAAGGGAGACTTGGTGTCTCCAGTTTGCAAGTGACTGGGTGTCACTTGTGATTTCCCTCTGAGTTTCAGAGGAAGGGAGACTTGGTGTCTCCGGTTGCAAGTGACAGGTTGTCACTTGTGGGTTCCCTCTGGGTTGGAGGAAGAGAGACTTCGGTCTCCGGTTGCTAGTGACTAGGTGTCACTAGTGGTTGCCCTCCTGGGTGGAGGAATAGAGGAGAGTGTTCCTCTGGGTCAAGCTGTTAGGCAACGTCTGTTGTAGACTGAGTCTGTTGTTCTTGCTTTTGCAAGGGAAGCCTCACTCCGATTTGGGGTGAGGGGTGGACGTAGATCTCAGGTTGAGATGGAACCACCTAAAAAATCTCCTGTCCATGTGGTTTGCTTGTCTGATTTCATTTCGTTAGATGTATGCTTAGGCTCGGTTAAGATCAAGCTGACATTACTATGTGTCTCAGTGTTCTTCAGTTTGACTCCTACTGAGTGTCTAAGTAAGCTGGCTTGCTATGCTTGTTAAGTGTTCGAGTGAGATCGTCATGAGATCAATGAGTTATGTGTTTGAGAGAAAATTTTATTAGAACAACCGATCACTAAACCATCGGGTTCCTCATCACCGAATCATTGTATTTAATTCCGCAAGATTTTATAAGCTTAGTTTTTAATTGGGTTTTGAGTTTTGAATCGAGCAATTTTTTTAAGTGGATTCATTCACCCCCCCCCTCTGAATCTGGGTTGAAACATCTCACAGACCCAACACGATTAGCATGCTCATGGGTTTTAAGGGTCTGGGTGACCCTCTTGTGTTTCGGGCTTTCTTGTTCTGCTCAATCGAATCCCCGTGCATCGGTCTGAGTGTAGAGGGTCATTCCTGCATGCCGATAGCTTCTCTCGAAACTGGTTTCCATGTGGGCCATGGATATGGCCTGAAGACTATGAGTCTTGTGACCCAACTTGGGTTTGGAGGGTTTCTTAGTCCCTTTGGAAAAGGATTAGGTTTGGCGGTCATAAGCCACCCTAAGAATTATTTTATCAAGATTTCTGACCCAGGGATAGGCCAAATTGACAGCATGGAGCTATCCTGTGCAACGGCCTTGACCTTGAGTCTTGTGACTCAAGGGCCATTGGATTTAGTCAGTCTAGTGGACTATCTAGAGTCTGGTGGCATCTTGCCACCCATTTTCTGAGCTAATTATAACGGGCTTGTGCAAAGCCTATCCGTGTTCTGGTTGTTTCCGTCAAGAGTCGTTTGCTTGGTGACCCCCACTAGTTGAAGCTGACTGGGCACTCGTGTGCCAACCCACGTGGGAGTAGGTGGAGAGCTATACCTAGGAGAGATAATTTTTAGGCTGGTTACCATAGGGCCCCTCGTCTTTGTAGCCTGAGTCTGGGCTGGGGGGAAAACAAGCTAGAGGACTCGACTTAGAGTGCATAGTATGCATGTGCACATGTGGTTGGGGGCTACAGACCTGCACTGATGAGCACGACCACGGCTAGTACTTGTTCTATGGTTACTAGTATGGTGTCTCAGTGTCCGCCTGGGGTAAGTAGGGAAACACCTAAGGGATATTCTAAGTCGTCAGGGGATGCATCTGGCCTTACTTCTAGTGGGTTGTACTCCTGTCACGTGGCTAGACTCTCGTCACTCGAGAGTTGGTTTCTCATCTGCGAGACATGATTTTATGTGTTTCCCCCGATATAGAGGTCTAGCATTTTCGGTAGGGACTACCATGGATTTTCCCTAGACGGTGTAGGGTTCACGATGTCGAGGTCGTGACCATGCTCCCAGACCGCGTGGTCTTGGGCTGGGCCTTAGTCGTCGAGGATAGACCTACACGACAGAGATGTCATGATGTTTCTTCTGGCAAGGTAGCCAGGGTTTTCTCGCCAGTCCGGTGGTCCACCGACTGTAAGATCACGGTGTGTTTTCCAGTACAGTAGAATAGCTTTTGAGCTGAGATTTTACCGGCCACCATGTTTTCTATTACGACTGTCCTTTCCACCATTTTCGTTATCGTTCGTACTCCTCCTGCTATTGTTGTTTGTTGTTAGCACTATTTGTTACCATCGTTATTTACGGTTGGGGTTCCATGAAACCCCTGCTATGTCAGTGATAGGAGGCTCACCCCCTACTTTTCAGGTGTAGTGCAATGCAGTCTGCTCAAGTCAGTTGCTTCTCATGTTGAAATCTGCTATATGGTTGTTGGTAAGCCAGTGCACATAGATCTAGGTCAACGCGTCTGCATAAAGTCTGTGCACATGATTGTTTACTGAATAACCAGTGTGCATGGCATTTGGTTGAACAGGTGTTGTGCATGATAAGGTCCATGCACTTCACTGTAGTAGGTCGGTGCATGTCACTATTCATATGGATTCTAGGGTCGGTGCATCTTTTGAGTTATGATGTTTGGTGTCGGTGCATGTCTCTGTTCATCCAACATAAGGTCGATGCACTTTACTGTTCAAAGTCGATGCAGGTTTCATGTTAAGTCAGACCAAGGTCAGTGCATATTTCAGTTCATGGCATATAAGGTCAGTGCACGTCTTGGTCCATGCCATATAGAGTCTGTGCACTTTAATGTTCACAAGCATGACTAAGGTCGGTGCATCTTTTGCTTCAAGCCATATGAGGTCGGTGCCAGCTATGTTTGCACACAGCTAAGGTCGATGCTAGTTGTAGCTCATGCATAGCTATGGTCGGTGCTAGTTGTTTTTGCACACAACTAAGGCTGATGCTAGTTGTAGCTCATGCATAGCTAGGGTTAGTTCTAGTTGCATTTTCACACAACTAAGGTCGATGCTAGTTGTAGTTCATGCATAGATAGGTTCGGTGCTAGTTGAATTTTCACACAACTAAGGTCGGTGCATTTCATGCTCATACCACTTCTAAGGTCAGTGCACTTTTCTGTTTCCTCGTTGGAAGGTCGGTGCACGTCCTGTTGCTTTGCATAAAACCTCAGTGCGGATCACTATTTATCCACGTATAAGGTTGGTGCATTGCTTACCTTCTGCATATAACCTCAGTGCAGTTTACTATTTATGCACACATATGGTCGGTGTATATTCCTTCTTACGCATTCTAAGGTCAGTGTAGGTTTTGCACTGAGCACATATAAGGTCGGTGCACGTTGCTTGATATATGTGGTTAAGTCAGTACACATCACTGTTCACACATACATACAAGGTCTGAGCATGTTTGGATGTTACACTCCTAAGTCTGGGCGTGATTGCTATAAGGTCTGATTATTGTTGCATAACACATTATTAAGGTCAGTGCATATACATCATCCTTCTGATCTGTGTGTGACTAATATAATGCTAGCTAAATCTGCATCTGACGTTAAGTGTTTGATGAATTAATTTCACAGGAATATTATCAAACACGTGAAGGGTGGAATGGATCAAGATTAAGATAGGCACGCGAGCACAAATTTAAGCTGGGCACGTGACCCCAAGAATGCTAGGAAGATGGCATGTGGTTCTCAAAGGCTGGAGGCAGGGACGTGATCCAAGACACTATGATAGAGGAACGTTTGAAGACATAACAGTCCTCAATGGCGTGACCGAGTATCTGGTGATAAGGGCAGAATAGTGGGTCATCGCTTCTCCAAACATCTTGAGGCCTCTTGGACCTCGGGAGGAAAACCTTGCCGTAGTGACAGGCCCAATCAAAGATGCCTCGAGTCTTTTCTCTTGGGAAGGAGTAGGGTTTCTGCAGCTTCTCTTGCAATGTAAGGCCTCACCCAGCTGACTGTCTGGCTGAAGGGCTTGCCATATTCCCTGCTCCCCTCCTCGACTAGACGGAAGTGTCGGTACTGGTGGCCCGGGACCAAGTCATGTATTCACCCCACGAGTGGAGGGAGCCTTGGATCAGGTCTGCCATGAGTGCAGTCAGTTCGGCCAATTGTGCCTTCAACATCTCAATCTCCCGTTGCTGTAGCTGATATAGGATGAACATGATGGGGTCGCATCGGGGAGGGCCTGGAGCACGGCCCGTACCTCTACTTCCTGCCTCGCCAACAGACGGGGATGAGGGGACCTTGATGATGCGGTCCCTTGAGGTTGACCCTTCGAAAGAGGGAAAGACCTTCCCCGCGCGCTTGCAGTGGAGGGGGTTCCAGAGGAATACTTCTTCATCTTGTGTCTCTTCAGCTAGTGGCATATGTTGTTTATTGTGGCGGGCTTCCTACAGGGTTGTAGCCTTGGAGAGGTCACCACCGAGTGGGGCCAAGACTGATATCACATCGGCCTCGTAGTAATCTTCCGGTGAGAAGCCCAGGCCCGGATGCTTGGTAATCCGTAGCTGCCTCCGGTCCAGGTTTGGCGGGTTTCACATCTTTTCAAACATCTCCTTCTAGCTGGAGGGTTGATAAAGGGGAATCCTTTATCTTCTGACCACCTCGACTGTGCGGTCGATCATGTAGGGAAGCCCCAAAATTGGGACGCGCGGGTCATGAAGGTCGTCAGGGAGTCGGCAATCATCATCTCCTCTGACTGGCTGTTCTTCGACCACATAAAAAATGGTGGGCGGGCCTTCAGGATTTGGCACCTCGAAGGTCCTCAGCTACTCGGCCACTTGGCAGTCGTGCTCCGTTCTTGGCTTAATAATTCAGGGCGGGACTCTGACATCCTCTAGTAGGTCTTCAAGGCAAGGTGCCCCCGGTGTGGGATAGATAGCGAGGGGAAATGCCCTAAATATCCCTTCTTCTTCTGAAATGAATGGCACATGCGGAGGAGCCACATAGCCTGGGGGTGGCAGAGGGAACCAGCCCTCTGATTTTATCTTCTTCTTCCCTTTGCCCCGCGTAGCTTTAGGAGCCTGCTTTGTCTCTTTCAGGTATAGATTAGCATCTGACAGGTGACACTCGAACACCTCAAACGGGTGGAGGTCAGTGAAGATTCTGACTTCTTTTCCCTCTCTGACCGTTGGGGGTCATAGATGCCTGACGCACCCAGAGTGGGGCGTCAGGGTGTGTGACGCCCCTAGGAAGGCGCGTCAGGGTTGATGCACACTTTCACCTAATGCACCTGAGCCGGTCCATTAGGGACTGTAACGCCCTTAGAGGTGTGCGTTATAGTCAACTTGGTCTCGCGACCTAACGTGCCAGGGTTGGTCCATTAGGAACTGTGACGCCCCTAGAGGAGTGTGTTACAGCTTGCTTCATCTCGTGCTCTAACGCACCTGTTTAGGTCCGTCAGGTGCTGTGACGCACCAGCGTAGGCGCATTACAGTTTGTTTCACACCGAGTGCCTGACGCGCCTGAGTTGGTCTGTCAGGTTACCGTGGCGCACCAGGGTTGGTCCGCCACAGCCTGTGACGCACCAGGGTTGGTCTGTCAGGCTTTAGACTGCCCCGGGTGGGTTGCAGTCCTATTTCTTTGCTGACCAGAGTCACCGTGCGACAGTGTGGTTACGAGGGACGGTCCCCGCACTGGTCCGACTATGATGTTATTTTTCGTGGCTTGAGAGTCTACTCCTTCAGTGACCCTCCACTAGTTGTAGCCTTCGGTACGCGTGTATTGGCCCACCAGGGAGTGGTGGAGGGGCTACCCTGAGGATGGTTTTTAGACTGGTTTTCATCGGGCCCCACGTGTAGCAGCCAGAGTCCGACTGAGGGGAAAACCAGTTAGAGGCCAGACCTAGTGCGTAAGGTCTGTGTGTGCACACGTGGTTGGGGGCAATTGGACACGTGTCGACAGGCGTGACCCCAGCTAGTCACTTGCTTTGTGGTTACTTGTTCGGTGTCCTTACCTCCATTAGGTGCTAGCGTGCCAGGCAGACACCTACGGTGTGTAAGACGTCAGGGGATGCTACCGACTGTGCTTCTAGTGGGAGGTACTCCAGTGGAGTTGGGGAGTGACAGACTGTCAGTCAGTCGCTTCGACCTTCGGGTGTTGGTCGTGTTGACCGGTGAGTTCCGGTTGTTTCGCCGTGGCGTACGTGTGTGGGTTTTCACGCCATGAGACTGGTGTTTGTAGTGTAGGGCATTTACTCCGAGATACTCACTTAGCTGCTAGCGTAGCAATTTTTCATTTTGTGAGGTAGGGTTCGGGTGATCCCTACTGAGTCTTGTTCCGAGACTCATTTCCTGTGTATTTTTACCGTGTTTCAGGTGAGGCGCGACTTCAGGGGGGCGCGTCTGAGGCTCAGCATGCTTTGGGTGCCCAACGTTAGTGCCAGAGGTCAGAGCCGGGGTACGCCCCGTGTAGCTATACTTTTCTTTCTTGTCTCTGTACTAGTTGTGGACTACTGTTGTTTATTTTATTATATCTTGTGGACCATGTATCATGTAAAATGTTAATTTCCCGCCACCCTAGAGCCTTTGCCTCATCCAGGGACTTCTTCACGGGGGATCTTGCCTGGGACCTCTTTGCGGGCGAAGGCAAGGGAGTTGTGGTCGGGACCGGTGGCACCGCCTCGAAATGCGTCGGCCTCTCCGCCTGCTGGAGGAGGTTGCGATAAGTTGCCATCTACGTGCTGTCCAGATGATCTGTGAAGAGGAGGGATAGGAAAAGTGAAAAAAATTGATTAACATCCGGCACCCTGAAAGAGGTAGCCATGAACGCAAAGGAAGAGAAATGGCAAATACCGTGTGGGCCGGTATAGAGCCACAGTGATATCGGCCAATAACTGAGGGACGGCTCTTTGTCACGTCGGGCGGCCTCTCGTACCAGCAGCACACATTCCCGATCATCTGGCATCGATCGGCAAGGGCGGCTAAGTCCGCATGCTTTCTGGCAGACAGATGGCAGAATAAGTTGAAATGATCCATCCCTCATCCTTCAGCATAATGGTAGGCGACGTGCAGACGCTGGCCCAGGATATGGCCGCTAGTCGATCTTCAATTGTCAGCCCATACACCCGCAGAAGAACATAGAACCAGGTGGTGTCTTTATAGTTCTGCAGCTTCCGCTCTTCCCTCCTCACAAATGTGCGATAGGGGCAGATCAGGTTCTTCTCAGCCCGCCAGCTGGTTGTGGGGGTGCCTTCCTCTTCTGCCGACAGCGGATAATTAACCAACTCCAAGCTGTCAGATCTGATGCGACAGAGGTCCCATAGGGTCTTCTTAAAGTCATCCTTCACCACTGGAGGTAGCTTGGCATGTGGCGCCGATTTGCCCTCCCGAGCCGCCTTGTGGGCGACCATGTAGTCGGCCACATCCTTGCTCTTGCCGCGCCACAAGCGTAGAAGGTGCTCCGGATCAACGTCCAGGATGGGCATGGGTTGCCGGTTCAGGAACCTTCTCTCTGCCCCATCCCAACAGTCGGTCTTGTGTGACCGATAAAAGGCCGTATGGGCGTTCCACCATTTTACATATTCGGGTGTCACCCGAGGGACGCGACCGGGGGCTAGCACTCTGAATGTGGCGCCGTCTGCTCGGTGGAAGAAGTCCCACCAGACTCTGGCATTCTCAACGAACAAACCTCCCCGAAGAGTCCGCGTCACCAGGTCGAACTGGGCACTGTACACGAGAATGTGCTGGTCGTAGCTGAAATTTTGACCAAAGCGAAAGGGGCAATACGGCTCCAGCAGGAACGTCTCCCCCTTTCTGAATGCCAACACGCTGGGATGGATGGACAATGCCCAGTCCCTTAGCTCAAGTTCCAGTAGCAGATGAACCACATTTGCTTGGCTAATTGGGTGGACGAACTTCTCCACCTGGTCATCCTTGCACTCTCTTCTGTTGTTCTTCTATAAATTCAACTCCACTATCTCTCCTACTCATTTTCAACCTCACGTTCTCTCACTCCGTTCTCTCCCGTCTCTCGACCGTTCGATGCGGGGTGCATGACTGTGGAGAGCTAGCCGAGGCATAGACGTGCTGGGGTGATCAGTTGGCGGGTTAGAGCAGCGGTTGGAGCGTGGAGGGCGTAATCCCTCGGTTGATTCTGAGATTGCCACGGTTCATGTTTTGACATTTTCGGCATGGATTAGATGCTTCGGCGTATGATTTCTTCGGTGGAGGTAGGGAGACGGATCGCCACTTCCTCCTGCACGCTTTCCCTATCCTTGTGTGTTGTTTGGTGCTCGAACGGGCTAGATCAAGCCAGTTCTCGTAAAACCATTATTTTTGGGGTTTATAGGGTTCACCGAAAAATGACAACCATTCTTAGTCTAGTTAGTGTCAAAATGACCGCTGGGATGTTCGGATCCCATTCCCGTAAGTTTCGTAGCATTTGGTCTTCATTTGGGGACGGTAGGAGTTTGGGAACCTCGGTGACTCGTTCAGGGTCGATTCGTCGGAATCGCCCTGATCACACATTTTGATCACCGCATGTGCCCCTTCCGGCTTGTGGAAGGTTAGTTTTGTTGCCTGGCACTATTTCCCCCTGCGCTTCGGCGTGAATGGGGCATGGAACGGGCCGATTCGGCTTTTCCACTATTTTGATCATCGGATCGCTGTGGCGGTCGTACCAGAGACCGTCACATGCTCTAACAATCCTACGATAGACCGTCACATGCCTTCCGACGTGTGGGTCAGTTCGTGGCTGTGGGAGTGTGACGGCTCACCATTGGGGCATCACAGTCCTCTAACGCCTCCTACTTGGTGCGTCATAGCCTTGTCGTTTCTCGAGGTTCATGTCAGTCAGTTCACTCTAATGGCCTTGCCTTAGACCGTCAGGGTGCTGTAGCTTGCCTGCCGTAGGCCGTCACAACATTTGACCACAGTTTGACTAGTTAAGTCGGTTGGCTTTAACGGTCCTTCCCTTGTGCGTCAGAGTCGTGTAACGCGCCTCTCTTAGGCCGTTATAGTGTCGTTCGTCTTAGGTTACTATTGTAGGGCTTTGTGACACTCCATTCCTCGACCGTCACATTCGTATGGTGCATCTTCATTAGACCGCCAGAGTCTTGTCTCCTCTAGAGTGTAACGGCTCATCCTTAGACCGTCACCTCCGTGTAGCGGTCTAAAGGTAGACCTTCACAGTGCCAGAGCCCTGCTTTCCATCGTTTTGATTTCTGATTGTCTTGGCTTGTCCTTGGGGTCGACCCGCATTCCCGTGGACATCTCTTGACATCCTATGAGGGCTAAGACTACGTCATAAGGCAGCCAGGAGTCTTCTTGCTTGTGGTAGGATTCTTAATTTTTGTACAATTTTATACGAATTGTCTCTTCCTCCTGTCATTACTCAGTCCAAATCTCTTTGTGGTGTCTATGGTTCACCTACCTTAATTAAAGTGTTCTATTAATTATTGTTCTGTTTGTTTATTGCTCCCTTTGGTCTTTTAACGTACTGTTGTTAATTCTGATAAAAATTCGGCAGCATCTCCCCTTGACCCGAACGTAAGGGAGAGGTGGGGAACGCGCCCACATGGAGTGGCGGAACCCAACAATAGGTGGTGGACGTCCGTGGACGACAACACCTTTAATGAAATCTCGGAGAGTGCAGAGGGGATGATGAGAGAGAAAGATAACTCTCGGATGGGCTTTGGGTAGCTAGGGCAAAGGGGATGGGAAGGTGTATCGACCAAGGATTTCAAGTGTGTACCGGGCAAAGGGAAAGGAGATGTTAAGTATGTACCGTTGAAGGGCTGGGAAGGACTAGGCGTACCGCTGAAGGGGTGGCTAGGTGTGCCACTGGGAAGAAGGCCAAGGGTGTACCGCTGGAGGGTAAGGCTGGGTGTGCCGCTGGGAAGAGGGCTAGGGGTGTACCGCTGGAGGGTAAGGCTGGGTGTGCCGCTGGAAAGAGGGCTAAGGGTGTACCGCTGGAGGGTTGTTCAGGGGTATATCGGCCAGAGCGGCTGAGGGGGTACCGGCCAAGGGTTGTACCGGTGAGGGCATGCAAGACTGTATGTGCACCGGCGGAAGGGTTGTTCAGGGGTGTACTGGCCAAGGGCTAGAGGAGCTAGACTGAGGGCCAACTGAATGTGGTGGAGCCAAAGGGGGAAGACAGCCTCAAGGGCCCTGGCTTAGCTGGTCCCGAAGGGGGAGGCCTCGGGCAAAGGAGAGGGGAGTGTCTCTGGATGTCCGGAGAGGGCTTGGGCTACAGAAGAAGGGAAATCACCGAGGAAAGGTGAGGGAAGCCATCAAACACGTAGGAGAACCCAAACAAATGGAGGTGGTGGCTAAGGCCTCAAGAGAGAAGTTTTGCTCGTGAAAGACGAAGGCCATAACTGGTCTCGTACATTCCAAAACACCGGAGTGGAAGATACAAGCGATGGAAAAAAGGGGGGGAAGAACAGAAGGAAAGAAAGGAATGAGGGAGGTTGAGGTCGAGCAGAGGTGACTACTTCCTGCTCCCTCTCCCTCGCTACAGAATCTCTCTCTCTCTCTCTCTCTCTCTCTCTCCCTTACTCTTTCTTCTCTCTCAGGCGATGGTGGTGGAGCAGCGGCCGAGGAAGGCAGCAGGCACTCCGGATGCCCGTTGGTACATAAGACCAAGTGGGTGGAATGCTCCCGAGTGCATGGACCCATCATCTCTCGCTACCATGTGCGTGGGAAAGTTACTTTATGCGCATATGTAATTGAGTCTAATTTTAGAGTAAAAAAATGTGTTATCTTCATTTTGGGCTATGTTTGTAATTAATAGACCTTATGTGTGGACATAGGTAATGGTCCCTTTTGTAGGGAGCAAAAGAGTTGAGTTGTTTGTAACTCCCTATAAAAGGGGAGTCACTTTTCTTGTATTGATTGATGGTATGAAGAAAACAAAAAAAGTGGCCACCTTGTTTGTCTTAGTGAGAGAGAGGTGTGAGCCCAAGAGGGGTGATCCTTGAGAGAGGGGAGGCTGGGAGGGCCACTATACAGGGCGAGAGGCCCGACGCCGCCGTCCGCACCACCACGCCATCATAAAGCCGACAGTCGCTTGCCACCTTGCCACCAGACCGCCACCCCTCCGTGCCAGCCATCCGCACAGTCGCCACCACCTGCCCCTTCGTCTCCCTTTCTCTCTACTCCTTCATCCCAACAGGAGCAAGGTTGCCCGCCCCGCACCTCCACCCTACTCCAACACCCTAGGTAGCCCCCACTCTCCCGGTCGCCTGTTTCTCCCTTGTCCTCTTTCTTCCTCCCCATTCACACTTTCACACCCCCACCGTCCTCCCTCCTGCTACTGCCCAACTCCCACCGGACCACCTGCCAACTTCGGTAGAATCGCCGCCAATCGCACCCCCGCCTTGCTCTAGCGCTGCAGCGATTCGTTGCCGCCGGTCCAGGATGCCGCAGCGGCCAGACTTTGCCTCCACCTCCCCTCCCTCTTCACAACTGCAGCACTCGTTGGAGCCTAGCGTCACCTCAACCGGCACCACCACGAGCTGGCCACCCCCTTGTGGATTGCCTCTTGTCACCGTGCCGTTGCCGTTCGCCCACACCAAGGCCGCCTGCGCTCTCGCCAGTAGAATTCGTCGCCGACGCCACCTCAACCATCCTGACGCTGTGCTGCCCCATCGCTGGGTCCCACTACCCTCCACCGCCAGGTTGCACCCCCTGCTCCCAAGGCTCCCCCCTGCCATGGTTTGTAGTACCGCCCGATACGTACCGATATTGGGCAGTATGTCTCAACACTGGACTCGAACGGTCTGGTTCAACCCCTTTGCTATCGGTACCGGCCGATACATACGTCGAGAGAGAGAGATTGAGAGGGAGAGGCATCGAGAGAGGGAGAGAGAGATAGAGAGAGAAGTTGAGAGAAAGATTGAGAGAGAAAAGCATCGAGAGAGAAAGAGACAGAGGGATCGAGAGAGCTCGAATGAGATATTGAGAGAGAGGTGTCGAGAGAGAGAGAGAGAGAGAGAGGTCGAGAGAAGAGTACCACTGATGGCCGCTATCCGCCGACGACCGCTGTCGTCGTCCATCGCCGCTGGCCGAGCAGCCGTCCACCGAGTAGAGGGCACCAGACGGGAGGGGATTAGCCTGACTGGTAATAAGGGAAGGCAGCCTTTTGGAGATCGGTCTGGTAGTCCTCCGAGCTTTTGTACCACTCGAGCGCCTCCACCCCGGCCAACTCCGCCCCACTAGCAAGCTCGGCCGACCTCTTCTCCTCCTCGGCCAGCGCAGCCTCAACCTCCACCCAAAGTCTCTCGGCCCCCTCAGCTCGATCCTCAAGCTCTGCATGCTCAGCCTCCCATTGCCCATCACGCTCGTTCTGAGTCACGCGCTCTTACTCTAGGAGTCTACTCTTCAACTTGAGCGAACTACGGGCCTGAGCCAGCTGCTTAGTCGATGCCCGAGCCTCCGCCTGGCTCGACTTCGCCCATTCTCGAAGCAAGGTGATCTCCCGCCGAAGCTCCTCGAGAAGGGCAGTGAGCCGAGTGACCTTCCGATCGGATGTGCTAACGGCCCAAGCAAGATTCGATCGCTCCATCTCCACCCGAGTGTAGGCGTCAACTATGTCGGCCCCCATCTGGGCCAGAAACAAACTGCCCTCCATGATCATCTCGAGGATCACGGACGGAGGATTCTGCCTATCTCCTCCTCACACCGCCCCCGAGGCAATGCTATGACATCTCTGATACAGGGAACCTTGGATACCGAGAGGAGGACCAGTCCTCCCCAGAGTGACCGGAATGGGGGCTCCTCCTCCAAGTGATACTCCCTTAGGAGTCCCACCGGTTGGCTCGGACTGGGCCGCCCCATCTTGTGTCTCTCCTGCCTCGATCGACTGGGATTGAGTCGAGTCTCCTCGCGACCCTTTGGCCTCGACTGGCTTGGGCCCGACACCTCCACCCTGTGCTCCTCTGGCTTCGCTCGATGCTCCAGCATCGGCCACCATCGCCCGAGAGTCACCCACCCACGCTGCGACCTTCATGACCTCATCGGCCCCCTCTCGCTCGGTGGATGGGAGAGTTAGCCAAATAGGCTCGGCCCCTTCTAGCTCGGTGGAGGGGAGAGTCGAGCGTGCACCATCTTCGACCGAGTGGGTGGCCCCAGCCCTCTTTGCCCGCTTCTTCTCCACCGACTGAGCCTTCATGGAATTTCGTAGCACCTTCTCCATGGGATCCTTGCGCTTGGCCCCCCGCCGCTCGGAAGCCCCTTCCTGGGCTACCCGCTTGCCTTTGTCCCGGGCTTGGGAAGAACCCTCGGGAGCCCGCTACTCGACAGCGGCCGGCGTGTCACCCACATCGATCACCTCCCACTCGATCGATGGCGCCTCCTGTTGTCCCTCTGGTTTTGATGATGACGATTTGACAGTCTTGATGATGACAACTTGTTAGATTTAATCACAACAATCAAATTACTGTGTATTAATCAATTGCTCTTGTTTACAGCTGAAGAAGGAGTCGACGCTGCAGGATTCCCTCAACCTAGTCCGCCTAAACCCTTCCATGACCCTTCAACTTCCCCTATAAAAGCCCCTTAGAAGCTCAAGGGGTGGGGCAATCAAGGCATACAACCCAGATCATCCAATGCATCAGCACAAGGCAACAGACGTAGCAAGCAAGGAGATTTGTGTGCGTGGGTGACTTGTGAATCAGCTTACGTACGCCGAGGGTCTGTCGCTTGTACTCCCCTCACACGGTGGCGTTTAGCCATGACACACAAGTCTATTCCTGCTACACATGCGGTATTATGACAACGGCAAAGGCTTCCTCGTCCTGGGTATGCCCATGTGGTCGTCACATGCGCATGCCATGACGTCACACCTCCTGCCATCATGAGGCCGCACCCGACTACTGGACCTGAGCCATGTTCGATCCTCGCCCACTCGCCAGCCTGTGCCTTCTATGGTCACCCACTCTAGTCCTCAAATCGGGTGTTGCCCTTGCTCCGAGGAGAACCTTTGTAAAACATGCGGATATCCGCCTTATCACGCATTGACCCGAGGACCAACCTCCGTGTTGGAATTATCCCGCGGCTTGCGCTCGTTGTACCTCGGCTGCTACGGCCCACCAGTAAGCCCTTGTGGCTCTCATAAATTATACCATCACCTGAATGAATGCCCTCGCATCCACGTTCAGGTCCCAACCTTCTCCCGCACCATTTGGTGCAGGTGTCCAGTACCTCCGACCCCAACTAACACCTCCCAGTTAAACGCGAACCCATAGTTGTGAAGTACCCCTTTGCTCTCTACCCATGGCTCCAGATATATATACAGACTTCTCTTTAGCATAGAACGAAGGCATTCAGATTCAATCCGATGTAAATGAACATCGACTGCTTGTGATCGGTGGAAAAAGACGTCCAGTACACGATTCCCTACAATCGCCTATGCATTCACACCTGTGGAACCTACCTCCTATCCACGTGTCACCCACCTCCCGAGCCCATGTGTCGCGTCCTGGTGATGCTTCCTGGTCAACCCTTGGTTCCCCAGGTGATTGTCGAGAAATCGACTGGCACGCCCACACCCCAGCCATATTTCTCCCAAAACCAAGAAACCTCTCATGCCACTCAGTCCTCCCTTGACTTTTCATAAACAACGAGTGCACGGTGCCACCCTGAGAAGGATACGGCCTTAGTGAGGGGGTGCCCGAAGTATGCCAGAGCCCGGCGTCTCCCCTATTGCCTTATCCCATCCCTCAGTCCGATCACCGAATACACACCCGTGTGCGACCCGACACGTGCGAACATATACAATGAACTAGGTGACTGTTTGTAATGGCATATCTTGACATCAGATAATGATCATTTAGAAGTTTCTTCCAGCTGTTACTGCAACCTCAACTCTTCTCCTCAGATCTTAGTTCCCTTTTGGGGGAATGATCGTGGCGATTGCGAACTACCTATGCGTGATCGTGCCGAGGTTTCTCACCCTAGGGTTAGGGCAGATTGACAGCTTAGTACCGTCCGGTACAATGGCCTTGACCCCGAGTCTTGTGACTCAAGGACCGTTGAGTTTAGTGCGTCTAGAGGACTGTCCTGAATCCAGTAGCTTAGCGTCACTTGGTTCTTCTCGGCTCTTGCGCAGTGTGTGTGTGTGTGTGTGGTTCTTGGAGCTTACTCTCTCAGCGACCCGCCACTAGTCGTAGCCTTCGGTACGCGTGTACTGGCCAACCAGGGAGTGGTGCGGGGGCTACCCTGAGGATGATTTTTAGACTGGTTTTCGTCGGGTCCCACGTCGTCGGCCAGAGTCCGGCTGAGGGGAAAACCAGTTAGAGGCTAGACCTAGGACGCATGGCCTATGTGTGCACACGTGGTTGGGGGCAGTTGGACATGCGTCGACGGGCGCAACCCCAGCTAGTCACTCGCTTTGTGGTTACTTGAGTGTGTCTGAGTCTCGCACCCGGGACATTGTAGCTAGACGCTTGTGATGCGGTGTAAGACGTCAGCGGACACATCCAGTCGTTCTTCTAGGGTTAGGTACTCCTGTTCTGGATAGAGAGCAGCTGTCTGTTTTGGTCGTGCTGAGCATTGGGTTCCGACTTGTTGCCGTGGCACGTGTGTGTGGGTTTTCACATCGAGAGACTGGTGTTGGAGTTGTGAGTACTCCTGTCACGTGAGACGTGACTCTCCTATGTTTTGGGTTCTGTTTCCCGCCTGCGAGACGTGGCCTCTGTACCATTCCAGTGTGTTTTCCCGAGGTTGTGGCCTGAGGTGCTTGGTGGAGTCACCGAGACTTCGTTGGGGCCGTGTGGAACTGTGTGGTCTGTTAGTCGTGCCTGTGTGGGCTGACTTCTGCAGCAGGGTTGCCGGGAGTGTTTCCTTGGTAGGTCTGGTGTTAGAATGGTCCGGTTCCTCGTCGAGAGATCGGGTTTTCCCTTTGGTTGCTTGTAAGAGTAGCTGTAGTGCCGAGTTTTGACCGGCCACCCGTTTGCTGTTCCTATCGTAGTTGCTTAGCTAGCGTAGCTTCCTTTTCCGCAGTAGTTTACTCGGTGGGGTTCTACGTGATCCCTACTGAGTCTCTATTTTGGAGACTCATCCCTGCTTTTCAGGTCCAGTGGTTCTTCCTCGAGACTCGAGAGTGCTGTGTGGAGGTCTTTGTTGCCAACTTACCGGGCCGAGTTCTCACTTGGCATGTGATACGCTTTTACTACTTTAGACTGTACTTTCCTTTGGACTGGACTCTGTTGTAGCTGTTGTAGCTTTTATTAGTTATCTATATCTGTTGTCCTGCTTTATTTCCTATTTTGAAACACATGCGTGACTTGGGCGATCCTAAGCATACATCTAACCAACGAGAAGATTGAATGCAAACACACAAGATACAAAAACAAACACACTGGACATCGATTTTTAGCTGGTTCAATTTTCACCTACATCCACCCTACACTCTAACCAGAGTGTGGCTTACTGTTGGCTCACAACTTGAACATCACTGATCCACAACTTCGGGGATAGAAATCCCTACACACAGCTGAGTCTCATAGCTTGCTGTCTGAGGAACACCCCCGCCTGCTGAGCACCACAACTTGCTCTACTGATTCACAACTTACAATGTAGCTTCAAAGTAAAAAGGAAAGAACTTAAAGAACGTAGAGACAGAAGAGGGGAATGTATATCTCAAATGAAGGAGCCTGACTCTAGACCTGATCCAGAAGTCAGAGTAAGTGCTCTCCCGACCTCTTCTTCTTCCTCTCACTCTTTCTCTGGCACTCTGTTTTTATCGGAACCAACTCTTCTTTCTTTCTCTTGTTCTCTCACTCACTCTTCTCTTGCTCTGCTCACTGCTCTGCTCTTTAGCTTCTCCTCTTTCTTCTCTTTCCCTTTTTCCATGCACGCTCAAACCTGGATGAGGAGGGTCCCTATTTATAGGGAAACATGGGCTTCAAAAGTCTTGATTCTAGCCTGTACTTTTTGGCGTGAATCTTGTGGTCCCCCATAAGATATCCTTGAGGGCACATGGAGGGAACGTTCTTGCCAAAATATCTTCTGGAGAGAGGTGCTTCGCTGGTAGTCCGTGTGCAAGGATAAGATATGTTCTGTCCACGTGGCAGAGTCTCCAAAAGAGATCTCAATCTTGGATCATGTGTCAGCAACTTGGATCATGTGCCTGAGCCACTTGACCGAGCCCAGTGAAGGCGTGCTGCTTTTCATAGGTTGATTCTGGGTCCCTGTGACTTATGTTCTTGCCAATTAGAACAAAGTCAATTTGTCAAACACCTTATGTGCTTGAATTCATTTCTAAAAAATGCTAGGGGAAGTCATATTCTCAGACTCTCAATGCATATGCTTAGACCTGGTGCAACATGTGCTCTGACTTTAACTAAGCCTTTTATGAATGTGCTCGAACTTGCATGAATGTGCTCTGACCTTTACAATGTATGTGTGCTGACTTAAATGCATGTGCTCAAACCTTATGCATGCATGTGCATAGACTTTAGTCATCAGACAATGTATGGGCTATGACAGGTGTGCAGACTTTGTATATGCACAAGGCACAATGTGCATAAACCTTAGAAGACACGTAGACCTATGTGCGTAGACCTTACCAAGCACATTTGAGAAATGTGCATCGACCTTGATGTGCCAGAAGCAAGATGTGCTTCTACTTTAGGATGCACAAGTAGAATGTGCATCGACCTTAATCATACATGAAGCAAACTATGCTTCGACCTTAATATGCACACTACAGAATATGCATCGACCTTACTATGCATGAAGCAAAATGTGCTTCGACTTCAAGAGCATGTGCTCTGACTTGATGCCTTTATATGCACTGACTTGTATGAAGGTGCTCAGACCTTCATGCTATGAACATACGAATGTGCACCGACCTTATGTGAAGGTGCTCTAACCTTATGCTGCACGCATTTGCACAAATGCTCAGACCTGAAGAATGCATGTGCTCTGACTTTAGTTGCCATCACTGGCATGTGCACAAACTTCGGTCCATACATGTGCGTAGACCTAATGTGTTATGCAACACAGTGTGGTCTGACTTCAGAGAACACTAATGCAAGTGTGCTCAGACCTCATAGAAGACTAAAGCAAATGTATTCTGACTTGTCAATGCTATAATGCAGATGTGCACAGACCTTGCTTTGTGCTAGCAAAAGGTGCACCAACCTTCTATGTGTGTGAACAGTAACATACACAGACCTTATGCATTGCAATAAAAACATGCACCGACTTTATATGCACTGCTATAGTAACATGCATCAACCTTGTATTCAGTTTAGAAAACATGCATTGATGCTACTAGCTTGAAACTGAACTATGTATTGACCTTACATTCTAAGGAGAAGGGATATGAATTGATCTATAAACTTTAATGCAATTACTACTTGGCAGTTGACATCTTGAACAGTAGCATTAACTTTGACTAGTAACAAGCAAACAATTGTCAGCATCAAGATATGTCAAACAATCAAACTTTGTTGCCAGCATTAAAACCTTAACACATATAAGGGAGAGAGATCATTCTCCCTTTTAGCCATTCATCAAAAATAGAGGAGACACAACAACCAAGCCTAGTGCCAAGGACAAGGGCAAAGGGAAGGTAGAGGTGTCTAGAGGATCATGCACACACACTACTGCACCTCAGGCTAAGGGACAAGTTAGGGGTCAAGTAGCTAAAGCCCAAGTCCAAGGAAACCCCAAAGCCAAAATAACCCAGTCTTAACAGAAAGGTTGATGCAACCACCAACCTGCATCGACGCATACTCCTTCTGGGTTTAGGTCCTTTTGGAACCAAGGTCAGAGTAGGGCCACCTCAGGTCGATGCTACTACCATAGTGCACCGACCTATCCATCATTTCGAAATTCCTATCGCTATAACTCTGGTAGGAAAGGTCGAGGCAGCCTCTACATGAAGTCGATGCACTATAACTTCCAGAACATACATCCTAGTCAAGTGCATCGACCATACCCTTGGAATGCCTTTGTGCAACCTAGGTTCAGAAACTTCAGAAACCAGAACTCATATGGCTTTGTCCATTCTATGTCTGATCAGCCTAGGGTCTACAGTGCACACACACTTCCCAATGCCCACTGGACCAATCACTGGCACAGAAACTCTCAACATGGCTTTAAGAATAAAAATGCCACACCACAAAAACAATCATTAAAACTTCAGAGTAGCAAGAAAAGACAAATGGAGCAAAAGATTAATGAATCCACAACACAATTAAAGACACAAAAATAAATGTGGATACCTAAACACTTGTTGTCTTGTCTACATGAGTTGAATGTTGTTATGGGGACCAAACAGTTTTGGGTTCCAAAATTCTCCACTTGATTTTACTTGCAGGTATGCCTGGCAGCCAATTACAATAGGTGGTATCTTGACAGTCGCTGCTCCAGGCACATGACCGCGGATAGAGATAAATTTTGCATGCTGGTTGAAAAGGATGCTGGTCATGTTACCTTTTGAGGTAATACAAAAGGTAAAATAATTGGAACAGGTACGGATGGTAAGTGCTCTTCATGCTGTATTGAAGAAGTTTTACTAGTTGAAGGGCTTACTTATAATTTGCTTAGTATTAGTCAGTTGCGTGATAAATGCCATAATATTATTTTTGACTCCTGCATGCACTATCTTTGAACCCAATTCTGAAACTGTGAAATTCACTGATAAAAGAGTCAATAACATATATATGGTAGATTTAGATGATGCAACACACACTAACTTATGTCTCACTGTTAAAAAGGATAGCTTAGCTTGTCTTTGGCATCATAGGTTAGGTCATACCAGTTATAATTTGTTGCATAAATTGAATAAACATAGCATGGTGAGAGGTCTCCCTGAAATATTCCTAAAAAAGAATAATAAAATATGTGAGACTTGTACCCAATGTAAACAAACTAGAAAGTCATTTAAATCTAGAACTGATGTCACGCCCCAACGCGGAATATCGGGACGTATAGTTAGAAACTAGCCAGAAATAACATTAATATGCTAAACTAAACTTGAATTGCGATTGTTTTCTTGATGCCAGGTGTGTTATGGCGCCGCGGAGGAGGACTCATTCCCAATAGAGGGAGTCAGACAGTGGTCCAGAGGAGTAGAGCAGAGCCACGGTTCTAGAGGGTGTAGTTGGAGGTGCGCGAGCTCTAGGGATGGACGATTTCTTCCGAGGCATGTTTGATTATGTCCTCCAACAGCGACAACAGGTAGACCAGTAGCAGAGAGGTGATGCTGGCGAGAGTTCGTCTTCTTGAGATGGTCCCGGTCAGGTGTTGAAAGAGTTTTTGCAGTTTCAGTCGCCTTCTTTCGGTGGGCAGTCAGATCCGGAGGTGGCCACAAAGTGGCTGGGTGATTTGCATAGGATCTTCAGTGCGATGGAGTGTGCTGAGGAGGAGCAGGTGGTGTTGGCTACGCATCACCTTTAGGGAGCGGCTCGTACTTGGTGGACGTCAGAGTGGGAGGCAGCATTCCAGTCTCGTCTCCTTCGGTAGATTACATGGCAGGAGTTCGTCGTGGTGTTTGAGCATGCCTTCTGTCTGTCTTTCATCAAGACACAGAGGCTGCGCGAGTTCATGGAGTTGACCCAGGGCGACATGTCAGTGATGTAGTACCGTGCTAGGTTCGTTGAGTTGGGCCGTTATGCGTTGCACATCATGGCGGATGAGGAAGTGAATACTAATCAGTTCGTTAGTGATCTGACGGTCGAGCTGAGGCACCATCTTCTTGCGTCACGTTTGACCACTTTGGATGCGGCATGTAAGGCAGCGTCGACATTGGAGAGAGATTTGCAGAGGATTCGAGGGTAGGGCAGTGCTGATCAGGTTCGGGCAGGTTTTGGTCAGCCGATGGAGGTTCAGCAACAGAGTACTGTCCAGCTCTCAGCAGGTGATTCTGTGGTAGTGCAGTCTGTGGCTCCCGCGCCAGAGTCGTCGTCCTTTAACTTGAGGCTCAAGAAGCTGCTCAAGAATGCGGGCTTTGGCAGGAAGCGTCGAGGTCGCAAGGGGCAACCGCAGCAGGAGTCGGTAGGCAGTGTTCAATAGCCAGTGACTTTGTAGCGTCGGAGTTCGGTGAGTGGTGCTCGGGACGGGTGTCCCAGGTGTGGTGGCTCTTATCTAGGCAGGCCATGTTCATCGCCCGTAGTTTGCTTCAGGTGTGACCAGCCAAGGCACATGGCACGTGATTGTCCGCAGAGGCCGAGTCAGCCGTTTGGGTTTCAGCAGTAGCAGCAGTTTCAGCCCCAGCAAGTGCCAGCACAGTCGCCGCAGTACTAGCAATAGGAGCAGTGTCCTCAGTTATCTCGGTCAGCTACTATAGGGAGGCAGAGATCCCGAGGTAGAGTGACCCACATGACCAGAGCAGAGGTTGAGGCATCGTAGTTGGTGGAAGGTGGCGAATGGGGACAAAAATTGCCATCAACCCAGTTGAGGTGAAAACCTGAAAGGGCATATCAGGCAAAATCGGGTGACCCCTCGGTATGAAAACCCGCAAGGACGTACCAGAAAAAGCTAAAGGGGGCCAGCTCTGGCGACAACCCGCAAGGGTGACAGAGCTGGTAAAGAGAAAGATAAAAAAATCCTCTCCTTCTCTGCTCCTCACCGACGAGGGACGTCGACCCCGACATTCCATCAACGACGACCTCAGTATCACCCCACGACGACGGTGACCACTACACCCTCGAGAGTCAGATCACACCAATTCCAGTACTAGCCCTCAGTCCCAACACCGTGGCTTCAACGCCTTTACAGGCCAGCCACGCTAGTCCCAGTACCAGCTCCCAGTCCCAGCATCATGGCTTCAATGCCTCTACAGGCCAGCCACGCTAGTTCCAGTACCAGCTCCCAGTCTCAGCGTCGTGGCTTCAACGCCTCTAGAGACCAGCCACGCCAGTCCCAGTACCAGCTCCCATTTCCAGCATCGTGGCTTCAACGCCTTTGCAGGCCAGCCACGCCAGTCCCAGTACCAGCTCCCAGTCCCAGCATCGTGGCTTCAATGCCTCTACAGGCTAGCTACCCAGTTTTAATACTAGCTCTCAGTCCCAACACCTTGGCTTCAACGCCTTTACAGGCCAGCTACCCAGTCCCAATACCAGCTCCCAGTCCCAGCATCGTGGCTTCAATGCCTCTACAGGCCAGCCACGCCAGTTCCAATACCAGCTCCCAGTCCCAGCACCATGGCTTCAATGCCTTTACAGGCCAGCCACCCAGTTCCAATACCAGCTCCCAGTCCCAACATCATGGCTTCAACGCCTTTACAGGCCAGCCACACCAGTCCTAGTACCAGCTCTCAGTCCCAGCATCGTGGCTTCAATGCCTCTACAAGGCAGGCATGCCAGTCCTAGTACCAGCTCCCAGTCCCGACACCGTGGCTTCAACGCCTTTGCAGGCCAGCCACGCTAGTCCCAATACCAGCTCCCGGTCCCAGCATTGTGGCTTCAACACCTCTAAAGGCCAGCCACGTCAGTTCCAGTAACAGCTCCTAGTCCCAACATCGTTGATGCGGGACGGACCACGAACTCGTCTCCAATTGGATATGCGAACCTTGGACTCTAAGCAAGCTCACGATCGCCCCTAACGAGGGAAGCGTATGGATGTGCACAGTTGAGAAACTGGCAGTGAGCTAGGGTGGTCGGCTCTCTCTTGTGCCCGGATCGGGTCATGGGACGGCCACGCTCTCTCGCTCGCAGCAGTGAATAACAATAAATATCGAGCTAGATTACCCTGTCATGCTTTCTATCAGCGGCATAAACAAGTATATACGAAGTAAGCAAATCACCGAGATGGAGGCGGTGGTGGAAGTGGAGTCCTGAATTGAGATTGAGACGGCTGAGATGGAGCTGCCAGAGCGAACTGCACTGGAATCGCTCGCAACGGATAGTCTCTCACCACGTGACCTGGCTGGTCACACGAAAAACACACCACTGGCAACGAGCATGGTTTGCCTGAGTGGCTGCCACCACACCACGTACAACCCTTGTATTGACTTTTCGTAGAACTCTGTCGCTGCTGGAAAGAATGGGCTGACTGCTGTGTAGCACCAGACGAAGCCTGCTGGCCAAATCACTTCTTAAACCTCTTCTTATTCTTGAATCTTCTAAACTGGGACTTGCCTGAAGAAGCAATACCACTAGCTGCTGGAGTGGCTGAAGGAAAACCTGGAACTGGAGGCAGATAACCAGATGGAAGTTGAACTGTCGGCTAAACTGACAGCGCCTGAGAAGGAACCTGGGATCTCGCCAAATCCAATTCCAACGTTGCCACAGCCTGGTATACTTTATTCATGTTAGTCACACGGGCAATGATCAGCGACTGCCTCAACTCAGCACGGAGGCCACGAAGAAACTGCTCTGTCTTCAAAGCTTCATTTGCAAGTAAATGGGGTGCATAATGGCCCAATTCCATAAAACTGTTCTGATATTCAAGCACCGACATTCCTCCCTAGACGAGCTACAAAAACTAATGCATTTTATCCATTCAGAGATAAGCCGGGCTGAAGGTGAGTTTGAAGGTGGCGACGAACTCAGCCCACGAAATTTACCAGAGCGGGCGAGATTGGAAAGAAATTTCCCATTCAGTATTCCACCATGTCAGCGCCACGCCCTGGAGCTGAAAAGTGCCAGGCATCACCTTTTCATCTTCCGCGCATTCCATGGAATGAAACACGCGCTCGGTGGCGTCCAACCATACTCTGGCGGCATCCGGATCGATCTGGCCTTCAAAAGTCGGTGGATGAAATAGCAAAAATTCCTTTAATGCACATCCGCGACTGCCAGGTGCATCCTCTTGAGCTGGAACAATGGGAGCCGAAGCAGGAACATCTTGAGGAACATTGCTCGCTTCCTGAGGGACCGGGACTCTCTGACGTCAAGGCAACATCTTGAAACGACTAGCATACAAATAATAAATATAAAAATTCATTAATCATATGGAAAACATCCTAAGCCAGCAATGGACGGTGTAATTGGACTAATTCTGGACAATAGCTGTGCAATTTCGATTCCTTACACGTTTCCTTAACACCGCTCTGATACCAACTGTAATGACCCAGAGCTCCAGATACCGATAACCCAATGTAGCATCGAATTATCGCTACCAGGAACTGGGGAAGTCACCCAAGAGGCTGATGAGGCCCCTGAAGGGTTGGGAGAGTTTGTCGAGGGAGCGGATCGATGCTGAGGGAAATTCCATGGCACTTGTTCGACTGCGGCAAGCTATCGAAGAAACTCTGAGCACTGCCAGAAATATGCCAGAGTAGCCTGATCCTCCTCAGGAAAATGGACACGGGCTGCCTTACCAGCACACGCCAGAATGGCTCGAGTTTTGGACCGATAATCGGGAAGCTCTCGAGCGACTGCGGAGATGTAGGGAGCAAGATGCCAGCCAAGAGATAAGGCTGAGTACCTTCTCAGCCAATGTCATTCATTCTCCTGCTCCCCCGATCTCCCCTAATTTCTCAACACCACAGGCCGGTCAGCAGGCCCCTGCCACTTCAGCCGCGCAATGGCGACCCTGGCAGGAATTAGAGTCTCTGCCCTTTTCCAGAGAAGACACTGCCAGACTCCTTGAGTCCTTCTCGGTCGAGAGGATGTCCTGGTGGGTGAGGCTACCATGAGTTCCTCAAGTGCTTCTCACCTTCCCCCTGTTCCACTTCCGACTCCAATGCTTGAGGATAGGAAGGGAAAATACAAGCTGGGCGAGGCCCCAGCTCGATCAAACCAGGTCCTCCCAACAGTTCGCAAGTCGGGTCTACCATCACAAAGGCCATCCGGCGTGCGAGATCAAGATAGCCAACAGGGGCAGCAAGGCCCCAAGAGTTCGTCGAGTGTCGCTCGACCTTGCCCTCAGCCAAACTACCGGAGTCAGGCCACGAATCAAGATGTTACCCATGCTCCTCGGGCCATTTCTCAGCAGAAACCCCAGCCACCGCAGCTAAGGCATCAAACCGCGCACATGTCTTCAGACACCAGCACCAGTACACCAGTTCAATTGGGAAAGCCTCCCTCGCCACCTCGGCTAAGGCATCAAACTGTGCACATGTCTATGGACGCCAGTACGAGTCAGCCGGTTCTTGGTAAACTCTTACAGCCACCGCGGTTAAGGCATCAAGCTGCGTCCACATCGTCAGACGCCAGCCCCAGCACCCTTGCTTACCAAGAACTACCACTCAAAGTCATCGAATAGGCGATCAATGCCACCTTCCAATTCCAACAATTAGAAGGTTCCTGGATCGAGATCTGGGCAAAAAGGAGTCACTGACCTCGCCTCGCAAACCCATCGGCTCGATGGCATCTCCACATGGAACCGTCAGCTCCAGTTCCAATGCCTCCTCCTCCTACTCCCCTGGAGACGGCCATCGCCATGAAACATGAGAGGAACAGAAGGAAGAATCTCATGAGGTGGCTCAAGAAACAAGCCGAACAAGTGGCTATCCTACAATCCCCGACAGAGCTAACGCCTCTCTAGAGGCTACAGTGGCTCATCGACAACTTGGAGGAATATATTTGTAACATCTGTACTTTGATGGATCCATAGTGGATCGAGCCTGGATCCTAGACTCTGTTAAGTTAATCTGTCATAAATTGTTAATTAAAAAATAATTTTATTTCTGCTACTTTAGCAAACCTGATCATTGAAATATTATTGCTTACTGCTTTATCTGGAACTTCTATGTACTCCACACATACCTTTCTATCCCTTCCATGCTTTATCGCTTTTGGGAGGCTTTACAGGTTCCAAATGGTATCGGGCTTACCCGGTATCTGGAGTCTGGGTCGTCACACCCCTGGTTCTCATGACCAGGCAGTGGTGCAGTGGCTCAATGATGTTCATGCAATGCAACCACACGTCCCGTCCTGCGTATGCTTGGGCCACCTCCACCCAAGGCTGCCCCTCATGCCCCTCGTCGTGGTACGGTGTCCAACACACCTGAAAGGGGAAGTCAATCAAGTCAGTGTCGGCATCAAAAGCATTTAGGAGCATTTTGAACTCTAAGGTTTAGAGTCATACTGATGCATATGGTAGGGTGTCAGTGTCATCCTAGATCGCCCGCACTAAGCATCCTAGCGACCCAGTGTCCCGCACTGCCATCCATCGCCTCACGATGGGTGCACAGTTCGGATGTACCTCCTTCCCTCTCCCTAGGCCGGGGAGGTATATGTAGGTCCATACCTGCATTACCAAATGTCAACACGTAGCAAGTCATAGAATCATAATCATAATTGCACAAGCATTTAAGGTGGAAGGGTTACCTGAAGCAGAGGTGAGAACCCACCTAGCATTGTCTGCCGGTCGGTAGTGCTGAGGGAGTCAAATAGGAATGCTAGTGAAGCTACGCCCCAGGCATAGTCTCCAACTCTATCCAAATCCCTCAGTAGAGGGAGGAGCTTGAAGCTCACTCCGTCAGCCCTCTTTGCGAAAATCAGCTTCCCGAATTACAGTATCAGGAAGGGGCGAAGGACTACGTCTGCGTCTGGGCCTGGTCCTACTGCCACTCTCTATCTGGCTTGGTCTGTCAGCCATCCCAAGTGCTTCTCTGGCAGCTCCCCTACGGCTATGGCTGCTCCTCTCAGCCCTAGGCTCTCCTGGAGGGTCGCATGTCCCAACATTGATGAGTGGTGTCCCGGCCTTGTCAGCTCAAACCCCAGAAACTCCAGTGCCAACTTTTGGTAGTTGGCATACGTCATCCCCGTCACTGGCGCTCCATGGACTCGTAGTCCAGTGATCCTCGTCACGTCCTCCAATGTAGGGATTATATGTTCCCACGGGAATAAGAACGCCTTGCTCACTGAATCCCACCGGTCGTGGAGTGCGTAGAGGAGGCCGGTGTATAGCCTCATCACCTTTATCCCAAGGAGCTTGGCAAACCCCATCACAGCCAGTCTCTTTCTCTGGAAATCTGGCAGTGCTAGGTACACTGCTTGGACCTGCAGCCACGATTCTACTTTCAGCATCCTCGTAGGTCGACCTTCTACTTCCAAGGTATCCATTCTACCTCTCCTCGTTTCCTCATTTCTACTATTCGAGCCCATCATTTGCTTGATTCTGGTTGTCAGGGTTTTCTTGCTTCTGTGGTCTTGGTAGACCAGCCGTGTCCGGATGTAGAGGACTTTCCAGTGGTGTGTGAGTTTCCTGATGTGTTTCCTGAGGATTTGCCTGGGTTGCCTCCCCAACGGGAGATTGATTTCATGATCGAGGTTGTGCCTGGTATGGGACCTTTGACGAAGGCTCCCTACCGTATGGCTCCTGTTGAGTTGAGGGAATTGAGGGTGCAGTTGTAGGAGTTGCTTGCCAAGGGGTATAATTCATCCTAGCTCTTCCCCTTGGGGTGTGCCAGTCCTCTTCGTCAAGAAGAAGGATGGTAGTCTGAGGTTGTGCATTGACTACCTCAAGTTGACTGAAGTGACCATTAAGAACAAGTATCCGTTGCCATGGATTGATGATTTATTCGACCAGCTTCAATCTGCTCGGGTATTCTCGAGGATTGATTTGCGGTACGGTTACTATCAGCTAAGGATTCACGGGTCCGATGTGGAGAAGACTGCGTTCAGTATGAGGTATGGGCATTATGAGTTTTTGGTGATGCTGTTTGGGCTCACTAATGCCCCCGCAGCCTTCATGGACTTGATGCAGAGGGTGTTCTGTCCCTATTCGTGTTTGTGGACGACGTCCTTGTTTATTCACGGTCTGCCGAGGAGCACGCGTACCATTTGGGTGTGGTGCTGTTGACATTGCGAGATCACTAGTTGTATGTGAAGCTCAGCAAGTGCGAGTTCTGGCTTCGTGAGGTGCACTTTTTAGGGCACGTGATCTTTGGTGATGGTATTTTCGTAGACCCCGCCAAGGTTGAGGCAGTAATGCAGTGGCCGAGGTCAAGGTTCGTGATGGAGATCCAGAGTTTCTTGGGGCTTGCAGGCTATTATTGGAGGTTTATTTAGGATTTTTCTTGCATTGCGGCCCCGATGACCAGACTGACATGGAAGGATGTGCCTTTTTTCTGGACCAATGACTGTGAGCGTAGCTTCATGGAGCTGAAGAGATTGCTCACCTCGGCTCTGGTGTTGGTTTTACCTTCTGGATCGAGAGGTTTCATGGTGTGTACAGATGCTTCCGGGGTCGGATTAGGTGCTGTGTTGATGCAGCATGGTAGAGTGGTGGCGTATGCTTCGCGGCAACTGAAGCCACATGAGGAGAACTACCCTACCCATGACCTGGAGTTAGCGGCTGTGATCTTCGTGTTGAAGATCTGGAGGCATTATCTGTATGGTGAGAAGTTCGAGGTGTTCACTGACCATCAGAGTCTGAGGTATGTGTTCACTCAGAAGGCGGGAGCGAAAACCCCGAGGGCAAGCCTACGAGGGGCACGCGACCCGAGTCGGTACTCCGTCTAAGTCGGGACGACCAGTGGAGAAGAAAGAACCCCGAGGCAAGCCTACGAGGGGTACCCATCTCACGGCCACCACTAAGCCCGTTAAGGACAGTGGATTTAAAACTGTTGGGGTTGACCCAATTTAATATTTACCGGACGTCCGTAAGGGATTCGACATTAACTGACGATCCCCTGTAGACGGGTAATCATGACGGACAGATATACCCCTCTCCCCAGATGGACGTGGGACAGTTTAAACCATCGGATCGATCGTGATAATTATAGCGTATGTATATATATATATATACATAGGTATGTATATGCACACTGTTTGGCAAGTTAACTAGACAATCGCAGAGTTAACACTCGAACAGACTTGAACATAGGTAAGCCGAACGTCAACCCACAGGAACGCCCTCCATTCTCCTGTCCATAACCGAGAGTAGAAGGGGATATCGGGACAGAACAAGCTTGTTTCTGGCGGCGAAGCCTTAGATGCTTCGTAGGAAAGGCCCAATCGCAGGGAGAGGGGAGATCATTACTGTAGCCCGTGGAACCCAGGAGAGTATTCGACTTCTGGGGGAAGAACAGGGCGCTAAGAAGAGATTGTGATCTTGATCCGGCGCCGTTACTGTAGCACGGCGCCGGGTCAAGACTCATACATGAATGAGATGCAAGGAGAAAGCAGAAACCCTATTCCGGCGCCGCTACTGTAGCACGGCGCCGGTTTGGGGCCACTAACCAGAGGACGCTGAGGTCGTATCCAGAGACAAATTCAACAGAAAACATACAAATGGATGTGGAAAGCCCGATTTTATTGATAGCACGATCAGATGCATACATATATGTATAGAGTATGGGGGCCGGCGTTGTCACTCGGTCACCCTCCGTGAAGAACATAGAAATTTACAGAAGGAACAGAAAGAGAAGATGATGAGAAGGGGGAGGAACGATGGGCTCATATCATCGCCCGTTCCCCCCCTTCGCATTTACATTGTGCCTAGATAAGAATCCAGGATAGAAATGAAGGGAAGTAGAAACCCACGGGGATAGACCCACGGGAACCCACCCAAGCACGGGATGAAAGCTTCTTCTACGGCGCCGGCAGCTTCGGACGGGGATGACCGGAGGAAGGTGCGCTCGTCGACTTGCTCTGCAAGTCTTTTCCCTTCTATTCCTCTCTCTCAGAAAAGTATCTTCCCCACAGAAAAGGAAAACCTTCTCCGAATCTCCCTCTGTTCTGTCTAATTCTCCCTCGGAATGTTTTCTCCCTCGGAATGTTTTTCTCCCCCGGAATGTTTCCTCTCCCCGAATGTTTTTCTCTCCTGGAATGTTTTTTTTCCATGTAGAATAGTTCCCCTATATTAGGGATAGGATAAAGGCAGTGCCCACGATCCACGTACAGAGTGCGGCTCACAAAGCACGACTAAGAGAGATGTGCATACATAAAGGGGACGCCGCGTAGAACATATTCATAGCATAAATCACAATCTACACCTAGGACTATTCCTCCATAGTGTAAAAGTGTAATCATATGGGTAGTGAACCCTAAACATAGGGACGTGCAGACATTCTGAGTAACACTAGAGGGCTACTTTATCGCCTACACATACATTCGGGGTTCTCAACTTTTGGTAGCTTCGCACAACCCCCTTTTATTCTTAATTTCAGACTTCACCGTTCGACGCGAGTTTTCTCATGTGTCTCAATTGGGATTCCCGACTACTAAGATTCATCCTTTATTATGATATTGTGATGGATTTCACCATTTAACATGAATCTCCTCATATGTCTCAATGGGGATTCTCGACTACTAGGATTCATCCCTACTTTAGTTGTGGAGTTTGCTGCACTGTTTTCGTGCGAATCTCCTCATTTATTTCAGGGGAATCCCCGACTACTTGGATTCACATTCCACTTATCATTATCATCATTTTTTTATGAAGGGGACAGGCAGCTTTTTCCTCACGGTTACCCTTTACGCGAGTGTAGAGATTTGAGCATCTGTGAAGCGTTAAAGAGAATTTATGACGTCTCTATGCCTAAGGGCCATTGCCCATATCGTATGCGAAGTGTGAGAGTTTCGTCTAGGGTGTATCCTGTGAGTTGTGCTAGTAACATAGCTACGACTCTTTCCCTTGACCTATGCACTCGTCGAGAACTGACTTTTCATTCCTTAGTGTGTGCCGCGACGCACACAAACCTAAAATCTGGGCAGTGTTATTTTAGCAAGGAGGTACGCAGTCTTAGAAATTTGAAGGAAGTGTATTAATATTATATTACAGGCGGACATGCACGTGAGGCAAGTAAGCACACTAATCACGTCATGATTATCATTTTTCCTTTTCTTTTTCTTTCTTTTTTCTTTTTTCTTTCTTTTTTTCTTTTCTCTTTCTCCTCCTTCTTTTACTCTTTTTTTCTTTTCCTTCTTCTTCTTTCTTTTTTTTCTTTTTCCTTCTTCTTTGCCGTAAGATCCAATATCTCCTCAACGAGCAAGAATTGCTCGACCATCTTACTATTACCATGTTACCGTCCGAAGAGAGAAATATCGCCTAACATCGCCAAGACCAAGAAACTTACAAAACTTAGTTTAAGAAAGATCGTAGTGCACGCTTCACTATGCTTAGCGCGATGGAGGACGATCTCATTGGGGAGTTTGAAGGTTTTGGTACTGCCAAGGAAATGTGGGACCAGTTGAGGTTCACCTTTGGGGGTACGTCTGTGACTCGGGTGGCGTCCCCAGTTCTTGGTAGCAGTAATTCGATACTTGTATCGGGTTATCGGTACCCTGAGCTCTGGGTCGTTATAATGCATACTTCCAAACACCAGGAGTAGGAGATACAGTGGCAAGAGGAGGAAGAAGGTTGAGAGGGAGGAAAGAAAATGGGGAGTTAGGGTCAAGCAGGGGCAACGGATCCCTGCTCTTCCCCACCCCCCGTTACACCCCTCTCTCTCCCTCTTTCTCTCTCTCTTACTCTCTCTTTCTGCTGGCGGTCGCCGGAGAGCTCCCAATGCCGGGATCCTCTTCCTCTTCTCTCTTCTCTGGCAGCATCTTCCTCTGTCTCGGCGGGTGGTGTCCGTCTGTCTTCTCTCTCTATCTGCCTATGTTCGTTCGTCGGAGAAGATGACCCTTTATACTTCCGGTGGCGGGAGCCTTCGATTGCGAATGGCAGACGCGGGAACATGAGGCATTGAACTGGATTTGACTTGGGTGTCCTTAGTGGCAGAGGAGTAGCCCGCGTGTCTCCATCTCCGATCGACACCTCAGCTAAACCCGTTGTGCGCCAAGAATCCGTAGGGGGATGGCGTGAGATTTCTTTTGCTGGATGTGCCGGATGGCATGGTCCAGGGCGTGCTGTCGAAGGCCATTCGCAGGCGCGCCGCTGGAGCGATTACGAGCATGCCGTTGAAGACGCGTCAGGATTCGCGTGCCGGGGAAGGCTGCCAGGGGTGCGCCGGTGAAGGGCAGCCAGGGTGTGCCGGGGAAGGGCCACTCCAAGGCGTGCCGCTGAAGGGCTAGAGGGGTGTGCCGCTGAAGGGGCTTCAAGGGGTGCCACTGAAGGTGCTGGATGGGCGTGCCGCTGAAGGGCCTCAGGGCGTGCCGTTGAAGGGCCTGGGGGCATGCCACTGAAGGGGCTTCAGGGCGTGCGCCGTTGAGGGCAACAAGAGTGTGCCGTTGAGGTAGACTTGGGCCCGTTTTGAGCCCGATCAATGGTCCACTTAGTTTTTTCTTCTGGGCCCACAAGTTGCGGGCTTCCTGGGGGTTAGTTTCTCTTCGCTGACGTGACTCCGGGGGCGACTTCATAACAGTGTATTATTTATTCGGAGAGTGCGGATGGCCTGCCCTTTCCGTAATTTCTTCGGTTGAAGTTGTTTGTCCATGCTGGACAGGTCGGGGCACGCGGACGTGCAATTTTACACGTCCACAATGGTCTGGAGAGGAGGTCCAGATCAGAAGTGATATTCATCGCCTGAGGGGAAGGTGATGAAGATTTGTCGATATGGGATAAGTATCATATTTTATTATCATTATTTTTTCTTTTTCTCTTTTTTTTGTCTTCTTCTTCCCTTTTTTTCTCTTTTTTTTTCTTTTTTTCCTTTCTCCTTTTTTTTCTCATCCACCTTACTTCCTTAGCCAACTCAAGGGTGCAGCTCTGGTAGCAGGTCACAGGTAGGCAGCAAGGGCCTTGAAGATCACAGCTTCTCTGGAACTTCCACAACTCTTCTCGTCGAGAGGGCTTTCTAAGGGCGGTGGTTTCATCTTCATCCGAGCTCGGAGCTATCCGCTAGAGCGATTCTCCCCCGACTGCGCAAGAGCTCCCAGGCAGAGAACCAGAGCCCTAGAAGATCTTCCACCATGACCACTCCTTGCCAGTTCTGGATGTGCAACTTGTCTGAGAGTAACTTCTACCAGTCCTCTATCATCCCCAAGAAGCGGAACAAGATTCGGACCCCGGCATCAGAAGTTACGAATTTTCTACCGAAGTCGTGCCAGGTTGGTTCCTCTGTTCCTGAACGGACCCACCTCCACTCTTCTGGCCAGTACGATCAACCCCGATGTTCTCTGAGGTTGCCGTTAGTGCCATCTGAAAGAAGACTCGTCGACGGTCGTCTTGATACCAGCCCCTCCTCCATCTGAGTTCAGGACGGCCTGTGGCGTCTCCATCTTCCAGCATCAAGACCCTAGGAGTGGCCAGCACTAGAACGGACCAGCACTGTTCCACGTCCTGTACCATCCAGCAGCCGACTCAGGGTTGATCCAAAAAATTAGAGCATCTTCCTGGGTCAGATCAGAGTGTTTTGGCTCTAGTTTCGGCCCAATTGGAGTTCGGGAGCTTCCGTGGCGGTGTACTCTTCAACCGACTATCCTGCGAATCCAGAAGCTAGCAGCACCGACAAGGAGTCCGACGCATCTAGTGTTAGCTCCATCCCCTCCCCTTGCTTACCCAGCTGAAGGCCCCTCCCTACGTGGAGGTAATTTTGGGTGTAAGCATTTAACTCCCACCCCAAGATCCCAATCTTGTGCGAGGTGTAGTATTGTAGCCCTCCTTTAATTTTTAGGTCAAACGCCATCGCTGCGGCGTGCGGGTGCGTACCCACGCCTCCCTGCTCGCCCTCGTCTCCAAGCGGGATCAGTGTTTTCACACCTGTCAAGTAAGCGTCTGCTACCCCTTGGCTAGTTACTTGCTTTGCTCATTTCGTATTGCTTTGAATGCCCGTCAGACGGTGAGCCGAGTGCCCGCACTTAGACACCTCATCTAGTGTGCCCACCGCGGAGGGTGAGCGAGTGCCACCCCAAACCCACGCCCCCGGCTTGCCGGCCCCCACTCAAGTTGGGAATCCCAAACCCTTAGGGGTCAGCCTAAGCTAGTCAAGAGCCTTTGAACGATTGGGTTCCACCTTGGACCCTCGCCATCATCGCCTGGTCACCTTCGGGGGATCGTGTGCGCCGTGAGAGCAAGCCGTACGCGTGAGTCCGTGATCTCCTTTATATGCTTGCTACGCAGACCAACTCCAACCCCTTGGCCAACCCGCATAAACCCCTTGACCCTTCAACTTCCCCTATAAAAACCCCATAGGGGCTCAGGGGGCAACATATGGACACAAGAGGACACTCAACTCAACTCAACTTGGCTGAACTTAGCGCACGGATCATCTGGCACCCAGTTTCGAGCGGGCTCTCCACAACGAGCCGAGAAGAATTGTATGTGTGTGACTTGTCAAGCGGCTTAGCACGCCGAGGGTATGTCCCTTGCACTTCCCTTACGTGTTAACTAGCCGTAACGCACAAGTCCACACTAGCCACATGTGAGACGCTACGACAAGGGTAGACACCCCCTCATGCTAGGGTCGCCCCTCACGTGCCCGTCAGCCACGACCATGCGTGCGTCATGATGTCTTGCTCCCTCTCAGTAACGAGGCCACGTCGACTGCTCAACTCGAGTCTTGATCGACCCTCGTCCAGATACCAGACCGATGTGTCCCCTTAGTCGTCCAGTCAGCCACAAGCCCCTGTTCGACACTGCGGCCAGGGCCCACGTCACGGGAGGAACTCTCTGTGAAACACACATGTACTCATACATCATGCATCGACCCGGGGACCGACTAGCACCTTCGAAATTGTCCCGAGGCATGCTCCTGTTGTACCCGGGCCGTCACAGCCTACTTGTAAAAATATATACATCTCAGTGTTACACCGCCAGTTGGACGTATGCTCTCGCATCCATGTTTGGGCCTCCAGCTACCCTCTGTGTCACCTAGCGTGAACCCCCAACACCCTTCACCGCCGGCCAACACGACCCAGTCTGAGATGAACCTACAACGGCAAAGTACTCTCGGGTCTTCATCCTGGGTTTCAGGAATATAGACTCCACCTCGGCATGGAACGAAGGTCTTCGGATTCAATCCGATGTAAATAAACACTGATTGCTTGTGATTGGTGGGGAAAGACATCCAGTACACGACTCCCCATAGTCACCTACGCGCTTGCACCCACGAAATCGTCCTTCCCTCCACGTGTCGCTCACCCCCTGAGTCCACGTACCGTGCCCTGGCGGCGCGTCCCCAATTAAACGTTCGGTTCCACGGGTGATTGTCGAGAAATTGACTGGCACGCCCGCATCCCTGCCACATTTTTCGTTAACCCGAAAAACCTCCCGTGTCACTCGGTCTCCCCTCGACTCTCCGTAAAAGGTGAGTGCATAGTGCCGCCTTGAGGCGGATACGATCATGAGAGGGGGTGCCCGAGGCCCATTAACTTCTGACATCTCTCCCGTGGCTGTATCCCACCCCTCACTCCGGTCACCGCCCACACCGCCCTGGCGGACCTCTCGGGACGAAACAAAAAGGATGGCATGCCCGGTGGGACGTCTCTTGCCTTCCTTCTTCCAGCTCAGGATTGGTTCTTTTCTCTTCGGCAAGAGCAAGTTGTAAATTTTTGAGCTATCCAAGAGAAATTTCTTCAACAGTTGCAAGACCAGGTTGGGCCCAAGTATTCTATGATGGATCTGGCCCATGAGAACATGAAGCCGTATGAAGATTTCTGCACTTTTGCTGACTGCTGGCATCACCTGGTAGCACAAGTCCCAGGGCACATCCCGGAGTCGGAGCTGATCAAGATGATAATATCCAATACACCCGAGTACCGATTTATCTTAGCCGTTAATGATATTACCTCCTGGAAGTAGTTATATAGTCGAGCCCACTTCGTCCTCCAACAACTCCATAATTCCCTTGACCCCAAGTCACCTCCACCCTCCACATCCACATGCACTTCGCCTTCCACATCTACCACCTATTCGCACTCCACCTCATATCAGTCTTACACATATACCCCTCATCTGCCTTCCACGAGCCCATACACCCCCACATATCAACCCTCCACGGGTCGGCCTTCCGCCTTCGCATATCCACCTGTGTCCCCACCCTCAGTCGAGGGAACATCACCACGCTCCGAGCATGTGGATGCCATCCACTACATACCCTCTTCCCCATTCCTAGATATGTCTCCACCGAGTCCTTCCGCCAATCACCATTTGCCATTGCCTACACAAGCTCCACCACCTTCTCCACCTTCATCCCATACCCCTCGACATCCGCCTTGCCCGAAGCAGGCTCCTCCTCACTCTCGATTGCCGGGGTGTTTTACAGATGTTTTTCTGACTTTGATGGCCACCCACACGTTGCCGCTCCCTCCGACTATGCCTTATCGACCCGCGGTCAAAAATTTGCTCCGATTTTGTGATTATCACTGCTAGCAGAGGCATTTGGTTGAGGATTGTCCCGCGTTTTGAGAGTTTGTGTATGGCTTGGAAAATCAAAAGAGGATTGATTGGTCTGCTATTCACAAAGTTGTTCTACACCTTTGCAGCAAGCAGTAGCAAGAAGTGTCGCCCAAGCAGCTGTCTCCATCTCTACAAGACCCAGGACACCCCTATAATCCTTTATCTAGTATGGCACCCGCTCCATTGCCGTCGTCTCCATATCCATCCCCACTTACCCCATTTACTTCGCTATGTCCTACCCCATCTTCATTACTTTCACAAATTGATGGGGACATCAAAGTGGAGACTTAGTGGACCGGCCGACATTGCTAGGGAGGTCACTCCCATCCTATGGCCCATTAGGCCTGGCCCGTCTAATTTTGGGTTTATCTCTTTTTATTATGATGTAATTTCCCTTTTATCAGCATTTAGTTCTTAATGGGTCGGTTAAATGGGCCCAAAAGGCCAAGTTAGCAAGTGGGTCTAGTTAAGGGTCATAGGTTGCTTATTAAGGCGGCCTCCAGAGATAAGACACCCTCACTGTTTTGTTGGCCGCTTACTCCCCTATATATGGGACCAGCAGGTACACTTCGTTCTTCTTTTCAGCTTCAGGCTGCTTCTTTCACATTTAGCATATGTCTATCTCACCCATGCACTTTTGCAGTCCATCTCTCTTCGGAGGCGACCCAGCATTCTAGGGAGTTGATATCCAAGGCGCAGAAGCCTTCATATTTTGAAATCCCTGAGCCGGTCCCGACCACGACACCGCTACCTCCTGGTGACTCACGGAAGCGACCCAAGTCTCAGGTTAAAGAGGTCGTTAGCAGGGCCAAGAGGGCAGCAACCCGAGTGACACGGGCATGCCAGAGGAGGGCTACAAAGCAAGAATCGGCCAGTGTTCCTCCTCCGGTTCCATCGTTTGCCAAATTCGAGGCCGGTTGGACACGAGGGCCTGAAGATCGAGGTAAACTTTTCATTCTTCCATGGCTTGTTTGTTTATTTTAGCTACTCTGGCTGATTATCCTTTTACAACTATCGGCACCATCCCTGCTATC
The DNA here is from genome assembly GCA_024336825.1 of Amorphophallus titanum. Lineage (NCBI taxonomy): Eukaryota > Viridiplantae > Streptophyta > Magnoliopsida > Alismatales > Araceae > Amorphophallus > Amorphophallus titanum. Next base: position 14,878,652 of record JANBPO010004458.1, read on the forward strand.
GTTGGACTAGAAGCGGTGACGGGTGCTGTGGCTGGATAGAGGGTGGAAGAAGTTCCCACAGCCTCTGTTGAGTGGGATTTGCCTTCCCCAAGGCCCTAACAGGAGTTGGAGGGTAAGTTGCAATCTGTTCATAAGGCTTCTACGAGCCTATATATCTTCAGTCAGAACTTGACTATTTGTTACTTCAGCTTGCAGTCGACATCTAGCCATCAACGCTGCTCGAGACCGAAGCCATAGGAGAAGCCGCCACTGGGGAGCAGACTATTTCAGGGGCGGAGCCCCAAGAGACTCATTCAGCTGATGCTCCCAGCACATCACCTGCTCAAGAGACACCTGCTGAAGCAACCACTCTTATTAGCAAGGCACCTGCTCAATCGCTAGACATTAGGGAGCAGGCGGAGGACTCTTTATCTTCTGAGCAGGTTGATTACAGTGGTGGCTCTAGTGATGGCGAGCTTCCACCAGTTGATATAAAAACCGAGGATGCAAGAGCCTCTTTGGCTTATGAAAGTGACTTCATAACCTTCCGCCCTCCCAGGCTGCCAGGAATTGAACTGGGGCCATCGTACCCGCTTGCAGGAGGAGGGCTGGAATTGGCAGAGGCCACTTTTGGAGGCCTGAATGTAGTGCTGGTTGAGGTAGGAAGCATTCCTCCATTCGCTTGCGATTCTTCCCTTCATCTTTATATCAGCCGACTGACATTCATATATGTGATGCAGGTTGAGGTGGCATCGCCATCCATAATGGTGCAGATACCCCTTCCTGATTTAGGTGCGGGCCAACCGACCCTCCCGCCAATTTTGCGGCCCATCGCCTTGTGATTCCAGAAGAATTATGCGGCATGAAATGTGATGATATGCATATGAATGATGAATGCAGGTGGTTTGGAGGCCCTATGAGGGGATGCCAGATGAGGGCTAGCCTTGGGTTGTAGCGGGCCGGCCTCGCTTCGGGCATGAGCTATGGGTTCATTGCCTGAATGAGATCGAGCCGTTACGTCTTAAGTTGGTGATGAGGACCCTCGGCTTGCACTAGGAGTGGGTCAAGGTTGGAGAGCCCCGTGGGATTGATAGGAAGACCCGCGGACGCACGAAGGTGATTGACTAGAGGATTCGATTTGTGGACTAGTACGCTGACTGGCAGCGCGACAGTACACGGGTTACCTCGCAGGCGGCGGACAGCTCTGAGTACCTCAGACGCTACTGGGAGGTCTACGCTGGCCGACCCCAGATGAGGGTCTTAGGGGTATGTATGAATGCACTTTTTTTCTTTTTCTATGAATGATATCTGTTTATTATGCAACTAATATGTGTGATGAATGCAGGATGCAAGGGATAGAGCAGCGATGGACATGTAGGTCCACCTTCACAACCTAGAGGCCCAGTTGGCAGCCACACGGGCTGACCTCGAGACCTTGGTGAGTGTAACTTAACTATATGCAAATGATTTTTTTCTTTTTTTTTCTGAATTATTGATGGTTAGCCACTGACAATCCTAATGAATGCAGCGTGCCCAGCAGGGAGTGACAGCCGGAGGTGCAGGAGGGGCTTCCAGCTCGAGAGGGCCGAGTACAGAGGTCACTGCACTAGAGGAGCAGCTAGCAGGAGCAGTTGCTCGGGCAGAGGAAGTGGAGCGCGACCTTACAGCACGGGTAAGCTTGCAAACCAAACTCATAAAGTGCTCTTCATCATATCATTATGTGCTTGCAAAAACTTATGTTTTCCTTCTTATTATATATTTTACAGGCTAAGGAGCTTCAAGCTGCGATTGCCATCTGCGATCAGCAGGTTACCGAGCTTGAGCAGGCGCTGGGGTGGCAGGAGGAGCTGCCTAGAGAGGCGTCTGAGCTGAGAGTCCTCCTTGAGATGGAGTGGAGGGAGCGCACTCGAGAGAGGGATGAGCTTGTGGACCTGAGGATGCAGGTACAGGAGCGACTTTGAGTGACAGAGGAGGGCTTCCTGCGGGGCAGAGAGTGAGCGCGAGTTGCAGGGCACTTGAGTGCCTTTGCTAGCACTTCTTACTTGGCCAGTTCCTCAACCTGACATAGGAACGAGGCAGAGGGGCAGGCTCGAGTTCCATCGGCTTCCCGGGGGTCGATGCCCCCTCCACGGACTCGTCGCCAGGATGAGAGTGAGGCAGAGAGTAGGAGGGAGGAGGGTGGAGGCGAGAGCTAGAGAGAGACTTGTACTCCTTCACCTGCATCTTTTGTACTCAGATATTTATATATGATGGTCAGACAGAAAGAACTAATCAAATCATAGAGGACATGCTTAGAGCATGCATGATAGATTTTGGTGGTACTTGACATGAACATTTACCATTGATTGAGTTCTCCTACAATAATAGCTACCAATCAAGTATTCAAATGGCACCTTTTGAAGTTTTATATGGTAGAAGTTGTAAATCACCCATATGCTGAGATGAGATTGGCGAGAAGGAGTTAGTAGGTCCTGACATGATTCAAGATACTACTCGAAATATCCAGATGATTAGGGACTGACTAAAAATTGTCCAATCCTGACAAAAGACTTATGCTGATAATAGAAGAAGAGATTTAGAATTTCAAATCGGTGACTATGTCTTCTTGAAGGTATCACCTACTCGAGGAATCCAAAGATTTGAAGTCAAAGAAAAGTTAAGTCTAAGATTTATTGGTCTTTTTGAGATCCTTTGTGGCTACCCGAGATCCGAGTACCGAAAAGGAACTGGCGCGTCTCGAACTTCGGCTCGCCTCCTACGAGCCCGAAGACTCGGAAGGAAAAAAGGGATGGTGTGAGGGTGTGTAAGAAGATAAAGTAACTGCAGAGATAGCACAATATACAACAAAATAATAATACAGAAATTAAATAAATAATTAAACTACTACAAGGTCTAGTACATCTCATGTCCAAAATAAAGTACAGTCAACTGAAAGAAAGGTACAAGTACGAAGGGTGAGTATAAGAACACAGGGCATACCCCGGCTCTGACAACTGGCACTAACCTCGGCTACTGGAACCACGCTGAACACCTACCGTACCACCTAAAGTACCGGCCTCGCCAGAAACACGGTGAAAATACGCAGGGGATGAGCCTCATTTCACACGCTCAGTAGGGATCTCTCGAACTCTACCTCGCACAAAAAATAAGGCAGGAAGCAAGAAAGTAGGAAAGTACTCTACCTAGTAGGAGCATGGTAGAACCAACAAGCGAGAATAAATAAACGAGAAAACCATCTATTCTAACAGTACCGTACTACTAAACCTCAGTCCGTCAAAACTCAAGTCCACATCTGCCGGTAGACAGGAGCACCACCCTCTAGAAGAATGACCGGATGCGTCCCTTGACATCTTACACCGCGTCACAAGTGTCTAGCTACCATGCCCCAGGCGGAGACAAGACACACTCAATAACCAAAGTACCAAAACAAGGACTAGCTGAGGTCGCGCTCGTCAGCGCGGGTCCAAACCCGCAGTCTCGTGTGCACACTCAGACTATACGCCCTAGGCCTATCCTCTAGCTGGTATTTCCCCCTAAGCCCAGACTAGGTTGTACGTGGGAGCCCTGCAGTAACCAGCCTACTCACCGCCTCACTCGGGTCAGCTGCTCCACCACTCCCGAGTGGGTCGGCACAGCATGAGGGAGATTAGGAGGTAATGGCCTATCGAGTCATGGCGGGAGATGAAGGATGAGCTTAGAAAGATCTACCTGTCCTGCCCAGTCACCTCCAACCGACCCCACCCAATCACCTCCAATCAAGTGGGTCATAGTCGAAGACAGAGGGACCCGCATGTAGACGAGCCTAGACCCAAGACTAGGCTAAGCCATTATGAGTAAGTCCATCACGATGCCTCTACTCCAAACCTCACCATTGCCGAACTCTTGCAAATGTTGTCGGATTGGTTGGATAGGAGGTGTGCTTATATCGAGTCCCTGGTTTCCCCTTGCCCACCTCCGAGACAAGATGAAACCAAGCACGAGCCTAAGGAGGTAGTGACCGAAGGTCTCACCCCTCTAGCCACCCATCGTGGGAATAGTCCTTTCCCGAACCACTGTCCTTCCCATTCCCATATCTTAGAGGACCCACTTTTGAAGGATGCCCATCCCAGGCTTATTCCAGTGAGTTATGAGGCTGACTAGGAGACGGCCGAGGAGTACCTAGCTGAGGTTGAGGGGTTAGAGAGTAGTACCATGGAGCACCTATCCGCCGACCCTACACCGTCAGCTAGTCCCCTCTTGACCAGGTGGCCAATCATCTCGGTCACACCTGTCGTCCCAGGTCCCCTCCCCATCATGGGAGATATCCTCTCACCATCCGAGGGAGATGTTTCACCACAACCTTCACCCTTCGAACTTCGTACGGAGCCCCTTATGCTTCTAAAGGGTGAGATAATTATTGAAGAGTCATTAGTTGGTTGGCTAAGAAAGGGTCCACTTCTAGATGTCTCGATTCCTTGCTACATGGAACCAGCACTCCCAGTTGTATCCCTTAACTCCTTTCACACCACTTTCCAGTCCTTCTGCTTTGTGAAAAATGTGAAGGACTTTCTTAGGAGTTTAAATTGCCAATGGGAGTTGACATATATGTTGGCCTTAGGGTATGACCAACCCTATAGTCATAGCTTCACGCACCCTACTTTGGGGTCTATTACCTCGGCGTACACCATGGGTCATATTACATCGAAGGTCCTCTTACTCTTTCCCATACCCGATGAGTTTGACTCCTTCCTATTTTATGGTGCTACCATCCTGAGGGAGGAACCTTACCTTCCTTGCCTTCCACGTGAACCCCTTGTCCCATCTATCAGTGTGCCTGAAGGTGACTCTCTACACCTTGGCAAATATCAGACATGGGCAAGTATAGTGAAGGGACCGGTCAGGAGGAGTCTTAATTTCTTCGACCCCTTCGATCCCCTCCCTAGTGATCCTCCCAACCCATATTACTCACTTCACATTGTCAAAAGGGTCCACTATCATACCCCTTCCACGCGTGCCCGTCAACATCTCACCCTACACGCACCAACACCGACGCCCCGTGGTAACTTAGTTCATCCATCTTCCCTCTTCTCTCCACCAATATTCTTTTCTTCTCTCCCCATTCTCTCCATAAACATCTCCAACCCGTAACAACCCACCCGTTTTCATGGGCGATCCTGTCGTCCACATACATCAACATCATCATCCTTATCCGATCACGTTTCCTTCGTTACATCCATACCAACACCCCATCAACCTCTCTTTAATTCGGATCCCATTTCCGTTGTTACCCCGACAACACCTCAACCTATCTTCTAATTCTATCCTCTCGTTTTCGCCGTTCACACTAGTGATTCACTGCGTTTCTGGCCGATTCGAGGCCGTAGAATCATGCCTAGGGCTATTGGGGAGCTTCCCCCTTGATTTTTCTCTCTCCTGTGGAGGTATGGGGGCGTGGTCGATGTTTTTGAGTTTCATTTGCCGTTTCACCGCCGGGATGATATAGCGGTCGTCCCAGAGACCGTTTTGAGCATAACGCGCCCAGGTAGGTGTGTTATGCTTCGCATGATTTGAGTCTGGTCTTCGTGGGTTTAACGGTCCCATGACTGACCGCTATATCAGACATGACGCGTCGGTGCTGGTGCGTTATGATTTTCTGACCGTTGGGGGACCTGGTCACATAACGTGCCTAGGGAGACCCGTTATGTACTATGGCCCCAGGGGAGGTACGTTATGCTTAACGCCCTTGCCTTCCACTTAACACACCCGAGCTGGTCAGTTAAGGTCTATAACGCCCTTAGAGGAGTGTGTTATAGTCTATTTTCACTCCGTGACATAACGCACCATGCCTGGTCTGTTATGTACATAACGTCCCAAGAGGAGTGCGTTATGTTCCTTTCCGTGACTTGGGGTTTAATGCACCTTTGTTGGTCCGTTAAGCACTATAACGCCCCTGGGTAGGTGCGTTATAGTCTGATTTCCGCTGGGAGTAACGGACGGGTAAGTTGGACCGTCTATTCTCCCCCGCGCTGCTGTGAGTTAGCCGTGCATCCTTGAGTGGCCAATGATGGACTGTTCATCGTCTGAGGCCTAGCCGGTAGCTTCTTATGTGCCGATTCGAGTCCCAGGTGAGTGGACTTCGATCCACGTGCTGACCCATGGTCTAACTGATGCTGGGCATCATGTGGGGACCAGGTGTGGGGCGCCGTGGGGGTCCCGGGGTGTGGCGTTTCCGGCTTACGCCACCATGAGTCGGTGTTGTACGAGGAGCAATCCTTGTACTCGTTTACTTTCGGAGTCATTTTTCGTGACGTGAGGGTCTGTACTTCCGGTGACCCATCCACTAGTCGTAACTTCCACGGCACGCGTGTGTCGGCCCACTAGGAGCACTGGTGTGGCGCACCCGAGAGAGACGGTGAGTAAGCTGGTTCCCGGAGGATATATCGGGGAGAAGCGGGGAATACTCACGCAATGGAGTAACCCCTAAAGAGCAGGGTGGCACAACGGTGGCCGACAAAACCCGAACGGATAGGAAAAAATCCCGAGGGCTAGCCTGCTAGGGGCACCGAGTCCGTGGGTGAGCGTAGACGAGTGACGCGACTCACAACGGGAGTGAAAATCCCGAGGGTAAACCTACGAGGGGCACGCGACCCGAGTCGATACTCCGTCTAAGTCGGGACGACCGATTAGAGAAGAAAATCCCGAGGCTAGCCTACGAGGGGCATCCGTCTCTCGGCCACCGCAGAGTCCGTTAAGGACCGCGGATTTAAGTCTGTCGGGATTAACCCAATTCAATATCCACCCGGTCATCTGTGGGAAATTCGCCACTAACAGGCGGGTCCCACCAGGCGTAATGGCATTGCAACCAAATGATAGGAATGTTTCCTTCCCCTCGATCATCATGACTCACTGTTGAGATGGTTGAAACGGCGCGGCGGAAAGCTTTACAGGCAAGCATTGGCAAATTAGTATTAGGCTAATCAAAGGGACTCAGAGAACGGTGACGGGCAGTGTAAGGGAGACCTCGTCCTCCCCTGTTTATGTTGTAGAACAGTGGAGAAGGTGAGGGGGCAACCCGGGATGGTTAGGGGCATACACATGCGTGCGTGCCTCCGTCGGTGAGCTAATCTAGCGTTCAATCGGAAAAGGAAGACTCCAGGGGAGGGAAAGCCTTTGTTGTAGCCCAGGGAAGCCCAAGGGCATGTTCGGTGCTGGAGAACGGATCCGAAAATCACACGGGCATGGGAACAATCAAGTGCACAGATTGAGAGGGAATAAGAGAGGAGGGAGGATAGACGAGGCACTAAGCGCGGTCACAGAGCATTCATTCATAGGGAACAGATACACACTAAATAGTCCAGCGCCAGTGTTGTCACATGAACGCCGATTCACTAGTTGCAGGGGGGAATGAGGGAGGAGAAGAGAAGCAAACACCATTGATGCATCTACTCATACCATTCATTCCGTGGACAGGGGACAAGCATACGCATTACAACATACCAGCGCCGGCGTTGTCGCACGGGCCACATTCTATTGTCTACTGATAAGCCTCACGGAAGAAGAAGATAGGGAGAAGATGATGAGAAGGGGGGAAAATGATGGGCTCATATCATCGCCCCCCCCTCTCTCGATTACATTGCACCAGAAAGGAAAAGAAAGGAGCAAGTCCACCGGAAGAAACTACGGAGACCCACCTATGCAAAGGAAGCTACGAAGGCTTCTTCTCCGGCGTCGGGAGCTTCGAGTGGGACAGAGAGCACTGGTGACCGCCGGAAGAACTCTCTGGATTCCTCTCCAAGAAAACTCCTCTCTCTATTCTGGACTATCATTTATAATTATCACTCTGATATATTTCTTTTAATTACTTCCGCACTTTAATTTAATTTCCTGCTCTAATAAATTTTAGTATGCGCGGTGTAATTCCAATTATTTATACGCCTCCTCAACAACCCCCACTAACCCTTCAGGGGCCTCATCAACCTCTTGGGTGGCATCCCCAGTTCTTGGTAGCGGTAATTCGATACTTGTATCAGGTTATCGGTACCCTGAGCTCTGGGTCGTTACATCTTAGGCCGGGCAGGTGGGATCGGAGGAGTTTTCATGCTCCTTGAGCTTTGCCGATCCAGGTAGGAGGGGGAGGGTCGGGGTGCATAGACCTTCCTATGCTTGGCCTTCATATCCTCCCAAGTGTCGATAGGCTCTTGCCTCCTAACCTCTCTTAAGGCCACAATGTGTCACCATTCTTCCTTGCTGCGGGGACCGAGGGTCTCCTTAGGGGCACGCACCTTCTATCCTTAGACATGTAATAATGGTGGAAATATTTGTCCATGGAGGTCACCCATTCTATATATGCGTGAGGATCGTGAGATCCATCAAAATGGGATAACTTCGGTCCGACAAAGAGGTAGTCATAGGGGCGTCGAGTGAGGTATATGGTTTTGGCAGGGAGGGAAAGGCAAGGGTGAATGGATGAAAATGCCCTAGGACTAGACTTGTGGAGACAAGTCTAAAACTTGCTCTGATACCACTTGATGTGGGACAACCATGGGATGCAGCGGAAATGGTATGAAGGACACTTGGACCGATCGTCGCAAGCACCCTAGCGAAGACTCGTACCCGATTTCAGCGGACAAGCTCACACGGCACACTTCCTTTTCCTAGGGTGACACGGCCATGGTAGGTCGAGTTCGAGGACTAGACCCTTGCTGGTTTGGGGTAATGGCATGGTTGAGATGGGACTCTCCCTTAGATTTTGATGCTCCTATGTCAACGGGGTAGACCGCACGCCTTGGGGTGTGCGGGTAACTCTCCCTCTCACTCCCGTGATGGCCACTCAAGGTGGCTGGTCGGCTATTGCCAGGTGCTCTCTTCCTCACCAGCAGAGCTCAGATATGATATTGAATGACAGAATTACCTAGGAGGAGGGTTAGGGGCTCACCTAGTTGACTTGAAGAATCTGACTCCAACAGGAGACGAGGGCAAGTGGGGAACGTTGGCGGCCTTGCACGGGCATCGGTGTAGCTTGAACGATGACCTATTGTTACAACAATGCTCCTCGCGCAGGAAGGTGATCATGGGGTGGGGAGATTTAATTGTACAATCGAACATTACATCTACGTAGGGAGGGGCCTTCAGCCGGCCAAGCGAGGGGCGGGGAATATGCGGGACCCAAATTCTGTCAAATCGATTCTACGGGGATAGCTTTTCTCAGAGATTGGTGTGGACTCATTTCATTGGCACCAAGAAAACAACTTTATGCTATGCAACTGCGTTGTAAGAAGAATCTAATAAATGCAAGTAATTAAATAGTCAGCATGCATGCAGATGATAAAAGAAATGCTAAGATGAGAAACATATGTACTGAAAAAGTTTCCTAACATCGGAGAGAAGATATGCACACACAAGAAGGAAATTGGAGAAAATGATGCCAACAGGTATTCAAACAACCATGATTTTTTATTATTAATACTTATTGATACTGTTCTTAATGAGTATTCTGCCCATTTTCAACATCGAGACCATACAGAGCACCAGAGTATCTCTCGGGGGACCCATTAAAGAACATCTCCTTCAACTTCCTAAATGCGGAGGAAGTGAGCAAGCTGTCTGACCCTGCCTGGTGGCAGATGCCGACCCTCTTGACCTCCAGCAGCTCGGCAAGCTTGTTCAGCCCTCCATGGAGGCTGTTGCAGAACTTCATCAGGTGCTTGACATCATAACGAGTGGGAAAGTATATGTCGAGCAGCTCAAAGAACCCAGCTTGGGTGTCGGGCAGGTTCTGGCAAGTGAGCAACTTGAGCAGGTATCCGAAATCGTAGCCACTGTGGAAGGTGACCCAGCGAACGGAATCATTGAGCACAATCCCGGACGACATCAGAAGCTCGGCAAAGCGCATGGCGTCGACCCCTTTCTCAGTGTTCTTCTTGAAGTCGAACCCACTCTGGCGGAGCAGCTCGATGGAGTCATTAGCAAACACATCTTCCTGCGGGTTGAACTCGCGGAAGTTGAACTGCCAGATACACTGCTGCCCGCTGTTGCAGGTGGGCAAATTCCCATGCTCATCAGAGAACGTGAGGCCCAGCTGGATCAGCTTGAGCAGATCAACATTGGCCTTGAGCGTCTGGTAGTTGTACTCCGCGTTCGTCTTGAAGCTGCCCACAGGCCGGAGCACGATCCCGGGGAACTCCGTGTCCATGGCGATGTACGGGTAGTCATCAACGATGTCCCGGATCAGGGCGAACTCGGACTCGAGGTTGTCGTTCCACACCTCCCTGATCTGGATCGACTCGCTACTCTTCGGCGCCGCGGCCGACATTTCCGTTGACCAAGTTCCTTCTCACCTCCACCGTCGGCCAATCGACCCACCGGAACCCCAGATCGGCAAAAACCCTAGGAACAAGGAGGAAACACCAGCGGCAGCGATCCGGAGCCAAAGACTCGAACTTTTCGTGATCTGGAAAGGGGGAACGGCAGATCTGGCGCTTCCGAAGCGGGGTCCCTTCGCACCTCTCTAGGGTACAGGAGAAGAACTTGCGACTCCGCCGGGGATGGGGGGTGGGGGGACGAGGGCCGGGGGAAATGGGTATTCATGAATATGGAAATGTATGCCAGAAAAAGTAACAAGCAATAATAGTTGCACAAAGAATTTATTTAGCAAAATGTGGCCCTTTCCTAGAGACAGAAGCTCCGAGGAAAGGGGATGCCGCAGTGCCGTCCCCCTGGGGGCTCGGCTCGCCGGAACGCATCGGGAGGGTCAATAGACAGGAGATGTTTCCGGTGCAGGGGCAGAGGCCATCTCCAGAGATCCTGTCGATCCCCTCCGGCAAGCTATGGAGGCGGGGCTAATCCCTTCAAGTCGTATGCGGACGTAGTGCGATCCGGCCCAAGCCGTAGGGCCCAGGTGAGAGGAAGCAAGCCCTGTATGGAGGTGGCTCCTCTACCGCCAGACGTGGTGCAGGGAAGGCTTCTTTGGGGTGGGAGATGCTTAAGGGTGGACCTGGTTGAGGGGGCAGCCGGGGTGGAGCCCCGACCCCAGGGCGAGGCGGACCAGCTTGAGGCTGATCGGGGTGCCTCTAATCTTATGTGACAAGCTGGGAGTGTCATCGCTGGTCTGCAGCTTCAGCAAGCTAGAACCGGGTTCCGTTAGTGTGTCGGGCAGAGAACTCATCGCAGTTGAGGCTGTGGTCTGGATGAGCGGGCCGGGTGCAGTGCCGGACATCATCTCACTTGATCTTGCCGGTGATGCCTTCCCGATGAGGCTCTACGCTCAGCCAGAGAAGCAGGCAACTCCGCAAGCGGCGTTGCGCGATGGTCGCAGGGGAGCGCCGCTAGGGCAGCCCTGCCCATAGCAGAAGGTTGAAGATGAGCACCAAGGAGGGCCGCATCCACACCCTCCATTCAAATATTGAATGGGAGGGGAGATCGACGATCCGCGCTGCTGCTGAAGTCGGTGGGTTGGACCGGCGATCCGAACAAGCCGGTCGAGCGGAGCACAAGGCAAAGCACATAGGTGTTTCGGTTGGGCGACTTGATCGTAGTTTTAGTGGGGGTCCGGCCCATCAAAAGGCCCAAATCGGATCCGTTAACCCGCAACTTACTCGTATCCAGGGCTTGCGGGATAACGGGCCTAAGTGGACCCAGGCATGACCTTCTTCCCCACCCGATCATTGGTTCGTCACAGGGGGCTTCCTCCCTAGGGTTGTCGATGGTCGTCAGCAAGCAGAGCATGCAAACGCCTCCTCCGGCAACCATCTCCTCTGCAATCAGCCGTCCGGTGACTAGGCGGACTCGACGGAGGTGCAAGTTCCTCGCAACAAGGAGATCCCCTCCCGAAGGGTCTCGATGTCAGTCGTAGATGAACATGCAGTTGTCCTCCTACTCTGATCTCCACGAGGCCCTGATCCTACCCGGACACCAGCGACTGGACAAGCGCCTATCCGACGAGTTGCTTGCAGAGGTGCGGCCTTCGCACAGAACCACCCAACGACTGAAGCAGAAGATAGGGCGGCCGATGGCGACGCCTACAAAAAGGTTGAAGGGGCTCTCAGAACAGTTCTTGCATCCTATGGGTATTGAGGTCGGCCCATATGAGCACAGCTCAACTAATCCCCAGCAGCCCCTCCTCCCTACGACTTCTGAAGGGGAGCCAGACGAGACTGATCCTCTTGGACAGCAAGCTCAAGTGGTTGAATGGGTGATGAGGTAGCTGGCACAGACAATGATACGGCCTCTGATGGGGAAGACATCATCTTGGAGACTCCGACACGGGGTGCTGTGCGAGAAGGAGGGTACGACAACCTAGGGAGGAAGGAGATGAAGAGGATAGTGGGGGCTATAGAGAAAATGATGGAGGGTCGGGTGAGGGAATTAATAGAGAAGGAGGGTATTTCCTTTGAGTAGCTGGATAAGGAGGTGAGGAGGGTGTTCATAAAATACAAACAAAGGTGGTATGCGGCATTGGCAAGGGAGGCAAAGGGAGGGAAGTCCCATAGAAAGGAGTCCGGGGATGGGGGGGAGGACGAAGGAAGAGAGGAAAAGAGTGGATTGTAGGAGGTGGGAGTCGGACTTTTCTCATTTTCACCGTGAGGATTGTCTCATGGAATGTAAGGGACATATGTGGGGGAGAGAAGAGGAGGGCCGTGAAAGAGCTGATAAGAAGATGTAAGATTGATATCCTGTGCCTACAAAAAAACAAATGTGAAGGGGCGGCCAGTCTCTAATGAGGGAGATTAGGGCAGCAAGACTAGCCAAGGGGATGGCCGCCCCAACGGCGGATAGATCAGGGGCATCATGATCCTTTGGAACCAGTTTGAGATGAAAGAGTTGGTGCAAGATAAAAAGCTCAGTTGAGCGGTCATCTTTTTACACTTCTGAAATGTAAAGGATGGCTTCTCTTGGGACTTCTTTGGAGTGTACGCCCCTCAGAGTCGAAAAGGGAAGAGGATGCTATGCGAACAATTGTCTACCTTTCACCACAACACAGACCGGCATTGGTGCGTGGGTGGGGAGTTTAATGCCATCATAGCACCGTGGGAGAGGATAGAAATGTATTCTCCTGAAGAGGAGATGGAGGACTTCACCAGTTTTATAGAGGATGTTGCACTTATTGATGTTGAGAGACCAATGCTTAGTTCACTTGGTCCAATTTGAGGGCAGCTCCCTCTTGCTCTAGGTTGGACAAGTTCCTAATTTCAGTTGATTGGGAAGATCATTTTCCTCATGTACATGTGTCTGCTCTAGCTAGATCAGTGTCAGACCACAAGCCACCCTTACTCAAGACTAGCCAACCATACATAGGGAGGAGATCTTTCAGATTGGAGAGATTCTGGTTCAGAGGATGACTTCCTAGACACTGTTAGGAGGGCCTGTAATGTGCAGAGGAATGAGTGATCAACTATGACTACATTGGTGGGCAAGATGGGGCAGGTGGCACAGTCTCTTATGGTATGGGGTGGAGGAAAGAGTCTTCTTGACAGAGTGGCAAAAGATATGATCTTGCAACAGATTGAGGGGTTGGATTGCTTGGAGGAGAGAGGGCTCATAGATGATGTAGACAGAAGATTAAGGGACAACCTTAACGCAAAGTTTGAGGAGATCCTTGCTAGAAAAGAGATTTACTAGAAACAGAGATCGGGGGAGAGATAAGGAAGGAGATAGGAATACTGCTTCTTTTCAACGCATTGCTTCGAAGAGAAGAGTTAATTCCATTGCTTGTATCAGAGTAGAATACCAACTCCTCTCTAGGGATGAGGACATTAGGGCGTAGGCGAGGACCACCTTCTCCAGACTCTTCAATGAGGATGATTTCAGCAGACTAAAGATAGCACCCAATCTCCTCCCTTGTCTCTCTCCAGAGGATAGGGAAGCTCTTTCTCTACCTGTCTCAGAAGAGGAAGTCCACCAGACAATTTTCTCTCTAGCTAGGGACAATGTGTCGTGTCCAGGTGGTTTCCCACTTGCCTTCTTACAAAAGTGTCGGGCTATCATCATCAGGGGTGATTTGTTGAATGCTATTGAGAAATTCCAAGAGGGGAGGCCTCACTTGAGGGTATCAATAAAGCCTTCCTGGTACTCATCCCAGAGAAACATGGTGCACAATGTCTTTAGGACTTCGAACCATTAGTCTCTTAAATGGTACATACAAGTTCATCACTAAACCATTAGCTAGAAGGATCGACAAAGTTATGGACAGTCTTGCCAGTGACTTTTAGGGAGCTTTCATCAAAGGAAGGGACATTCAGGATAATTTTCTGGTGGCGCATGAGCGTCTATTTGCTATGAAGACACAAAAGAAGAAAGGAGTGGTCCTTAAAGCAGGGGTGAGCCTCGTGTCACTGGCTCAGTAGGGGTCACGTGGATCCCCACCGAGAAAAACACGCAGTAACATGCTAAAACACCAGGTAAGCAACAGAAGTAGTAAAGCGGGAAGGCTATACTACAAAGCTGTAAAAGGAACAGAATAGTGAGCAGGAGTAGGGAACAAGCTAAGGAAGAGGGGAAGGAAGGAGCCGTACCAGACAACGGCTACCGAACTAACCTCGGCACCCCAAACTACCCCAAGCAAGGGCAGAAGAGCAACTCGAAGCTGACAGAGTCAGGAGTTGCCAAACTGCTGACGCGACACCAGGCTCTAAAAGAAGACCTGCAAGGACAACAGAAAAGCCTAGGAAAACCTAGATAGACGATCGATATGGACGACAGACGACACGACAAGGACGTCGTGCACACTTCCACACACACAACTAGAATGTCGCGCAAGCAGTAGCCACCGACCTCGAGTACAGCCATCAAAAGGGCTAACCCAGAAGGTCATGATGCACGAGAAATGCAAAGCAAACCGCAAGGGTATTGCGAAGGAAGATGCAGAGTCACGCAAAGAGTCACATGCCACGTGACTAGAGTGCCCCACACTAGAAGAACAGCCAACTGCGTCCACTGACGTCTTATGCTGTGCTTACGAGCGTCTCATCTTCAATACCCACAGCCGGGCAGAGACTAAGACACAGTCAGAACCAGAATAGTAACCTAGTCGCGAGTGACTAGACAGGGGAATGCCCATTGGCATCAGTCTAAAGCCCCTGACCACGTGTGCACACCCTGGCTTTTGCCTAAGCCAGGCCGCTATCTAGTTTTCTCCCCCCATGGACACAACGGTAACTGTGGGAGCCGACGGAGACTAGCTTAAGAACCGTAAATCGGAAGTGCCCTGCTGTAAAAGTCATCACGCCAAAGCGTGTCGTAAGGCTATGACTAGTGACGGCTCACAAGACACGGACTCCAAAACCAAGTGCCGAAGTACATACAAGCAATAGTGCCCTATAACACGCACTACGTAGCACCAAAGACAGCACAGGAGACTACCGACAGACTCAGGACAAGGCAACTAGACCTACAACCCCAACGGTCCCTGAGTCCTACGACTCTGAGTCGAGATCATCGCACAGAGCAGAACAAGCCGCCAATCGGTCTAATCCAAAGTCACGGGAAAACGACGCTCTGAGAAATGACACACGGAGACCTGAGGGTACACCAAGAACCCTCAGCACACCTGGATACGAAAACCGAGGTAAAATGATATCTCGAGGCATCCAGAACCAACGTCTCGAATTGGACAAGGTCGCCGAGACACAACAAGACTTCCTATCAACCACTAGGCCTACCCGGGTTGACGGGAACCACACACGACGCAGACACATTCCCCCTCCGAAGGACGCTACGGTTGGACCGGGGGCCCACGGAACTAGCTTAAGAACCGTAAACTGGGAAAGTGCCTCACTACAAGAGGCATCACGCCGAAGCGTGCCATAAGGCTATGACTAGTGGAGACTCCTAAAACACAGACTCTAATACGAGTGTCGAAGTACAGACATGCTAACCAAGCATCGTCCCACGTACTACAAAGCGCCAGTGGCAGTACGACCACTGCCGACAGACTCAGGACAAGTAGACCTACTCATGTAATGATCCTTGAGTCAGATGACTCAGAGGCAAAATTGTCACGGACAGTGGAATAAGCAGCCAATCAATCTACTCCTAAGCCAGAGGACACAACGCACTGTAGGAAATGACTCACGGAGACCCGAGGGGACACCAAGAACCCTCAGCACACCTAGACTCACAATGGAGGTAGGACCATACCCCGAGGCATCTGGAACACTGTCTCGAGCTGGACAGAACTGTCGAGGCACAAACAAGGTCGCCTATCAACCCCTGGTCACACTAGGTTGACCAGAACCAGACATGACACACACAAAGACACACACAGCAATACACAAGTAGAGAAGATGACATTCTGGGCAAAGTGAACTACCACTCGACAGCTAGGTGAGCACGATAGTCAAGGGACAACCGCTATGCAACCAGAGACAAAGACGCTGGCAGTTCTAGATTGAGTCGTTAGGGAACTATCACAGTAAGGGAAAAGATCAGACCCAGTCACCTAAACCGACCGATCTAGAAACCACCGACACACAGACACTGCCCTAGAACACAAACCTAAGATAGACCAACTCACGAATAGACACAGAATAGAACAACGGCCATCAAGGCCAACAATAAGACTGTAACGTACCACTATAGGCGCATTACATGCTCTGATGCACCAGGACAGGGGTGTCAGGATGAATAGGCCTAAAACCTACACTCGAATGATGTAACGGCCTACTATAGGCACGTTACATAGCTCTGACGCACCAAGGTAGGGGTGTCAGGGCAAACAGGCCTTAAACTAAAACACGGATGCTGTAACGCACCCAGCCAGGCGAATTACACACCCTAGCACATGAAGGCTGGTCCGTTATGGCCAACCGACATAGCCAGTCCAAACATCGGTCAAATACACTGTAACGGACGCAAGGAGGTGCGTTACAGAACTCTAACGCACAAGGGGAGGTCAGTAAGAGCCAACTGACCAACATGGTCCTCGAGGAAGACATGATCTTTGAGGAACTAACATGCACAGTGTAGCACCCGTGTCTTAATGGATCCGTAGTGGTTCAGACCTGGATCCGTTTCTGTCAGATCTGCCAATTTTTATGAATTTTTTGACTATTTTTTGGCATTTTTCTGAGAGAGTTAAAGTCCCAACTTTCTAGACCCGACCCCTATCCAGTATAAAATCTCCAGAAAATCGAAACCTCGATAAAAGCCCTTACACAAATAGTCTCATTTTCCTTTCTTCAAACCCCACAAGTTTCATGAAGAGTGCAACACCTATATCCACCATCTACTCTATGGTCAATGCCTATTCTCAGGAAACTTCACTGTCAGCCCTATCAGTCCCAGATCTGAGAATTAGAAGCTTCTAAATTCAGCCACGGCCAGCACAGAAGATTTGAAGTTCTTTTCTCAGCCTGGGGTGGTAGTATTTTGAAAG
Organism: Amorphophallus titanum; assembly: GCA_024336825.1. Classification (NCBI taxonomy): domain Eukaryota; kingdom Viridiplantae; phylum Streptophyta; class Magnoliopsida; order Alismatales; family Araceae; genus Amorphophallus; species Amorphophallus titanum. The sequence continues at coordinate 14,895,981 of JANBPO010004458.1, forward strand.
AGCTTTCCAACGCCATCGACCCCGCCTCGATCCAACGTCGGTGCTGATCGCAGCAACAATTCTCGCTGGGTCGCGTGCAGCAGAACAGCGGTTCCGGTCCGTGGACGGCACCCGACAACCACTCCCGAGGCGGCCGCCTCGCCTTCTGCGAGGCCAACCAGCACGCTCCCACCCCTGGGACCACGCAACCAGGAGTCTCCAATGCAGCAGCAGCCTTCTGCGTCCCCGGTCTGCCAACCAGGACGTGGGCCCCACGAGTACTAGCACGTGCCACCGTCAAAGCGGCCCCGAGTGCTGCCCGTCAACCCAAACGCGTTACTCCCGGATCCTGTGTGTAGCCTTTTACCTCCCTGTGTGGAGTGGGCAGAAATCATCACCTTTCTAATCATTATTCATTACTGTATCGAAAGTACGGGTTCGGCCGGGACCGTCTTCCCCAAGCCCGGCGCGTGGAGGTACACCCGCACCCCCACTTTAGTTGCTCGCTTTTCTAGTATAGGCTCTTGATGTCGCTATTTGTGAGCATGTTAGGCACCTAGATCAATGTAGTTGATCACCGCTGTGAGTTGTGAGAGCGAGACCCGTCCCGTGACTCGTTCCGAGCACAAGAGTGAGCCGACCACCCAAGACTCAACGCCGGTTTCTCAACTGTACAGATCGACTCGTTTCCCTCACCGGGGACAACCGTGAGCGAGTGCTTCTTGTTTCGGGACATCTTTGTCCCTTCGGGAATCACGTTAGGTGATGACTTGGTCATGTAGTTGCTGGTCTCGTCGATCAACTAGTCGCGTCGTCTAGTAGAAGTCCAAGGTACGTGTCCACACCCCGAATCTCATTGTCGTCCCGCATCAAATTGGTATCAGAGCCAGTTTGAGTCTAGGGTAGTCATTTTCAAAAAAAGGAAAAAAAGTGCTTTAAAATTACATTGGTCCATCCATATAGGTCTAGAGAGTCACCCCTTAACTCCCTTAGGCCCATTGTATGCCCACCCGTGGAGGTGCCCATTACCATCACTCTGACACTATGGGTGAACCCCGGAGTGCTAACCTAGGAGGCCGTTCACTGGAGGAGCTAGTTGTTGAACTCTTAGATTAAATGGTGCCAATGCTTGTTTATTGCATAAATGCATGCTCTAATTACTTTATATTTGCATGCCTGCTTGCTTAGTTACGTGGTAGGGTTCCACGTGACCCCTACTGAGTTTGGCTGTGACTCACCCTTCTCCTTTTCAGGTGAGCAACCACAGCTTTCGATCGGAGGTCCCCGTGCTTTTCCTGACCACGTTTAGCCTGCCAGCCTGTGTCGGTGGGGTCTTTTGTGTACTTTTGACCGGGGTATGCCCCAAGTAGTTGTACATTCAGACTTTTTATAGTTGTGGACTTGTTCTTTTGGTAATTCTGGACTATTGTATATTGACTACCACTCTGATATATTTTAATTGCTTCCGCACTTCAGTTTAAACTACTATTCTAATTAATATTGTGCGTGGTGTAATTCCAATTCATTATACGCTCCCTCGACAAACTCCTCCAACCCTTCAGGGGCCTCATCAGTCTCTTTGGTGACTTTCCCAGTTCCTGGTAGCGGTAATCCGATGTTAGATCGGGTTATCAGTATCTGTTGCTCTGGGTCGTTACACTTGGTCCTTTCGTCTCCCTTTTATTTAAATGAGTCGTGTTGTAAGAGGCTTATATCCTCAGGATATTTTTCCTTCAAAGTCTTCCACTGTTAGTAACGTTTGGTTTGTTGGATATTAGTATCAGTTAAGGATATTGTTGACACTATGGATATATGATTTAATATTGATGGTATCAGATTGATCGTTAGTGATGTCTTAATTTATTGAGCACTCTGTCATTGTCAAAATTCTTAATGCTCTGATTGACATGAATGATATAAACTCGTCGCGCTCTCCAGGTTCCTTCCACGCTCGGGACGTGACATGGGCTATCGGATGTGACCCATCTAGCTGCCTGTCTAGCTTACTGGCTGGCGTCCTTCGTGGTTCCCCATGGAGAGGACAGTCTTCTGAGGGCCGAGTTGTTGTGGCCCACATGCTTACTGGCAGAGGGATAAAGGCTGGCGTTGGCTCCTGCGATGTTGGCCAACATCTACCATGGGTTGGGAGCACTGTCAGCACACCCCGTGCTGCCCGAGCGGAGTTTACTTTTACCGACCCACTACCTTAGCGTGTGGGCTAGTTTACTCTTTCCTGGGCAGGTGACGAGGACGACAGTGGCGAACCCGGCAACCCCTTTAATGTTCAGCTTCACAGGGCAGCCAGATGGAGATATAGCAGCACAGCTGGAGGGAGCTAGGAGGGCCCTATCCTACTTGCCTGGCAGGGCTGAGGATGGGCTCCCATTTGACGGTGCTTCGAGGGACTTTCGCCTAGTTCTGGTGCCTTCGAGTGACGGGGCGGCCTATGCCCTACCACATTAGTGAGAGTCGGATGCTGTAGTGTACACAGAGTGGGTGGGTAAGTTCTGCTCAACCTCAGACTTAGAATGTTTATGTTATGCTTATGAACTGACTAACCTAAACTTCTAAATGCAACATGTCAAGGGGGCCCAGCGTCAGGGAACTGACGCACCGTCTTCCTCCTCCCAGCCGTCCGCGGATCATGCCGAGCGAGATGGTCGCACGAGCCGAGGAGGCCGAGGCCGCGCTTACCGCGAGGGTAAGTCGACAACTGTACTTCCCCTTTCGATTATAATTATGAATGCAACTAGCTAATTATGTTGTGTGTATATACAGACGACCGAGCTAGCAGTGGTGCTGAGTGAGGTCACTCAGCTGAGGGAGGTGGAGCACAGTCGCCCGACGAACGCGATGGAGTTAGCGCTCCTGCGAGTGGAGCTAGAGTGCAGTCAGGCAGGGGCAGCAGAGACGGAGCACATCTGTGCAGAGCTGGACCGGTCCCGACTCCAGGTGGCCAAGCTGGGGGGCACCATGGAGGCATACTAGCAGTCTCTCCAGGCGATGAGCCAGAGACTGGAGCGCAGCGGGGCCCCGAGTGGCACACACAGCATGCACGACACACACGGCTCTTACCGAGGGTACTTCGCGAGTTCCTCTGGCCGCCGGAGGAACAAGGAGGAGGAGCGGCACCGACGGCACCGAGAGGAGGTGAGCTCAGCCATGGCCCCGCATCGAAGAGGCACGAGGGCATGGATGATAGTGGAGACCCAGGAGAGGGACATGCCTGATGTACCCTACGACACACATGCACTTTTGTTATGATATTATGATATAGCATGCTTTGATTTTGCAGACGAATGGGTGGATGCTTGTTGCTAACTGACTAACAACGAATCTTAGACTAACACGGGAGAGTGAGAGAGAGAGACAAAGAGACTCGAATAGGACTGGTGCAAAGAAGATAAAAGTAAGGCAGCTGAGAGATAAACGGTCATATAAACGACCCCTCCAAGGACCAAACGGTCTCGTGATAAATCGCGAGGAGTTGTTCGGCCCAGAGCCCAAAGAAGGTTCTGAACGGTACTCATTGGACCGCAAAGAATGAAAACATGGTTCTTCCTTGACCGTTTGAGTTAATGAGTGACCTCCCCAAGACTGTGCAGTTCGCCTGAGAGGCGAAGTATGTAGAAGGTGTATGAACGGTCCATTGAGGACCGCTTTTAGGATACTGCGGTCACCCGATAGACCGCGGCTTATGAAACCCTGGTAGCTCTGATCGGGACTCTCTTGGAGAGTCCCAATTCGAGGGCAAGCAGTCCTAATCCATCCTAAAGCCTATCTTAACCTGCTTTGGGGCTGTCCTTCCTCAATCCTAGTGGGTTTAGGCCAAGAGTTTGGGCTCTATAAGTAGGAGGGCACCCTAATTCATTTCTCTCACAACACCGGCCAGCCCCTGAATCGTGGGCTTCGTACCCTTGGGAGGGCCACCTTAGCCCTACTGGCACTCTACCAGCTAGGGACCTGATCCATCACCTCTACTCAGCATTACCGAGTCACCTGGGATCGTGTGTGTGCGACGGTGGATTCAGCCACTACCGAGGACTTGCTTGATGTGTGTGTGTGCTTGCTAGATACGTCCGAGGACATATTGTTTACTTGCTGTCCACCCCCATTGTCGTGTCACATCAGGTACCAAAAGTTTCTGCAGCCGCGGTGACCTCTGCAACCTCCGGTGGGGGCGGCTCCTGAAAGTTAACAAATAGCGGACACAAGATCAGTGGATGGTCACGCGGGGAAGCCGTAAGCAAATGGACTCACACTTGCAGGGGGCGGCTTAGGAGGTCTGGACTCCTCGGGCACGCCTTCCCCCGAAACCACCTCGTTAGGGGAATAGTCATAATCCACCTTCTCGCCCGATGAGGTCGCAGTCCAGGTAGGCACTTCCCTCACGTACGTAGGAATCTCCCTTGCAGGGTCGATAGTCGGCGCTTCCTCACGAGGGCTTGGTAATGGAGAGGTCCCAGACCTTATCCTCCTCCTCACATAGATGCGCCCCCCTGGGTGAATTCTCAGGCGTACCTTCGATTTAGTGGCCACGCCAGGGCCTGCCAAACAAAATAGGATTCAGACCAAGTTGGAGCCGGAGAGTCCCTGAAAGATCAAGGAAGGTATCTAGTGTGGAAGAGATGGTTACCCTCCCTGATGTCTATGGCAGGAGGTGGTTTGTGGCTGGCCTCCTCAGCAAGAGCTGCAGCCTCAGGAATCACGGTCTCCTCCGCACCGGCTGAAAGGAAGAAATGCCTGTGTTATGCATTCATGGAGATCTTACCCTGGGAGGTGACTATGTCCTGAAAAATATCGGTGTCCCCGGAACCTCACCTGCGGGATGGCTTGGTTCAGTCTGGGCCACGGCAAATTGCGTGAAAGAAGGGACTGAAGGTGGAGGGGAAGCTGAAGTGATCCGAATAGCTTCCACCCTTCTCCACTCAATCTCCTTCCGTCCAGCTATTTTAGCGGTGGCCAATGCCCTCTCTACAGGCGACAACTTTGGAGATCCTTTGGTGGCCTTGGGTGAGGGAGTAGGAGTGGACGGCGGCTCCGACCTGACCCAGGCCTCACCTATGTCGGGGGTCGACGAGGGCATCAGTTCCTCCCTAGCTGATGGACAAAAAGCAAAGGCATCTATGTGTAAGTAACCCGTTCCGACACAAAAATAAAGCTCCACCCATTTCTGCCTGCCGGAGGAGGTTGTGATAAGTCGCCATCTACGTGCTGTCCGGATGGTCTGTGAAGAGGAAGGATAGGAAAAGTAAAGAATTGATTAGCATCCAAGCGAGGGATAGCGTGGATCCGCGCGGTTGAGAAACCGGCAGAGTCAAGGGTGGTCGACTCACTTCTGTGCTCGGGATCGAGTCATAGGACAGGTCACTCTCTTGCTCACAGCGGTGACATGGACTCACAGGCTAGGATTCTATCGCACTAACAGTGGCATATGACCATATACTAGCTAAGCAGAATAACGCCAAGAAGTTAGACCGTTACCTCCACACTCCCGGCGTGGGGAAGATGACCCCGGTCAAATCCGTACTCCCAGTTAACAAAGATTATAGTGGTACAAATGTTCGACCCACTCCACACAGGGAGGTAATAGGTCACAAGTGGGGCCTGGGAGTAATGGGAAGTGGGTTGATGGGCAGCATCTTGATGTCACTCCATCGGTACCGAAACCTACATTTTGGTGCTGTCCGGATGGCGCGATCTGTGAGTCTGTGGGGCCCACGTGCTACCCAGTCCTCTGGACCTGATGGGGTGGGTCCTGCTGTGATGGTGACACCTGGTGGTTCGCTTCCATGGACGATGACCAGGCTGGAACATCGGTCGGAGGCCGGGCGGCTCCGATCGCCAAACGTTGGAGCTTGCTATCCCGGACCAGAAGCTTCTATTTTTCAGCACGCGGTCCGGCGAGATCCATCGCTGCGATCTGTCACGACGTCAGATCAACACGAAACTAGCGTCGTTGGAAAGCTCTCTTGAAATCCTTCAACCCTTTATAACTGTAGAAAATTGGTTGGGGCTGTACTTTTGATGGGCAATTTTAGAACCGAACTGATGTCGCTCCGTCGGTACCGAAACCCGCATTTTGGTGCTGTCCGGATGGCACGATCTGCGGGTCCGTGGGGCCCACGTGCTGCCCAATCCTCCGGACCTGATGGGGTGGGTCTTGCTGTGATGGTGACACCTGATGGTTCGCTTCCCTGGACGGTGACCGGGCTGGACCACCGGTCGGAGGCCGAGCGGCTCCGATCGCCAAACGTTGGAGCTTGCTGCCCCGGACCTGAAGCTTATATTTTTCAGCGCGCAGTCCGGCGAGATCTATCACTGCGATCTTCCACGACGTCGGATCGACGCGAAACCAGCGCCGTTGGAAAGCTATCTTGAAATCCTTTGACCCTATGTAACTCTAAAAAATTGGTTAGGGCCGTACTTCTAATGGAGAATTTTAGAACCAAACTGGCCTCGATTTTAGATCTGGCCAGGCAGAAGTGAAGTTTCCTGAGAGTTGGCATTGACCGTGATGTAAACCTCCGATCCAGGTGTTGAGCTCTTCATGGAAGTTGTAGGGGAGAGAGAGAGAAAGACGGAGATATTTTTTATGAAAGGTTTGGTGGAGATTTGGTTAGGCAAAAATATTTTCTACTGATGGGTGGTCGGATCTTTTCTTATTCTTCTTCTTTCTTCTTCTTCTTCCTCCCACCGTGAGCGCCCTCTCCTCTCCTCCCTTCGACCGGCGACGATCGCGGCGAGCTCCTATTGACTGCAGATGGCATGGGGCAACGGCGCAGCGGTGGCGGGGACGGTGTGGCGATCGGGGCGGCGTGAAGAGCGTGGGGTTTCGTGGAAGGAACAAGGGTTTTCAAGGCATTCTTCGCGATTTCAGCACCGATTCGGTGGAGCATTCGCTCCATTGAGGTAGGGTGACGTCCCCTAGCTCCTCGCATTTCATTTCCATAGTTTCTAGCCCGTCGTGAGGTCGAGAGGGGTGTTTTTAAGCGGGTTAAGGTAAAACCATGATTTAGGGAGTGATCACCCGATCTAGTGATTCACCGTGTTTTTGGCCGATCCGAGACCGTAGAATCATGCCTAGGGCTATTGGGGAGCTTCCCCCTTGATTTCTCCCTCTCTTGTGGATGTATGGGGGCGTGGTCGGCATTTTTGGGCCTCGTTCGCCGTTTCACCATCGGGATGATATAGCCGTCGTCCCAGTGGCCGTTATGATCATAACGCGCACAGGTAGGTGCGTTATGCTCCGTGGATTTTGAGTCTGGTCTCCGTGGGTTTAACGGTCCCATAACTGACCGTTATGTTAGACCTAACGGCCCTGTGTTGGTGCGTTATGAGTTTCCGACTGTTGATTTTTGACCGTTGGGGGTCCTGGTCACATAACGCGCTTAGGGATGTCCGTTATGTACTATGACGCCCCAGGGAAGGTGCGTTATGCTTAACGCCCTTACCTTCCACTTAACGCACCCGAGGTGGTCCGTTGAGGTCTATAACGCCCCTAGAGGAGTGCGTTATAGTCTATTTTCACTCCGTGACATAACGCACCATGTCTGGTCCATTATGTACATAACGCCCCTAGAGGAGTGCATTATGTTCCCTTCCTTAACGCACCTGTGTTGGTCCGTTAAGTACTATAATGCCCCTGGGCAGGCGCATTATAGTCTGATTTCTGTTGGGAGTGACGGACGGCTAAGTTGGACCATCTTTCTCCCACGCGCGGCTGCGGCTTAGCCATGCATCCTTGAGTGGCCAATGATGGACCGTTCATCGTCTGAGGCCTACCCGGTGATTTCTTCCATGCCGATTCGAGTCCCGGGTGAACGGACCTCTATCCACGCGTTGACCCGTGGTCTGACTGATGCTAGGCATCATGTGGGGACCCGGTGTGGGGCGTCGTGAGGGGTCCCGGGATGTGGCATCTTCGACTTACGTCACCATGAGTCGGTGTTATATGAGGAGTGATCCTTGTACTCATCTACCTTCGGAGTCGTTTTACATTACTTGAGGGTCTGTACTTACGGTGACCCATCCACAAGTCATTGGCCGAGGTTGCCAATGCTAGCATGAGTTTCTCAGTTGCGGGATACCTTCTTTCGGCCTCGTTGAGCACCTTACTGGTGTAGTATACCGGCCTCTGCACTCTTGCGTCATCCCGGACTAGGACTGAGCTCACTGTAAAATGTGTTGATGAGAGGTAAAGGTATAGTGTTTCGCCTGGGATTAGCTTTGACAGTACCAGGGGCGAAGCTAGGAACTCCTTTAACTATGCAAAAGTCTTCTGACATTCCTCATCCCAGGCAAACGTAGCAGATGCCAATTTGGGCCCCCTCAATAATTTGAAGAAGGGTAGGCATCGTTCGACTACTCGGGACAAGAAACGGTTGAGGGTAGCGATGCCCCCTGTCAGGCACTGGACATCTTTGAGGCACGCGGGCGGCTTCATGTTCAGGATGGCCTGAACCTTGTTGGGGTTGGCCTTGATCCCACGTTGTGTCACCAGGATGCCCAAGAACTTCCCGGATTGAACTCTAAAGGCACATTTCGCTGGATTGAGCTTCATGTTGTACCTCAGGAGGGTGTTGAAGGTTTCGGACAGGTTGACAAAGTGATCTTCAGCCCTGGGTGTCTTGATGAGCATGTCGTCGATGTAGGCTTCCACGTTCCGACCGATTTGTCCTTCAAAAATGTGGTTGATCAACCTCTGGTATGTCGCACTGGCGTTCTTCAACCCAAAAGGCATTTAGGTGTAGTAGTATACGCCAAAGTTAGTGATGAAGGCTGTCTTCTCGATGTCTTCGGGATCCATCTGGATCTGATGGTAGCCAGAGTAAGCATCCAAAAAATTGAGCATTTCATTACCGGAGGTCGAGTAGACTAGTTGGTCGATGCTCGGCAGTGGGTAACAGTCCTTCGGAGTGGCCTTGTTGAGGTCGGTAAAGTCCACACACATCCGCCATTTGCTAGAATCTTTTGGTACTTAGACGACATCAGCGAGCCACGTCGGTTAAAGGACCAGTCGAAATAGGCCGATTTTCTTCCCCTTAATAATCTACTCTTTGATGATCGTCTGCTTCTCTGGGGCATGCTTTCTTCTGCGTTGCTAGACGGGCTTCATTGACGGGTCAAGGTTGAGCTTGTGTACCACCATCTCCTGAGGGATCTCGGAAAGATGCTCATCAGACCATGCAAAGACTTGGATGTACTCTGAAAGAAACTCTTTATATTGCTCTCGTACATTAGGTGGTAAATCAGCTCCGATTTTGACTTTGAGAGCCGAGTCACCTTTGAGGAAGATGGGCAGTAATTTACCACCAGGCCCTGATGCTGTTGACTCATCCTCAGCTTCCCCGACCTCTATCTTTTTCCCTCCTAGATTTATGGCATCAATCGAGATTATGTAGCACCTTCTAGCTATTGCTTGGTTACGCGCATGTGACCTCTCGATCACAGTAGCACGGCAAGTGGCTCTATTCTATGTGTAAAATTTTTTACTAGAAGTTCTATCGTTTCCTTCTCTTCTCTGTGGAGGTCCTTTTTATAGGGGGTTGTCCTGGAGCTGGAGGCCTATCCCTTAACAGGGAAAGTCGTAAGTAGTGGAGTAACGTATGCCTCTCGTGATTATGGCGAGAGTTTCCAGTTGGGGGGCTATGGACGTGTAAAATCACGCGTCCGCGCATCCCGACCAATTCAGCATCAATAACAACTTCAACCGAAGAGATCGCGGAGAACACGTCTCGTCCGGGCTCTCCGAACAAATAACACACTGCCGTGGGGCCACTTTCGGGGTCACGACAGCGAAGAGAAATCAACCCCCGGGAGGCTCACAATTCGTGGGCCCCGAAGGGAATTAAGTGGATAGTCAATCGGGCTCAAAATGGGCCCAAATCTCCTTCAACGGCACGCCCCCTGTGCCGCTTCGCCGGTACGCCCTGTGGACGTGTAAAATCGCACGTCCACTTGTCCCTACCAGTCCAACAACAACAACATTTTCAACCGAAGAGATCATGGAGAGCACGTCCCGTCCGGACCCTCTGAACAAACGACATGCTACCGTGGAGCCGTCTCTGGAATCACAACAGCGAAGAGAAACCAACCCCTGTGAGACTCACCACTCGTGGGCCCCCCGAAGAGAATCAGGTGGATCGACAATCTGGCCCAAAATGGGCCCAAAAATCCACCTTAATCACACCCTCGTTGCCCCTTCAGCGGCACGCCTAGCGCGGGCTTCGCCGGCACGCTCCTAGCGCACCTTCGTCGGCACACCCTATGCCTTCAACGGCACACACTCAAGTGCCCTCCAATGGCACGCCATCAAATGCCTTGAACGGCACCCTCCTAAGTACCTTCAACGGCACACTTTAAATGCCTTCAACGGCACACCCATGTGCCCTTCAACGGCACACTCATGTGCCCTTTAACGAGAGCTTTGCATATCCTTCAACGGCACACCATCAAGTGCCCTTCAACGGCACACCATCAAGTGCCCTCCAACGGCACGCTTCAGCTGCCCCTTCAGCGGCATAGCTTCAAACGCCCTTCAACGGCACAGCACAGCGCCCCCTTCAGCGACACACTACAAGTGCCCTCCAGCGGCGCACCACAAAGGCCTTCAACGGTACAACCCAACAGCCCTCCCAGCGGCACAACTGGAAGCTCCAGCGGCACGGTCTAACCGGCGGCGCGTCCGACAGAACGGAGCTCATGCCATGTCCTATGGGATCCTTGGCGCGCAGTGACCCATCCGATGTGTCAAATGGAGAGCTAGCCACGCTGCCTACTCCCCCTGCCACCAAGGACGCTCGGGTCAAGTCTCCATAACACTGCATTTATGAGCAATGTTTCAGATTGAAAACTTTTATCTTAATCATCCTTGGAATTGTCACTTCTATTATTTTTGAAAAATCTGCATTAAACCATGGCCATGATTGCTACCTTCCTCGCTACCAGTTTCTAACTTGAGACCTCCAGTTCTCTTGTTATCTAACTCCATTCTTGAAACATCTGCAATGTAATCTCTTTGCTACAAAAGATTCACAATCTGTTTATGACTTTGACTACTAGTCTCTCTATAGCTGGTTCTGCCCATGAAGCCTTCATTTCGTATCAATTGGCATCAGTATTCTATTTCTTACACTATGTCCGACCTGAATTACTCATGTCCACTCTGAAACAAGTCCTCATGGTCAGACTGCTCACGGTGTTTCACTAGCTTCAATAATGATGCTTTTGCTCTAGATCCTAATTGCTACACTCTACTGCCCTCTAGCTATTCTCGCTAATCTCAACATGAATGTTTCCTATACTCTCTCTATCATTTCAATTTTGATGATGTCAAAGGGGGAGAGAGTGTTCAGTCATTCAATTATGGAATCATGCTTATCATGTTGAATCATATCTCGCCTGCATTGAATGTTGATTTTAATGACATCAATGACCCATAGTTGCCATCATCAAAAAGGGGGAGAAATGTTGTGTCCCGGGTCTTGTTGATACCTAACTATGACTAATTGATGAGTCTAATGTGATTTTGATGATGCACAACTATGCTATTGAAGATGATTCCACTATGCTTCAATGTCTGCATCAATGTTTGTCATGAGGATAATCCTATGTGCAAAGATCTCATTTCATAAGTCTCATGTTTAATCTCTTGAATCATGATGAAATCTTTGTTGGTATAACATTTTTGTATGATTAATATTCCCCTCATGATGTGAGTAAGTGAGTTCATTCTAAGTTGGCAGATGACAAGATAATTCAAGGCAGCAAGGCGGGCTATGAAGATTGAGTTGACGCAATGGTCACATGGTGTCGACGCAACTAGGAAAGCTAGCATCAATAGCACCAACAAGACCACATGAAGGTTGCATCGACACTATACCCTTGTGGCGATGCACCCTTGAACAAACAGGTTGGGTCAACGCAAGGAAGCCTTGGCATCGACACAATAGCATGCAACAACAACTTGCTAACAAGGCCACATGAAGCTTGCGTTGATGCAACATCCTCATGGAGTCGACGCAACTATCAAAGAATCACTAAACTTCAAAGGATCAGCCATCAAGCATGCATCTGATGATTGAGTCAATGCATTGGAGTCATTGTGTCGACACAGGACTCATTCTGGAGCTGCTTCAGTAGTGCGTTACAAGACTACATTGACGCAACCCTTTAGGTGCATCAACACACCTGAAGCAAATGGTCAATTCAATGATACTCTGTCTGATTTTGAATAGGGCTACTCAAGCACGTAGGATCCTCAAAGGTCAATGATGGCAGCTCACAGAACACGCGATTCATGGTCTAAAAAGGTCCTATGATAGAGAACGGTCCTTTTCATCATGAGGCATTAGAATACCTTTTTGTGAGAAGGATCTTCCAGGTTACAGATTTGGGAAAAGTCACTTTTCATGGTGTCCTTGGTTCTGTAGTCAACCATTCATATTTCATCTCTGAAAAATATCCTAGGATAGAGGATCGTCCTTTCTGTCCTCAGCCAATAAGCAAGTAGATCTGGAAAAAGGTTTCAGACAAAGATTCCCTTTTTGCCATGGGCCAATAAGAGGAAATATCTAAAAAGGGCTCAAGAGAAGAAATCTTCTTTTTCCCATGGACCAATCAAATTACAGATCGATGGAGGGAAAACTTTCTACTCTCTCCGTCTATCAATATGGACACCCGGCATGAAGAGAAGCTATTGCTGCCCTGGAGAAGAAGAGAGCTAAAAGACTATAGAGTGCTTAAGCTTTAGAAGAAATATCTAAGTGCAAGAGAAGAGAAGAGAGGAGCAGCCCAACCCTGGTTCGACCTAGTCCACAGCTGAGAAGAAAAAGAAGAGTGCTAAGAGCACTTAGGGAGATAGCCTTGCAACGAGCCTTGAACTTGATAAGTAGAAGTTCAAATCCAATTTTAGATCGGCCATTACAACTTTGATTCTCAGTTCTAAAGCTACACTTGTTTTCTCATTTCACTTTGTGTTTTACTTTCTTTTGAAACTCTGAATCTTTTACTGTAGTGATGTATTTATAGCATTTTTTGGTGCTCTGTTTAGAGACCGAAAGTGGTACAAGCTGCTACACGGCCATGTGTTTGTTGGGGATCTATCCCCGTGTTGTGCTGTAGTTTGCAGCACGTTTATTTCTTTGCTTTGTTTTACTTTTGGGCCTTGTCCCCATGTGTGCTACAGTCTTATAGTGTGAGGACTGTGTCTCGTGATCAGGGGCTTGTTCCTCGTGTAAGCTGTGTATTAGCGTGTGGGGGGGGGGGGGGTTCGTCCCTATTGTTGTAGTTGCAATGTAGTGAAGCCTCACCGGGTTTGGTGAGGGGTGGACGTAGGTTGCGGGTTTGCAACCGAACCACTTTAAAACACTGTACCTCTGTAAATGGTTGTGTGATTGCTCCATGTCTTCTATCCCCATTCACAGGTTCATGTGTTAACTCCAACATATGCACTTATGGTTGTTCTCTAACACACACATACACATACTAAGTGCTTAGCGGTTTCCTCCTCAATGGTGTAGCAGTTCATTCTGTCTGCCAGAAAGCTTTATAGCTGTTATCACCTTGACACGGTGTGAAATAAATTCTTTTCTATTGTTTCTAATCATGTCTGTTGAATCCATTGTGTTGAAATCGTAGTTCATCTAAGCTCTAATTTTTAACTAGGCATATTTTTAAGGGTTCTATTCACCCCCCCTCTAGATCCTGTTGCACCCAAGCAAGGGACCCAACAAGTGGTATTAGAGCTAAGCTCTATATACCTAAGATCCAACGATCTTTAGAGGCGATCCTAGTGCAACTAGTTTTGATTTTTAGTGCTGAACCATTTTCAATGATTTTCTTTATCTGTATTTAAGTGTTTTTATGTAGACCGTCTGGCTTGGCACAATGTGCAAAGTTTTCTCCTTGAGCTGCTCAAGGCACTGTATGATAGTGATTCATTTTGTGTGTATCCTGCCCCTCCCTTGACTTAATCCTCCAGATGTTTTTTTTTCAGATATGTCTACATTTGAGAATTCTTTTGTCCATAGCTTGTCTTGATTAAACTAAGATTTACTTTTTGCTTTGATTGAAGATTCTTTTGATGGACTATAACTTAAAAAGGATATCAGTAAACTTAAAAGTCTGGCTCATGAGGGAAACCAGTTTGTCTTCAGATCTGAAAATATGCTTACTGCCAGTTAAATCTGAAATGCATTATAATTGACCTTGATATTGTGTTATCCTCAGTGATCATTGATATATTGCTTATATGAAGAAGCCATAATTATTTTGAGTTCCAATCATTCCTTATTTCTCTCATGTTGTTTTTCATGTCACATCTCTCTAATCTAGCATCATGCATTGTCCTCCCTACCTTTTATATGAGAGAGATGACAATTCCTTATAAAGTTCAATTGATGAGTAAATGCATGACACATAATGTTTGAATGTGAATTTGTGAATGGTTTGATTGTGGATGAAACTCATGCTCGAAGATGAGCATTTTGTTAAAAATGTGCTTGTGGACTGGTTCCTGTTTTATAACCCTCCGCGTGGGAGGCGCCGTTGGAACGGGCTCGACGAGTAGGTCGAGGCAGTACCCTCCATTCCGCGGTTCGGGGAGCGTGAAGACAAGAAGGGCCCAGTGGAGCTGCGATGTCCCATCGCCCGATCTGCACCGTCTGGCGGGCTTCGCAGCGATCGAGGTAGGGGAATGTGATCTTCATCTTGCCAGGAACATTTTGACGCCTCATGTGTCGCTGATGGCAGACGTTTGTCTCATTTTCCGTGTAAATCTCTTTTTGATAAATTTTAGGCCTAATTTGAGATTTTTCTTCCTTTCTCCCAGTTTTGATCGAAACGGCCGCTGATCGAGGCACGGGAGGTGCCGTTGGGAAGGTCTCGTCACGAGGATTGCGTGGACATCTTTCTTCCCTCGATCCGCGGAGCATGGAGATGCGTGATGTCGGGAGGTCGTCGTTGCCCTCGTCGTCCGTTCGGCATCGAATCGGCGTCCTCGTCGCGTCAGAGGTACGGGGATGGACTCCTTACTTTTGCTAGGATCATTTCCACACCACTTGCACATCCATCCACGACCGTTTGACCCATTTAATGTCCATGTTTAGTTCCACCCTAAAATGTGTTAAAAATATGTTAATTAGTGTTTTAATTACTTATTAATTATTTATGGACATGTTTATTTCATTTCTAGCTTCTGTGGGCTTGTATGGATGCATGGCATAGCATGTCTTATGTTTTCAACAGGTTTTGTAATCGAACCCGTCGATTTCTATCAACCGGGGGAACGGCTCGGTTTCAAACCATGCCCGTTCGTCACCCAGATCGCATGGTGATCACCCCGTGACTGTCATGTGTTTAACGCACCTTTATTGGCGCGTTATGCCTGCATGGTGGACCACTCTAGGTCCGTTATGCTCCTGTACGACTTAGATAGGTGGGTGGTATAGCGCACCCATCCCTGACCATCATGGCAGGGGTTTCCTGTGGATTTTCCACATTTGGGTGGCTTTAACGCACCTTTGGTGGACCGCCATATCCCCTTAACTGACTGATTTGACCGTTGACTATTGACTAGTAAGGTGGTTAGCATGGCGGTATAGGGTAGACCCGTTGTGGTGATATAACGCCCCTCACCCAGTGCGTTATGTCATGCGTTTAACCGTGGTTTCCTGTGGATTTCTGGTGTTCGGGAGGTTTTAACGGACCTCGACCCATGCGTTATAGTGTCATAATGCATGAGTCTAGGTGTGTTATGCTCCCTGATTTCTGGCTTCCGCTCATGCGAGTATAACGACCATGAGAGGCGCGTCATACTCAGCATAATGCCCCATGCCTGATGCGTTATGCTCTGCATCTTAATTACACGACATTGTGCATTAGAGTATAACACTGGAGTAGATGTGTTATACTATACATGTGGGATCGGCCCGAACTCGACACTACGCTCAAATTTAAATATTTTATGTGTGAGTGTAGATTTTTGAAATTGTATGTGCGGTGTTTTTAACGACGAGCATCCGCTCGCATCACCCTCCAGTAACTCGGGGCCGCCCCCGACCCTCAGACACTCTGCGACGAGCCATTTGCTTTTAGCTCCCGGGCCAACCCAGGGCTACCTGCCAACCCACCTTACAATGCAGCATACACCACAAAGGCAGGGCCCACACGCCCGAAGTGCCTTCCCCCGACTCCTACAAGCTCTTACCCTCAACCCAAGGCCAAATCTAAGGCTCGCCGGTCACTGACCCAAGCCGTTCGATGACCCGAGGTGTGTCGGGAGTTTCCCTGAACAACTTGCGAGCTGTAGTGTCAACACGATAACAACTAAGCCCCCACGGGCCAATTCCAGCATCCCGGAGCACTCGGCCCTTTAAAGGACAATCTCAAATAACAACAGAAGACCCCAGGGACCACCCCCCGCTACCACGGTTCGCCCAAGGGTGGGGGGAGTTCACCTTCGGCGTGATCGCACCCCAAGGAGGTCAAACTCCCTTGGGGGTCACACCTTCCTCCCAGCCCAGTCGTCCTCGCAGCCATTCCCAGTCCCAATCTCATGCAAGTTTGATCGGCGTACCCATGTGTGGAAGGATTCGTAAAGAAGGAGCCCTAGGATCACATGGAGTCACACAAGTCAACATTCTCGAGCAACGCATACAAGCAACTAGCTCACTAGTCCAAGCCTTATATCCTTTATCTTCTACAGTCACATGGAGTCAATGTAGGGCTAAAAGAAGCAAAAAATAAGATTTTATAGGGTGGGGGACCTCCCTCTCTCTTTGACCCACGTAAACCCCCCATGGGGGGGTTTAGGTAGACCAAACTAGATGCCCAGTCTGGCCTACCTAAACCATAACAATAATAAGAATTTTTTTTCGAAAACCCAACCCCAAAGGCAGTCCACGTTACCCTCCCCATGGGGGGGGGAGTTTAGGCGTGTTAGATCCCCTAGTTGATTTTGGTAGTTAGGTTTCAATGATGACAAACATTGTGTGTATGTGTGTTTGAGAAAGTCATTGAAGGATGCTAACCAATGAGTTCATATTCATGCTTATCTTACCTTACAGGGTTAAAATCCTTGGTGGACCTATTGAAATTCAAGTGAATGGATGAACAAGTCACCTTGATGTCAAGGACTCACATCAAGGACTCAAAACAGGTTGAAAATCTCATAAATGTCCATCAAAAAGACTGGTAAGGCTTAAGTTTTGCAACGCCCTTCATTGGGCTTGTAAAGGTAACTATGTGCTCAAAATCTTCATTTCATTCATATGAATTTGGATTCATGAAGTCTTATATTTTGAAATTGCCCCCAACGAAGGCCAAAAAGGAGCGGACGTGGAAAGTTCGAACGCGCGCACTAACCATTACTCATCGGACAACCCGGTCGGGCCTTTTCAGTGTGTGATTGATCGAATTGCCCCCAACGAAGGCAAAAAAGGAGCGGACGTGGAAAGTTAGAACCAGGCACCCTTACCCCACACCCCACGTGAAACAAGGGGCTCGCCTGCGCATGATGGCAGTCCAATTACATAATAAAGTTGTAATGTCCCCTCAACCACCACATTCCCGCAGTTGTAACCCAAACAAAGCAAAGTAAATAGAACAAGAAAGAGGAAAGAGGATACCCCATCTTCCTGATCACGGATCTTTGCATCATGAACTTACTCATGTATGACTTGCGTTCACCAGGTGTAGTAGCCATGGTTATTAACACAATGTGTGTTATTGTGGAGGGGAGTTTTCTCGTAAACCCAACAGCCAAACAAGCGCGGCGTGACCTAACAACAACAGAGGGCTGGCATGACCCAATATTTGCCAAGGGGGTCAAGGGGCCGACCCGTGCCTGACCCACCTCTGTAATGCGAATATGGAGGTCTGACCCTTGTACCCATGTGCCAAGCAAGAAGTTAGGTAGAAGGTGCCAACATGGTGATCTCAGATCGCGGGGACTAATTACCCCAATCTCAAGGGCACCGACTCAGTCTCGGATCATCCCTGAAGATCTCGACGGATAGTTCAACCCCATCCTCAGGAGATCTGGATTGGTAACTCGACCCCAGACGTTATCCAGAGGTCTAGAGCTCTAGCTCGATCCCGAGCCTTCTCAAGAGATCTAGAGCGCTGACTCGATCTTGAATTACTCCTAGAGATCTCGAGAGATAGTTCCACCCCGAACATTACTCAGAGACTTGGAACTCTAGCTCGATCTTGACACTCGATCGAGTCTAGGTTAGTAGAAGGCCTTGGCACGTATTGCGGAAGCCTACCCACTTGGATCCTCACAAACGTCGTGCAAGATTCATGGCTACCAGTGTACGCGGTTAAGCTATCTCACCGGTTTAGTAGGCAACACCATCAAAGATAGGATCTCAATCAAATGAATATCTCTTGAGAAGCGTGACCGCTGCCTTGCATTTAGTCACCAGGGTTACATGCATGCGAGCATCCTGCGAGATCGCACCGTGGCCATTGTCCTGCCAAATCCAAGCAAGTGCACTGGGTTGCGAGAATTCAACGTGTCATTTGACCCGTCGCTGGTAGTAGATCCTAGTGCCTTTTCAATGCTACAGAGTGTGATCCTTTCGAAGTCTGGAGCCCAAGAGATCTTTGTGGATACGGAACCACCGCCCGTTAGTGACTATATAAAGGAGGTCTTAGTGACCTCCCGAGATAAGGAGGAGAAGAAGACCATGAAAAATCATTTACCCCTCGGTTAAAAATCATCTTCAGGCAGATCCTAGTCTATCCTGAGTGTCTGTAATCAGATCCATAGAAACATATATAGTGTTTCAGAGCCTCCCATTTCTCATCCCTTTCTTGGATCGACCTGGTACAAATATATGTTGTAGATCTAGGAGTCCTCTTTCCAACGCCACTGGTCTCACCTCGATCTGATTCCGAATCTGTGAGAATTAATTCTTGCCGCCGAGGCGCGTAAATCTATTCCCTGTGTAGGTCCAAAATAGCAGTTTGGGAGAAATTCACAAATAAATACCAAAAGTCAACTTTAGTGACCACCCCTCCTAGGAGTTGACCAAGGACGTCCTACCAACGTTCCAACCAAGCAGCGCCTTCAGAAGATCTCAGGAGGGCGATGTCCCTTTGGAAGTCTTCGCTTGCTGCCCAGCGAGTCAGGACCGAGTAGGTGTAGCACCGAGTCGGCGCAGGACCGAGTCAGACTAGCAGGCTGAGTTTGCCCCAGATGCACCTCCAGCTTGCTACCCGTCAACCCAGGGTCGGTCCTCTCGGGCCTCACTTGTAGCCTTTTACCCCCCTGCGTGGAGTGGGTAATAAAATTCACTGTTGTAATTAACTTTTACCATTGTACCAAGAGTTACCATAATTGGCCGGGGTCGTCTTCCCCATGCCTGGAGCGTGGAGGTATCACTTTCGCTACTCTCTTTGACATTTGCTTTACTCATATGCAATTTTATATGCCACTGTCAGCATGTGATAGGATTAATTAGCTAGTTCAAACTTGATCATCGTTGCGAGCGAGAGAGCGAGAACCGTCCCGTGACCCGACCGGGCATGAAAGTGAGTTGACCACCCTAGCTCTTGCCAGTTTCTCAACCGCGCATGATCATACGCTTCCCTCGTTAGGGACGAATAATGAGCTTACTAGAGTCCAAGGTCGGTCCTCAACTTGGAGTCGAGTCTACGCATCCGTCCCGCATCAATAACTCATCAAACTCCCTGCACATTGATATTGCACATGTTGCATTTAGAAACTTCATTCATTGCATTTAGTCAGGGGGAGTTTAGCTGTCCTTGCATGATGGTCATGACTCTCATCTTCGTGTTCAGGAAATACTCTTAGGAGAGTCATTGCATATGCATACATGCAGCGTAGTGCATTGCATATCATCATATTTGATAAAATCAAAAAGATAATTAGCCATTGCATCTAGACAGGGGAAGCATTTTAGACTCATTAGTCTGTTATCTCTGAACACTTCCTGTCTAGCCACTCAAATTACTTTCCAACTCTGGTGAGTTGTTCGGTCTATGATGTACCCATCATTTGAATTCATGTCTCAACTTGAAGCAGAAATGTCTGTATGCCTCATCTTACAAACCAGCGCGCCCGATCAACCCTAACCCTAGCCACCTTCATCCCATGCCCCAGCCCCCTCTCCCTCAGCAACCCAAGTCCGCCCTCCCTTGCTCCGTGCGTCCACGGCATTCCCGGAGTCACCCGTCGCTGCTACAACCTCCCGTGGATCAAGAAGACCTCTCTGCTGCTCTCTGCAACCAGCCTGCAGCCAAAGTCACACTTGCAGAGACTACCCCTGGCGTCCACTGTGTGAACCAGCTGATGTTGTCTTCTGTGGAATCGTACGTCGTCGAGTCAGCTTCGTTCCAGAAGTGGTCCCGCTGTGATCCGACCTCAGCTCCGTTCGCGTTGCCCTTTCTTGTGCGACTGCGCCAGATTTGGGTCTGAACCTGAGTGCCATTTGGTAGCTGCTCCACCGCCCACCCCTGTGCGATTCAGTCAGAGATCTCTTCACGAGAGTTCTTCTTCTCTGAAGCATCGAAGAACCAGAGGTGGTCCCACCTGGTTTTGACATCTTCTCCATCCAGGGCATCCATTCTCCCTCAGTCGCGCCAGGCCCAGGGTCCTCTATTCGCCCAGGACAAGCTGCTGTCAAGTCGGCCCCGACACCCCCTCCTCCTCTCTGTTTCAGGTCAGACGATCTTCATAAAAGTTGCAGCTTCCGATGATACGGAACAAACGCAAGTGTTCTCGTCCTGATATGATGTCAGCATTGGGAGTTCCACCACAGCTATTGGTGACTAGTCCAGCTATTTGCCCAGGAACCTGATGCCGGCTATTCCTACGACCACGTCTAGCGAGGTGATCAGACGGCCGCCATCTTCTGAGGGTTCGTAGATCTCCCTGTCAGAAACATCCATGACTTGGTCCTGTCGTGTTTGGAGTTCCACAGCGCCCATACCGGCCGACTCACCACGACCGCGCCAACCAGTCCTGCACGGCAGAACTGCACAGGCCCACTCCTGCAGCCGCCGTCTCCATCCAGCGACATCAGCTCGGTGCCAGACCTTCAGGCATCCTTCAGCATACCCCGACCTTCGTCCAGGAGTTGGCTGCACCTCGATCGAACGTCCGAGCTCGATGTACGGTCGATAGCTGGTTTCCCCTCCCCGCGATCCCCCCTCCTGCGCGAGGGTAGTACGTGTAATTGATTGCCCTCACCCCCGTGAAACCCCCCTCCCTGCGTGGAGCGTAGTACATGTATTAGCAGGGATCTACGCAAGCTTCCCCGATGCAGCGTGTCCACTGGGTGTGCACGCTCTCCGGCACGCCCTTGTCCTCGACCGGAACCGGTCCTTCGGACGGGCTAGGTACGTGCGGCTGCCACTCCACTCTGCTTGTCTAGTATTAGTTCCAATCGCAGCGCCGGTGAGGAGTGCCCGA
This sequence comes from Amorphophallus titanum, assembly GCA_024336825.1. Taxonomy (NCBI): domain Eukaryota; kingdom Viridiplantae; phylum Streptophyta; class Magnoliopsida; order Alismatales; family Araceae; genus Amorphophallus; species Amorphophallus titanum. The sequence continues at coordinate 14,917,405 of JANBPO010004458.1, forward strand.
TCCATATTTCCACTATTTCCATTGTAATTTGAGGTAATTTTTCAAAAAAATAAGAAAAATAAAAAATTTTAAAATATCTCTCGCCACTCACCCTCTCTCTCCTCACTCTCTCGACATCTCTCTCTCCTCTCTCTCCCTCACATGTTCTCTCTCCTCTCCCCCCCATTCACTCGATTCGCGGTCCAGACGGACCCCGGTCGACGCGTGGGAGGTACCGACGGGACGGGCTCGACGTGAGGATCGCGCTGATACCCTTTATCCCTCGGATCGTGGAGCGTGGAGACGCGTGTGAGCCGAAGGACGACGTGGCCCCCGTCGCCCGATCTGCACCGATTCGCAGTCTTCGCTGCGTAAGAGGTAGGAGAACGGACTCCTCGTCTCGCCAAGAATCCGTTGACGCCTCCTGCATCACCATCCGTTGCCATCTTCATCATTTTTCGTGCAATTCCTTCTTTGGGAGATTTTTGGGCTACATTCTCGATTTGCATTCCTCTCTCGATTTCTGGTCTAGATGGCCGCTGATCGAAGCTGGGGAGGTACTGTTGGATTGGTCACGTCGTGAGGATCGCGTTGATGCCCACCTTTCCTCGATCCGCGGAGCGTGGAGTCGAGCGGGGCCGAGAGGTGCCGCGTCGCCCTCTCACCAGATCGGCAGCGAATCGTCGTTTTCATCGCAATCCAGGTAGGGGGATGGATTCCTTACCTCGTTAGGACACCGCCGGTACCACTTGCGTCGTGGTCCAACACCCTTTACCTCGTATTTCGTGCATATTCTTATTTAGTTCTTTTTAACCTTTTAATGTTGAAATTATCTCCATGGGCATCGTATTTTAATTCTAGTGGCATGCGTAGGCTTGGAATGTCGGTAAGGTGCGGAAGAATGGTTTGGTTTTGTATTTTCCCGCGTCCCCCGTCGATTTCGATCGGTCGGGAGGGGGTTTCGATTTCGAACTCCGGACTCACGAAACCCAGGTGACATAATGCGCCACCCTCGGTGCGTTATAGTCATTTGGCGCACCCCTACTGGTGCGTTATATCGTCCGTAAACTGAGGAGTTTTCTGTGGATTTTCGTATTCGGGTGGCTTTAACGTGCCTCACCTGGTGCATTACAGTCCCTGCATGTTGAGTTAAAGGTCTGTTGCCTTTAAGGCCCCTGTCCCTGTGTGTTAAATTCGTATAACGCCCCCCTCTTGGTGTGTTATATCCCATGGTTACCTGTGGATTCTGATCGTTCTGGTGGGCATAACGGCCCATGGGAGGTGCATTATGTTCATATGACGCCCCGCCCTTGGTGTGTTATATCCCTTATCAGTTGTGTTATGTGCTTGTTGACTTTAACGCCCCTGCTCCCGTGCGTTATAGTCCTATAGCGTGCCTGCCCTGGTGCGTTATAGTCCCATTTAATGATGTGGGGATTTTTCTTCAGCATTGACGAACGGCCATCGGCACTCTTCTCCTCTTCAGTCCTCCTCTTCTTTTTCTATCTCACTCTCTCTCTCTTAGTCTTGATTCTTCATCTTGTGTTTTGTTCATACGAGAACCTCCTTTATATATGAACTTGTTTAGAGGATGGAGTGTGGAGACCATGCTTCCAACCCTGGGAATCTTCTAGAACCGAACAGACATCTGTGCCACGTGTCAGGGACCTGAACTCTTGGATCAAGTGCCCTAATTTCTTTTTAGATCGACGTTCCAAGAATTATGAAATCCCTGTCATTTTAAAGAACCCTCAGTCGGCATAGAATAGGCATGAGGTTCATATGCAGACATTGTACATGCACGGACTTATAAGAGTGAAATGTGCACAACATGCACGGACTTGTTTACAGGAGAATGCAAGGACTTGAACTCAGATAAAATGCATGGATGCAAGTTTTTATAAAGCAATGTCAAAACATGCACAGATGCATGTTTTGTGAAGTGAACAAGCACGGGCTTAAACACAAGTAGCACACAGCAAGAAAATATGCACGAGGTTTGACTTCCATGGACCATATGAAGGCGTGCACGGACTTTGTGTTAAGATAGAACATGCACAGAGTTTGTCTTCCACGGACTACATGAAGGCTTGCAAGGACTTAGTGAAGGCATGACTGTTCATACACGGACTCTGCCTCCCTTCTAAGTAGTATGTGCATGGACTCATGTTCTTGGCCAAGCCCAGAACATGCACGGACTTGGAAACAGTGTGCATGGACTTGAAAATTGAAACATGCAAGGGGTATGGAAATATGCACGGACTTACTTGTGCAGAGCTAAAAATGCACGGACTTCTGAAACATGCATGGACACATGTTTTAACAAATGCACGAGCTAGCTGAAAATATGCACAGCCTTGCACTATTCATGCACGGCCTTCAGCGAAAAACATGCATGGACTTTACACTACAAACTGAGAAACTGCATGGACTTAAGAAGTGTAGGCTGTAAGAATGTGCATGGACTTTAGTTCTACTATTAAGTGGAATGTGCACGGACCATGCACGGACTTTCTGAAGAGTAGCTTGGACTCTACATAGCTAAGGCAGATGAGCTCTGAACATAGAAATGTGTTGGCCATCATCAAACCAAGGTTGTTGTCCATCATCAAAATAAGGTTTACAACATCGCCTTGTTTGCTCGACTCTCCTTTTTCAGCTTCATTCTCACCTGTAATCAAAAAATGATCATCATTTAATTTTCTCATTGTGAATTCATCGACAACAACATGTGGGCTCTCCTCGACAAGTAATGTCCTAGTGTTATACACACGGTAAGCTCTAGAGGATAGAGCATACCCGAGGAAGATCCCCAGTCCCAAGCTAGTTAACTGGACTCACAGTCCAAGGCCATACACACGGCCCACTCGAAAATCACTTTCCGCAGAAACTCACGCCGCACAGGGAAGACCCTCCGTAATCATGCCAACTCACAGCAACTTGATTTAACGCAATCACAAAAGCTCAGAACACAAGAGGGTCATCCAGACCCTTAAACCCATGAGCACACTAATCGAGTAAATACGGTCCCTTCGGACACCCAAAAACATGATCATGGTCCCCACAGGGCGTCCGGGACACTCACGGGGTCATAGGTCGGTCATTGGGTCTCAACCGGACCGATCGGAGACCAACACAATGCAAAACGAACATGGTGACATGAAAAATCTCCTAGCGGTCCTCTCTGGACCGCTAGGGACCCTAACGGTCTCCTCTGGACTGCAAGGCCAGGCCTAGTGGTCCAGCCAGGACAGCAAGGCTGAAGGCAACCCAATAGCCCAAGCGGTCTCTCCCGAACCGCCAAGCAGGGTAGTCCTCCACCTGACTGCTGGGCGTAGCCTAGCGGTCAGTCACAAGGCCGCTACCCCCACTGACCTCAAAACGATTCCAAACTGGAAAAACGGTCACCCTCAGACCACAAAACACTACCTAGTAGTCTTCACCAGACCGCTAAGCCCACCTGGCTGTCCATCGCGTGACTGCAAGGCTCGAACTGACATAGGGGACCCCTAGCGGTCTCCACATGACCGCTTCATACCCGAGCAGTCCCTGGAAGGACCGCTAGGCCACCCCGAGCACGAAACCGACAAACACCACGGAAAACCCCATTCCACGTCCCGTTCACACCCATGTGAAGGAGGAAACAAGGGGAAACTAGTCCCCTACCTCTCTAGCACCAAGAAGACCTGTTTAGACCCTAAAAATGCGATCAAAACTCTAGATCCGGCTCACACCCCAAAATCATGTATTTTTTCTAAAATATTAAAATAGACCCGCTCGGCTCACCACGGCCTATAAAACTCGTGGGAAAGAAAGTACGCAGGTTAAGGATACGTTCCCCTACCTCCACTGAAGATTCCGTACACCGAGGATGTCGATCCATCACGAAAATATCGCTAGAAACCCCGCTGGCTCGCGAACCCGCGAACTACCTCCACCATCGTGATCCTCGACCCGTGCCCGTCAGTCCTCGGCCCCCGAGCATAGCCGCCTCGCCCCTGTCCACCTCTGTCAGCCGTCGGAGAAGAGAGGGAGAGAAGAGAACGCGGGAGAGAAGACAGAGGGAAAAGGGAGAGAAATGGTAGTTATTTTCCCCCTTTCCAGGCTATTCAGGTGACGATACGCATACTGATGGGGAGGGACAGGAGTGATACCTTTGAGTGTACCTGTTAGTAGATGCCGAGTTGGCATAGTTGTTTCTCCCCAAAATTTTCTAGTCCCTGTAGCCTACTTCCCAATGTCTTTCGGGCTCTCACAGCTTACTCCCCATTATCCTTTGGCCTTTTATGGCTTGTTTCCGATGTCCCTTTGGCCCTAGAGCCGACTGCCCTAGTATCCCTTTGCTCTTATAACCTGCTTCCTTGACATCCCTATGATCTTATAACATGCTGCCATAACATCTTTTCGGCCTCCTGGCTCGCTACCCAACACCTTTCGGTCTAGTCGTTTCAGCCAAAACCCACTATCAAGGCTGATTCATCTGTCCCACCATGATAACCGATACAACTTAATGGCTTGGACACTCTGTCAAAGCCCGCTACCCCACCATCTTTTGGCTCATGCGCCTCACTATCCCAACATCTTATGCTTGTACGACCTGCTATCCAACACCTTTCGACTTAGCCATTTTGGTCAAAGCCCGATATTAAGACTAATATATCTGTCCAACTGTGATCTCCAATACCCTTCGGCTTTTTAGCCTGCTTCCCTATTATCGGCTCTTGTAGCCCACTTCCCCACGATTGGCTCTTGTAGCCCGCTCCCTATTATCGACTCTTGTAGCCTGCTTTCCTGTTGCCCTTTGGCCTACTCAGCCCGCTTCCCTGTTATCGGCTCTCGTAGCCTGCTTCCCTCTTGTCGGCCCTTGCAGCCTGCTTTCTCGCTGCATTTCGGCCCACTCAGCCTGCTTCCCTGTTATCGACTCTCGTAGCCTACTTTCCTGTTGTCAACTCTTGTAGCCTACTTTTCCACTGCCATTTGGCCTGCTCGGCCTGTGTCCCTGTTATCAGCTCTCGTAGCCTACTTCTTTGTTATCGGCTATTGTAGCATGCTTCCCTATTATCAGCTCTCGACCCGCTTCCCTAGTATCGACTCTCGTAGCTTGCTTCCATGTTGTGGGCTCTTGTAGCCTGCTTTCCCACTGCCCTTCGGCCTACTCAGCTCACTTCCCTATTGTCGACTCTTGTATCCTACTTTCCCGCTACCCCTAGGCTCTTGTTATCGACTCTCGTAGCCTACTTCCCTGTTGTCGGCTCTTATCACTGTAGAGTTGTTTATGTTTCTGTTACCCGGCCCCCAAACTATCTATGCAAGTATATGCATGAAGCATGAACAAGCATGGAAGATGATGAACAAAGAGGCGGCAAGAAATAGAAGAACTGATCGTGATTGCCACCAAGGTTACAACAATGCCAAGAGATGGAGAGATGAGAGAAAGGGTGCCGTGTACCTTAGAAAAAGAAGATGATCACGCTTGAAGAATGGGGTGCAGAGAGCTTATGGGATAGGACCTCCTCTCCTTCCAGCCGGCTAGAGGAAGAGGGCCTCACGTTCATATCATGCTCTCCTGCAAACAAAGCCAAACATTGGTTTTTGAGAAGTGTGCTGTGGATCGTGAGAGGTTCTGTCCTGAGGCTCGGTGATGAGAGCGGGATCGGGATTGACAGGCGTCCATCGGGAGTGGTTGAGATGAGTTGTGATTGGATAGTGATTGGATGATGCCTGTGAGTGGAGGTCTCTGACGAGGCGTTGGCGTTGGATATGGTGATCCCCGGTCTGCGACCAGCATGGGATGGCTTCCCTATAAGTTTGAGTCGAGTGAGATAAAGACCAAAGACACTAGGTTCTTGTCATGTGGTTTCATCGTGCTCCTTTGAGAGGGTAGAGTAGGCGTGAGGCTCAAGATCGGTTGCGGTGTCTGAGTGAGCTTTGGCTCGAGTTGTGGTATTAGTCTGTGGAAGAGTCAGCGGATGACCTGTCGAGATTTGGAATGTGTCCTTCAGATCTGGTGCAAGACCAGGAAAGAAGGAAGAAGCTGAGCAAGTCAAGATTTCCCGTTGACGCGTATCTGGTGACCCGTGGATGGTCTTTCACAGATAGAAGCTGTTGGTTGTTGGCGCTCGAGAATAGCGTGAGCCGTATGCCAGCGGGGCCTTGGGTGGCCAATTATGATGTGTGCCTTTCCCTGGATTGGATTTGGGGTTGTGAGAACTTTGTCTTCTGGCAGAGTTGGCCACGTTACTGAGGGCGTTTGGCTTGCCAGGTGTAAGTTGGTGGAAGCTCAGTGTTGGTCATCCTTGGTGCAAGGCGTGGGATTGGTCAGCGAGCTATGAAGCTGGCATCTGGTTGGTCCGCCGAGCATGGGCGTTGACCGGTGTTGGTTCCCGTGATGAGGAGCACGTGTCCTCAGTGAGCGAGATCGTGGTGGTGTCAGCGGTGCTGTGGTTGGTTTTTGTGTTGGCTGAGGTGATGCCAGACTTATACACTTTTGCATGTGCCTGCTCTGATGATCGACGTGTCTTGGGCTATGAGCGAGGCGTTGTCCGTGATCATTGTCTGGCCGTGTCCCTCAGGATCGTTGTTTTTGTGCATATCGAGGTTGGTTGGGGCTCTGACAGTGTTGTTAGTTGGTTCCGACGTTCTCCCCTTGTCACTTGGTGCTTGTCCTGAATTTTGAGGATGAAATTCTTATAAGGGGGGAGGGCTGTAATGCCCCAGATTTTTCGAACATTTTTCAAATTATTTTTGTAGGTCCCGAAGTGTGTTTTGTGCTTTATGTGTATTTTTCTCTGATGAGTCTTCGAAACTCTGTGTAGGGTGAACTATTGCGTTCTTCGACTCCGGGACCTGACCAGCGCGTTGTGCTCTTTCCGAGGACCACAGATGTAATTTTTTCATATTCTTTTGAATTTCTAAAATTTTTAGATTTTATATATATATTAACCTCCCTTTTTATCTCTCCCCCATCTCTCACTTGTCCGATGTAAATTAACACAGACTCTGGTCGGTGGGGAAAAGTCCAGTACACGAACACTAAATCGTCTGATAAACCCCAAAAGTGCGGAATTAACAAATATATCAAAATATACGACATATTCATCCAACGAAATCGGATGTCCGAAAATTCCACGTGTAAACAGACTGACACGCCCGGTGAGACTTTTCCTACCTTTCATTTCTCTGTCGAAGAATAGTCTTGCCCCGATAAAGGTTGTGACTCCCTCGCACTCTTGCAAAGAAGTTCAAAGGATTCTTACCGTTGAAGCTGTCGCCGGGGGCATCAAAGTTAAAACTACTGGGGGCATCAAGGTTAAGGCTGTCGGGGGCATCAAGGCTAAGCGGTCCCTTTCAAAGGCCCAATGTCAACATATATCTAAAGTTGCTCCTACTAGCAGGGGTGCCATTCCGACTGTGGCTGCTGCCGCTGGGGGCATCAAGGTTAAAACTTCCTGTCAAAGGCCGAATGACAACGCAATGCATGCTCAAGTTGCAATTACTAAGAGGGGACAACAACACCCCAATCATGGCCGTCGCTGCTCGGTACGTCCAAGTGAAGGCTTCATGTTGAAGACTAAGTTCCAACAAAATTCATATGTTGTTCCTGCTAGCCGGGGGCAATGTCGCCGCCCTGGAAGAAAATCTGTTGTGATTATATCTAAGTCTGGCAAGATTAGTCCTTGACGAAAAGCAAACAAAAGAAGAAGAAGAAGAACACAACTGGCTAGATAAAGGCGAGCCGTTCTCACAACAACAATCCTTTGCCGAATACATCACGCTGAGGCAGAGATGAAAGAAGCCAATGCCTAAGCTTCGTTCTGAAGCCAAGGCACCGTTGGAAAGTCAAAGTCTCTAAGTCTGGGCAAGGGGGCGATCCTATTGCCGTCTACGTCAAGTGAAAGACGAAAATGAAAGAAGCTGACATCCAAGCCACATGTAAAAAAAGGTCAAAGCCCTTAAGCCCAAGCGAGAGGGCGCCGTGAAGCAACTTCTTATCAAATAAATATGGGTCACCGAGGAGGCCTCGAACAATCTAAGTATTTTAAGGCAAGAACCTGAGGTAGGAATTTCAACCCTGGGGGCATGTTCCAATCAGCCCCAAAAAGCCCACGAAGACAATCTGCAAGCAACTGTATCACCCTGTTGCTCTAAATAGGGGAGATATAGATGGGAGTTGCGGTCAAAGTCTAGGCTTTCATCTCTCCCAGTGTGGAGGAAAGACAAAGCATGACGGGCACTCGCTAACAGTAAAACAGTATCCTGGTCCGGGTGGCCAGCAAAAACGAAGATGAACAGAGCAACTGTATTATCAATCGATGTCCTCTGAGAAAGCTATGACAACAGTAAACCAGCCTACGTGCTCAAGTAATGAGTGGGCATCAAAATGCCCTTATCTCTGGGCAACGAGTGTGAAGTCAAAGCCCCAAAAGAGTGGTAGATATTCGCCAATGCAGCCAAGGCAATAGCAACTCTGCGCCCACGCGCCATCAAACAGGCTTGATAGATCACCTTTGCCCAAAGAACTCCCTCCTCTCCATGAAAGGTCACAAAGTCGGCCAACTAGTAGGCCAAGTAAGCTGCCAAGTATGTCAGTGACGGCAGCCCCCTCGAGTTCTACCCCTATGTTGGGGCCGGCAAGTGACGTGGGTGTGAAGCAAACCTCAATATGACCTCCCTGCACTGCTCTCAGGTCATGCCAAAAGAAGTAAACTCTTCATAAAAACAATAAGGACTATTGTAAAAGTGCATCACCCAGGCATTCAATGTCACTCTCGGTATGCGGGCAACCTTCTCTTTTCCCACAAGTGCTAGGTCCCTCCATGTCTTCATCAGATATCTAAAGTAGTAGGGAAGAAGATATCGGCCAGCTCCGTCTAAAGCACTCAGATGCAGATCATCTAAGGACAGTTCCTCATAGGGCTGTCCACAAATTGGCAGGCCAAAAATCTTGTGACAAGCCCACAGGTCTAGTGAAGTCTCCCCCTCAGCGGTGACGAATGTGTTCTAGCACCGGTTGAACCTTTCAGCCAAGGCCTGAAGCAACCCTGTGTGGCAAGGGTAGGAGTATGATACCACGATCAGTGCATGGCGAATCTCGACCCTATCAAGCACTGCTCTATAGACAGTCAAGATGCCCCACAGCCATTCCGTTGCGCCTCGACGGTAACAATAAGAAGGAATGACAGCCCATTTCTCATACCAACTGGGAGTCTTTTATGCTAATATCCTCTCCAATAGACAGTCATGATCATAGTCATCATGTGCAAAAGTGGCCCCAGAAGGAGCCAGAAACATCCCATCTACTGTAACATCCACGACCTTGTGATGCCCGGATAAATGCCAAACTACTGGTGATGACAGTCCCACTCGAACTGTAAAGCTGTTGAATTCCCTGAAGAAGTCCAGACTCTTCTAATAAGGATACTATCTCTACCGTAGGAATCCCTCGGGGAAGCTCGGATAGGAAAATATACAAGTGTCGTGCATGCTGTCCCTCCCAAGCAATATGGCTCGCTCGAGACGACACCTCTCTCCTGGCAAGAGGGAATCATCAGCTTACATACCAGAAGGCACAAAGCTCTGAACAAAGGATAGGAGATGTCGGTCCAGTTGAAAGTGGGATGGATATCATCCTGAATAGTCGTACACATACACCCCCTGTCTCCTCGTAATGCGGGAGATATCAACAGTGCCCTCAACTGCAGTGGTATCCTCAGTTGGGCACTTAGTGACCCAAGCAAACCTGCAGTCCACGGCGTCAAAGCTGTCAAAAGTGATGCTACAAGGAGGGAAAGGCGGCATAGGCCTATCTATCCTCCGCTCATAATGATCATCAGAGCCCCCAACCGTGGGCCTCCGGGATGCCTCTCTGCCTCTGCCTTGGCGAGCCATGTCTGTAGAAGCTGCAAAAACCAAGAGTAACGAGGAACAATGAGTGAAAAGGCTGATTTAAAGATCAAACCAGCATGAGGACAAAAATAAGAATATTCAGGCATTCCTACAAAACCCCATTATGTCAATGGGCTCGGGGATAAGTAAAAACCACGGATTCCGGTTTTGACAGATGTCCCGTGGGGGGCATTTGTTGCACCCACTATTTGTCTCGGATAAATCGAGATATTACCCTCGAGTTGGTCGGGGTTCATTATTCGGCGTATCGTCACTCCATGGAATATTTTCACACATCGGGACTTTGTAACCCGTCTATTTCTGCAATTATAGACTCCTCGCAGCAAGCAAGGTGGTCGGGCACCAAATTAAACCACCATGATTGTCAGGATCGCGTGATTCCGAGCAAAACCCTAAAAATGAGAGGATTTTATCCCTTGGGTGCTCAACATGAACAAAGAAAATCTCACAGCAAGGAGGGAGATACAAAGGGTGTACACACCGCCGAAGAAGTCCCACGCACGTGTATGACGCAACTCGGACGAGCATAAATTCCCTCTTCAAGGCTCACGACGCGAAGAAGACAAACAACGCACAAGAAGGCGCGCTTCTCTCCTCTCCACGTGGCGCACTGCAGCAACAAGCCCTAAAAACCCCGGGGGAGAGGATTTTTTAAACAAAAGGGGGGTAGAAGAACCCGTCCGGGGTCGGGGAGACCTGCGTGGGGTCACCCAACCCCAGATAGGTCCGCGCAGAGCCGGGCGGCCTTGCCTAGGGTCGCCCGACCCCGGGTGGGACCCATCCAGTCTTCGTCTCTCCATCAACATCTAACCAGCCCTTCTATAATTTGCTGCATTATCAGTAACAATTTGGACCACTCTCTCCTCTCCAGCTTCCTCAACAATCGGGTCCATTAGGTTGCATAAGAATTCAGCATTTTTCAAATTGTCATAAACATCAAATGACTTCAAGAACACTGTTCTATGTGGACAATAAACAAGAAAATTTATCAACTGTTTTCTAGTAGTTCCTATCCATCCATCACACATCAATGTGCACCCTCTCTCATCCCACACTCTTTTAAATGAGTCCATCTTGCTTGGAGCTCACGAACTTCCTCATCAAGCAAAGGGACATAGATGTCCTTTAGCTTAGGTGCAGGAATACCTAACCCATCTCTTGCAGTGGAGTCAATTATGGTACGAAATTAAGGATTATCAGCTGCATTGGCTGGAACATTAGCATAGAAAAACCATTTAGAAATATGCTTCCATTGCCATGATGCAACTTTTTTCACTTGTTTTCATCCCCTCAAAGTTGTTGTAATGCAACTCTTTTCACTTGTTTCCATCTTTCATAAATAAGTAGTGATCCATTGGTCCAACAAATGGATCTACAGGAGATGTTAGATCTCCCCCATGCTCAAGTAAAGAAGACTTTTGTTGAGTGGACATAATGTTTGATCTAGCAAAATGATGGAGGTCTTAGTCCTCTAGTTGTAGTACTCCTAGACCGTTGCAATTCACCAGCTGGCGAAATGCCATGCCTAAATCTGCGCATCTCATCCTCATGAAGCTGCCTTATGCTTTCATGCATTGTTGCTCTGAATTCTGAATCCTCATCACTTTCTTCATCAGCTTCTCTATGAAGATCACTTCCTAATGCTCTGATTGGTGGACCTTGTATACGTTGACTGCCAATCTCTTCCCTCAGTTCTTGGTCATTTCTATTCTTCTTTGCCTTCTCCTCTTGCTTCCCTTTCTAAAGGTCATTGAACATTTGTCTTATCTCATCTGATGCTTTAGTGCATGGTAGAACCTCTCCTCTTTTTCCTGTCAAATATTTATTCTAGAAATCCCTCCCCCATTTTCTTCCCACATAAACTGTATTTGACTCTCCTTGTCTTTGGGTTAAGTGAATTGGCATATTGTCACCTTAGATCCTCACTACGACCTGCCATATCTGTAGAAATTAGAAAATATATTAGACATAACAAATCAACATATAATTTAAATTAAGATACAATTGAGCACCTATTAGCCTCAATTAGGCCACACAAGATAATATTGATGTTCAATTGCATCTAAATTAAGTTAATTTCACAAAAGCCCCTTTTTTAGAACCCTAATTAGGGTTCAAATTGGGGATTTTTTGAATATTCATTAAATTAGAGTGCAATCGAGCACTCATTATACTACACGATAATCCTTTTATCCCTTTGGAGCTTTACAGCTCTTTGGAGGCTTCGTGGGTTCCAAGCGGTATCGGGTCTGCTCGGTAGTCCTATCGGGTATATCCGGTATCCGGGATCTGGTTCGTCACAAAACCACTAACTACTAAACACCTACACTGTAACGGGATACCTCAAGTATCAGACACAAATCACACTGAACATGATCCTCGTAACCTGGGCCATAGAAAGTTGGAACACAATGACTTGTCTCGAAACACCTCTCCTAGGATGCGAACACTAGGATCTAGGCTACCAGGTAGACCCTCTAGTGGTCAACCAAGGAACATGGCCATGCAGCTGGATGAGACTCTTGAAGACAATAAGGAACCACATCTCGATCACATGTAACAAGGACACCAAGCCACCAAAACATTGAATCTCGATAGAAGAAAACTTGAGTCGAAACCTCTCAAGTGACAGGAGCACTACCCACTAGAAGCAAGGCCAGATGCGTCCATTGATATCTTAGACTGCGCCCCTGGTGTCTCCCTACTCACCCCAGGCGAAAATTGAGACACACTAGGTACGTAACCATAGAACAAGAACTAGCTAGGGTCGCACTCATCAGCAAGTGTCTGACACTCCTAACTACATGTGCACACACAGACTATGTGCTCTAAGTCGGGTCCCCTAGTTGGTTTTTCTCCCAGCCCAGACTCAGGCTGTAAAGATGAGGGGCCAACAGTAACTAGCCTAAAATCCATCACACCGAGAAAGCTCTCCACCACTGCCAAGTGGGTTCGCACAGGCGTGCCTAGGAAAGCTACGACCAGTGGGGAAGGTCACCAAAAGGTGAGAACTCACTAAAGAAATGAAAAGTCTCAAGAACACCACCGGATCGTATATAACTCATCGTACATGTGTAACATGACATGAGGCGGCTATGGATATAACATAAAACCCTAGAACCTCTGAATGGGTGACTACTCTGTGGACTGCTAATGAAAATCAGCACAGACAGGGACCACCAACATATGAAAAATGGAAAGACTGGGTCCCGGGTTGACAGGGTCTAGGCAGCCAACCCACTGGCCGCCCACAGCTCTGGGTAGCCACAATGGTGGCTGCCACCCTAATGCATGGGCGGCCAACTCCCTAGCTGCCTAGCAGGCCTGGGTGGCTAGGTGGTTGGCTGCCCAGCTCACTGGACAATAGAGCCTAGGTGGCCCAACCAGTGGCTGGTCAACACTAGCTTGGGCGGCGAGCACCTTGGCCGCCCAGAAACCTAGGCGGCCAGGCCTTTGGCTGCCCAGATGGCCATGGCCCTAGTGGGCCACCACTCTGGCCTCCCAGCACCCCTGGGAGGCCAGAACCCTGGTCACCCAATTGGGCTATTCCCAGAAGCTGGGATCAATAGCCAAAGTGTGCTGAGTTACGTCGGAGCTGAGGCTGGGCATTTCTTTGTAGTTCCAGGCAAAGCAGACTCAGAACTCTTGCAATAACTTCACCTATTGTTCCCTCTCCTGTGGGGGTATGAGGGCACTCAGAAAGGTTGGCCTAGGGTCACTCTCCGTGCCGAGGTTGATTTCAATAAGCTCATCGACGGTAGCCTGGCCGCCGTCTTCAATTTCTAGGGGTGTCGATAGCAGGTCGATAAAATCTTGATCTTCGCCATCCTCAGCTTCGAGGATGGCATATGCCTCTTCTTGTTCTGTCTCGCTGGGTGCAGAGGTCGCATTTGCTTCACACTCACCTAGGGTTGTAGTCAGCAGGCCCGAGGGGCTCCCTGGCATAGAAGGGTACAGGGCCGCTCCAGGATCCTCTAAGTAGTCATCATAGATAGCTTCGACGGGAACCAAAGTAGTTTCCAGCCGTGCTTGGGGCTGCTTCACCACCGACGCCTAGGGTTGCTCATTCTTTGCTGCATCTTCAGGAGTGGGGTACTGGACTGATATTGTATAAATTCCCCTTTTGGGGCTGCTCGTCACATGGGGACATGGCGGGGCCACCATATAGTCCCCCATCCTGAGCTCATCCCTGTCAACTAGGTCTTGAGCAATATCTTTGAAGACGTAACAGTCTTCGATAGGGTGGCCCAGTATCTGGTGATAGGGGAAGAACAAGGGGTCACCACTTCTTCAGACATCCTGAGGCCTCTTGGACTTCGGGAGGGAGACTTTGCCGTAGTGGCAGGCCCAGTCAAAGATCCCTCGAGTCTTCTCCCTTGGGAAAGAGTACGGCTTCTGCAGCTTCTCCTGTAGTGTGAGGCTTCATCCAATCGGTCTTATGGCTGAAGAGCTGGCTATATTCCTCACCTCCCTCCTTGAATGCATAGAGGTGTCGGGACTGGTGTTTCGAAACTGAGGCGTGCCTTCATCTCACCAACGGAGAGACCCTTGGATCAAACTGGACACTAGTGCTGTTATTTTGGCCAACCATGCTTTCAACATCTCGATCTCCCGTTGTTGTCTATGATATAGAGCAAACATGACGTGGTCATGTCGGGGAGGACCTAGAGCATGGCCCGTACCACCACTCCTTGCTTCGTCGACAGGCGGGGGTGAGGGTGCCTCGGTGTTGTGGTCCCTTGAGGTCGACCCTTCAGAAGAGGGGGAGATTTTCCCCGTGCACCCACGGTGAGGAGGGTTCCAAAGGAACACTTCTTCATCTTGCACTTCCTCAGCCGAAGGCATAAGATGTTTATCGCGGTGGGATTCCCGCAGATCTGTAGTTTTGGCAAGGTCGTCACCAGACGAAGCCGAAATTGATATCACGTCGGCTTCGTACTAATTTCTATTCTTGTTCTACACGCTTCTCTAATCTTCTGCCCTTTTTTCCTTCTTGATATCTATCAAAGGAGAGCCTTTTTATAGAGCTTCAGTCTTGGGGTCCCATGGGCTCATGCTTCCAAGCATATGGAAAGCTCATTCCTGCCAAGAGGATTCTGGAAGAACCTTTCCACGTGTTAGGTGCAGATGGTGCGATGATCTACGTGACAGAATATCAGAATGGTATTCGCCTTGGATCACGTGTCAATCATTGGCTCACTTAATCCCCACGAGCTCATACTTCGGGCGTGACTTGAAGTCTTCACGTGAGAGTTGATGCTATCAGCATCTTATGTCTTCCAGGTGTTCGACCAATCAACCTGGTAAAGAGACATCAGTCATAATCAAATGATAATTTTCATATTAAGTATCTCAATCAGATTGATGTCAATAGAATAAGCAAGTAGTCAGCAATGCTTAACTAAGATGCCTTAGCCTGTAGGAATAACCAATGCAATATATCTGAATAAGAATATGAGTCTTAATGCATTACAGGTAGACCTTCATGAAGGTGCACCGACCTGTCTCAATGGTGGATGCAGAATGTGCATCGACCTTGACAAAGATGCACTGACTTAAAGCTGCAAGGGTTAATAGACTAGCATCGACATCCAAAGAAGCATTGACCTTAGCTATAGTAGCTCCACAAACCTATACTATGCATGTGAATAGACCTAATGTCCTGAATTCATATGTGCATCGACTCTGGTTTCTGAATGTGCACAGACCAAAAATGTGCTGAGACTCTAAGTGTTGTATGTGCACGGACCTTGTAACGCATGTTAAGAAAGATGCATCGACCTTGCCTTTCACTAGATGCAATATGCGTTGACCTTATCTATGACCAATACAGATGTGCATCGACCTTATATAAGACCAAGGCAGATGTGCATCGACCTTATATAAGACCAAGGCAAATGTGCATCGACCTTATCTAAGACCAATGCAAATGTGCATCGACCTTATATATGACCAATGCAAATGTGCATCGACCTTCCTAAGGCCAGCGACATATGTGCATCGGCCTTATTTATGATCAATACAAATGTGCCTTGACCTTATGCATGATCAATACAAATGTGCCTCGACCTTATGCACAACATGTATGCATATGCACTGACCTAGCCTGTCTCAAGGTATATAGATGTGCATTGACCTTCTAATGAACCAGAGTGGACATGCATTTACTTGAAACTGACCTAAGATTCAAACTGACTTAATATGGAATGTAGGGAATAACATATCAGTGACTATCATAAAAAGCATAAACTGTTGCCAGCATCAAAGTCTCTCAATAAAGTAGATTCTATTGCCAGCATCAAAATCTTGTCAACAAATTCAAAGGAGACGGATCGCGGAAACGTGATTTACTATTTGTCGATATTTTTTGAAAAATTCAGATTTCTATAAATATTCCATTTCTTTTTCTTTTTCTCCTCCTCCTCCTTCTTCTTCTTCTTCCTCCTACGTGCGTCCCTCTCCCTCTCTCTCGCCCATTTGACCGTAGTGAGCTCCGTTCCGACTGCAGATGGCGGTGGGGCGACGACGCGATGACGTGGGTGACGGCGAGGCGATTGCGTGGACGTGCAGCGAGCGTGGGAAGCATAGGAAGGTGGGGTTTTCAACGACATTCTTCGTGGGATGGAGCTCAGATTGACGTCTCGTCACGAACCGGAGGTAGGGTGACAATCCCTAGCTCATTGCCTTTCCATTTTCGCGGTTTGTAGGCCGAGGCGAGGCCGTGAAGGGGTTCCTTTGTGCTGGGGAGGGTTGAGCATACATCGGGGAGAGTTCGCCCGATCCACGTTTTGGGGGCGTAGAATCATGCTAGGGGGCTTGGGGGTTTCTTTCGCTTCATTTTCCCCTCCGTGGGGCTTGTATAGGGCCGGAATGGGCAATTCCGACGAGGTTCACCATTTTCGCACCAGTGAGCCATGTGCAGTCGCACCAGGGACCGCATATCCCTTGTGCGGTCCTGTCCTGGCCGCCCATCGGCTCGGCGCACTGCCAGTCAGGCTCGGTGTGCAGCGGGGTTGAGCGGTCTATCGTGGGACCGCATGTCCTTTCGTGCGGCCCCAAGCTGACCGCCCATCTCCCAAGGTTTTGATCGTTGTTGGTGATCGTTATGCAGTGTTTGGGGTGTGCAGCTAGGGACTGGCCGTACATCCCCTCGTGCGGCCAGGGTCTGGCTGTCTGTCACTTGGAGCCGTTGGCAGATCGTGCGGCCAGAGTTGGATCGCACCTGCCTTATGCGGTGAGGTCCTAGCCACCCTTTCCTTGTGCGGCTAGATCCCAACCACACCTATTTTCTTACCATTACGCAGTGTTTGGGGTGAGCGGCTGAGGTCTGGCCGCATATCCCCTGAGCAATCGTTGGCTGGCCATTCATCATCGTGCATGAGTGGCCCAGGTGGGACCACCCATGTCTTTGAGCGGTGGGGTCCTGACCACCCTTTTCCCGTGTGGCCAATGATGGACCGTTCATCATCTGAGGCCTAGCCAGTGATTTTCGTGTTGATTCGAGTCTCGAGTAAGTGGACCTTGATCCACATGCTGACCCGTGGTCTGACCGATGCTGGACATCATATGGGGACCAGGTGTGGGGTGCCGTGAGGGGTCCCGGGATGTGACGTCTTCAGCTTACATCACCATGAGTCAGTGTTGTACGAGGAGCGATCCTTGTACTCGTTTACTTTCGGAGTCAGTTTTCGTGACTTGAGAGTCTACCTTCCAGTGGCCGATGCCAAGCAAAAGCTACTCCTCCGATGCCTGTCCGTTGAAGAGGCTTGGAGAGTTATGAAGGAGGTTCATGCCGGAGCAGCTGGTGCACACCAGGCGGGGCCTAAAATAAAAATTAAAATAAAGAAACTTGGCTATTACTGGCCGGCGATGTTTGACGACTACTACAAGTATGCGAAGTCGTGTCAGAAATGCCAGGAGCATGCTACAATACCCAGGAGGCCGCCCGTGCCACTGCACCCGACAGTACCCAGTTGGCCATTTGCTCAATGGGGAACAAATGTCGTGGGTCCCTTGCCCGCCTCATCCACGGGTTGCAAGTACATCTTGACAGTGACTGATTATTTCTCCCACTGGGCAGAAGCTGTCGCCCTAAGGGAGGTCACCGGGGAGATCATGGCCAGATTTGTCCGCTACAACATCATATTTCGATTCGGCACCCCCGACCAAATTATCTCAGACAATGGAAGCCACTTCCGCAACCAGAAAGTCTACCGGCTGGCAGAAAAATACAAGATTGACTAGAGGACATCAACTCCCTACAATCTGCAGGTCAATGGCCTAGCTGAAGCCTTTAACAAAACTCTCTAGACTCTCCTGGCCAAGATTGTTAGCTCCAGCAAGAAGGACTGGGAAGAAAAGATGTACGAGGTGCTATGGGCATACCGGATAGTATACAAGACTCCAA
Organism: Amorphophallus titanum; assembly: GCA_024336825.1. Lineage (NCBI taxonomy): Eukaryota > Viridiplantae > Streptophyta > Magnoliopsida > Alismatales > Araceae > Amorphophallus > Amorphophallus titanum. The sequence continues at coordinate 14,935,697 of JANBPO010004458.1, forward strand.
TGGGCTGTTCACCTTTCTCCTTAGTGTACGACTCGGAAGTAATTGTCCCTATCGAGCTGGAGATACCTTCCCTCAGGGTCGCCATCCAGCATGAGCTAGTCCGGGAGGGACAGACAAATGTCGAGTGAAGACTCGAAGAACTCTCCAGTCTAGAGGGAAAGTGGCTTCAGGCCCAACAGAACATTTAGGTCTATCAGGCCCGAATAGCGCGTGCCTTTGACAAGCTCGTCAAGGAACGCAAATTCAAGAAATGCGACCTCATTATGGTCAAGAGAAGAGACGTCATGGCTGCCAACCCCAAGGGCAAGCTAAATGAAAATTGGCTCGGACTCTACGTAGTCCAAAAAGTCTACGAGGGCGGAACCTATGTGATTGTCAACCACCGCGGGGAGGTTCAGTTCCTGCCTCTTAATGGAAGACACTTGAGATTGTATTATGCCCCAGTGCCCCCATTCAATGAATAAAATCATCCTCCACCTTATTTTGGGGTGGATTTACACGATCGTTGTCTGGACAGCTCGATCACTACTTATATTTTCGTAAGGTAAAAAAAAGAAAAAAAGAAGAAAAAGAGAAGAAAAAAAAGAAAAAAAAGAAAAAAAAGAGAAGGAAGAGGAAAGAAGAACAACGCAGAACTAGGGGGGACATCGCCCGGCCCCAAATTGTTACCGTGCATTGGCGAAAATATCAAGAGCGTTGCTTACCTGCTCGGAGAGTCCCCCTAGGGTTTATATAGTGATCCATTTAACGTAGGAGTCCAGGGAGTCGAGGAGATTCAAGGGGGGTTACGTCCTCATTGTAGGCTATTTATGACACAAGCACTCTTGCTCTCCCTTATCCCTTGGAGTTCCCTGCTCCTTAAAAGGGTGCGTAACGGACGCTTGGATAGGCTTCCGATAGTCGGTCCGAGCTTGGGAGCTTGCTTGGAGTCAACTCGAGCGATGGATGCGTAGCTCGGATAGGTTGCACTAGGTCCCTGCAGGGGCCTTCTCGACTGATCTGTCGCTCAGACTTTCAGACCCAGCGGTCGCCTAGGAAGTGCTGGTCTGAGTGAGTTTGGGGCTTGCAGTAAGTGGGCCCAAAATGGGGCTGTCACTTTGAGGAGCTGGGCCTGGTTCAGTCAATTGGACATAGTTGGGCCTCGCTCTCGGGCGGTGGATTTTACCCCTCTCCACTTGTCCCCCTTACTCCCGAGCCAAAATTTGGGCTCGGACGAGTAACATTTGTGGGGATGGCATTGGTGGCTCAAATTGGGTGGGGAATTTTCTCTGGTAGGGCCCATTTAATGTGGCTGTCCGGGGGATACGTCCGTGATGATGACTCTTTTGAGTTGATGCGAGGAGTCCCTTTTCGAAGTTTGGAACGTTACGCCGCCTCCCGCCAAATCTCTGGGAGTATAAGCATCGCGCGGGCTTGCGTTCCATGCCTCCTTTGTTTAGGGCTTTGTCTCTCTATCACTTTCATATTCTGAAAAGGCTCGTGCGCCGCGAGGGGGGTCAGGAGGAGCAAAGAATTATGGAGGCCTCTGCGGAGTTAGTAGAGATCACGACGGTAGCGACCCATCAGCTTCCACCTCCTCTTGAGTCGCCTGAGTCAGCGCCCTCCTCCTCTTCCTCTTGTTCCTCTCGTCCTGCCATGGCGGAGCAATACCCTGCAATCGAGGTGTAGGAGGTCGATCAGGGCACAGGGAGCTTGGTGCCACAGTTTGAGCACCCTATGCTCAGCGAGTTGAGCGAGGTTGAAGTGAAGAAAATGGAGAGGCGTTATGGGCTATGATGGGAGTACTATTTCTCTCTGCCCAAACCTCTCATGAGTCTAGTCTAGATGTTCGTTTGGGCCTCTTCTACACTTTTCTCTTGGCTTGGAAGTGTTGGTTTCATTTGCCTCTCCACCCCTTCGTCACACAGTTGCTTCAATTCTACCGAGTAGCTCCTGTCCAGTTGGTCTCCAACTCTTATACTTTTATCTTCTCCTTCATCTTTCTCTGTCATTCATGTGGGCTTCGCACTTCGTTGGACCTTTTCCATTCCTTCTTTGAGTTGAAGGAGCAAACCCATACGGGCAAGGGCTTCTTCTATCTAGGGTCGGTGGATGTGGAAGGTGTATCTGGGTTAACGGATGTTGGGGAAGGAATGATGGAAAGGGGAACTCTTGTGAGGTGCCTTGCCGGTTGAGGATCAGTGGAAGGTATGGTGGCAGGTGATGCAGGTCCAATGGGAGGAGGACTAGTAAGGGTAAGCGGGGTTTGGGTGGCGGGAGTAGTTGTAGGCCGAATGAGAAGGGGTCTAGGTGGAGGTGGCGTATTTGCAGGAGGCATAGTAGGTAGTAGTGATGGCCGAGGCAAAGGGGTAGTAGTAGGATGAGGGGGAATGGGTGCTGATGAGGGTCGAATAAGGAGAGGCCTAGATGGCGTAAGGTTTGTAGAAGCAGGAGGTGTTTGTGAGGGTATGGGAGAAGATGGAAAGCGAATAAGGAGAGGCCTGGGTGGTGGTGAATTGGTAATGGGGGGAACCGAGTTGGTGGTATGCAAGATGGGGTGAGAAGGCTGGAGAGAAGGTGTCAGTTGCGGGGTTGTTCTTAACAAACGAGGTGGTTGGTTTGGGGTTTGGTTAAAAGCCCCGACAAAAGCATTCCCTTCATGCCACCCTTGCCCCCTCTCCACTTCCCGGAAGGAGGTGACAGGGTTCAGCTGTTGATTTGGTGGGTGCTCCGACAGCGGATTATGGACAATCCCCATGTCCGGTTGTGGTGCTAGAGCTTGCTATTGTTGAGGAGGTTGTTGAACTTGTTGTGGCAGCTGCTAAGCCTATTGCTACCGAGGAGGTCTCCGAGCTTTGAGAGTTGCAATAAATTGTCTCATTTCATCCCAATTAATACCACCCTGGTCTTTCAAATCATATACATAGTCCTGGAAATGGAAGCAATAATCTATGTTGTGACTGGGCTGCCGATGGAAGACATAGTACCGAGAGGTGTCCACATTAGGGGGCCAGGCCTTCCTTTCTCTTGGCAAAGTGAGCAGGTTGGCAGCCATAAGGGCATTGAATATATCGAGAAGGCTCTCGAGTAAAGGAGGGTACTGGGCTCTTTTGGGGCGTGTGGGTCTTCTCGGTTGCTGAGGATCATAGTTGACAGGAGGTGGCACTTGGTGGTATTACTAGGGAACTGGAGGGTTTTGTGGTATGGCTTGGTTTTGCGGAGGAGGCGCAGGCCAAAACTGTTGAGAAGGGTTGTTTGTTTGGTGGTGGGCTTGGTTAAAGAAAGGGGACGGTTGTTGGTGTGCTGGCTGTTGTTATGGGGGTCTTGGGTTATTGCAGAAAGGTGCAGGATTGCCAACCGCGCCCACTTGCTGATTAGTAACAGTGCCCTCGGTTGTGCTACCATTAGTGTTGATATTATTATTTTTCCTTATTATTTTTGGCCTTGGTTCAAACATGCCCATGATGGGTGAATCCTTCATTTGAGTTAGGGATTGAGGAAGTGCCCCTCTCCATGATGTCCACCTTCCTAGATCCCTTCGATCCTTTCAAGTGGAAGTTCAAAAGTCGTCCAGCAACCCTGCTCCTAGAAGTCATCCTTGAGATAGGAATGCATATGTCTTGGCACCACACACCACTTGGCATGATTAGTAAGTCGGGTCCTTTCATTCATGACACCCACATGTCAAGTCGGAAGCATGAGTGATCCATATTTGGGTGTAACGGTCCTCCCCTACTCAACATTAGTCTCACGCACAATAGGAGCATTCATGGATGCCCGGGCCCCCCGACATTCACCACCCCCATACATGATTGGATCATCTATGGATGCCCCGGCCCTCCTAGGTCCAAAGTCTTCATGGCATCATTGCATAGGTCCACATGTGGATGTCCCAGTCCTCCAACCTTAAGTAAAGAACTTATGCATGATAGAGCCAAGTTTGGATGTCCCGGTCTCCTAGTCTTCACCTACCTTGATAGGAGGCATAAGCCAGCTAGATCCACTTTTGGATGCCCAGGACCTCCCACATCTCACAAGCCCAATAGACACCTCATGCATGGTAGGTCCACATTTGAGTTCTCAGGTCCACCCTAACCACTAGAAGGTCAGCATCCACAAAATTACATGAACACCTTCGCAAGCACATCAGGAAGAAAAATGAGATCTACATAAGGCAGACTGACTCTCATCGACGCCACGAAGAATTCCGCGTGGGTGATTCCATGATGGTGAGGACTAAGAGGCTCTCCCCGGGAGCTGTCTCAAAATGGAGGTCTCGTAGGGCTAGCCCCTTCCAGATTTTGAGACGCATTGGCACTAATGCCTATGAGTTAGACCTTCCCGAGGGGTACGGAGTGAGTCCCACATTCATTGTGACAGACCTGGAGCCATATAAGGGTCCCACGGTGGCACCCAATGAGGATATTGAGCCCATCCCCTCCCTTGAGAGAGCACCCACCCTTGAGAGTAATCCACCAGACCGGAGAGCCCAGCGTGAGCAGATTGAGTGGATATTGGATGAACAAGTCACTGCCACCAGGAGCAAGGTGTATGAGCGCTATCTCATCGGGTGTAAGGATCAGCCTCTTTCGGAAGACTTGTGGGTGGCACCACTATTACACCCTCCGAGGAGGGAAGACTCTTACTCGACAGAGTCGAGTTCTCCGCACCCTAGGAGTATGATGGGGTCATCACCATCCGTTCCAGCACTCACGGCAGTCTCCTCACCCTGGATTCATCCAACATGGTCTAGTTATTTATTTTTGAGTCATATGTAATTTTTTATTTGAGTCATATCATTGTAATTTTTCATTTATTTGAGTCATATCCCTAGGTCCTAAGATTATTTCCCTAAGTTAGAGTCATTTGCCCAGGGTATACAAGTATAATCAATCGGCTCCCAAAAAATCTCTATACAAAAACTCCACACCGAGGCGGTGTGCCTCCCACTCTCTCCCCAACAAAAGGAAAAGAGAAGAATTGTGTGACTCCGCTTTACATAAATGAGCAGCCCATTCTCTTACTTTCTTACAAAGGAAAGAGACAAGCTTATCCACTATTCTAGCTTCACTTCTGAAGATTCTGTTATTTATTTCTCCCCATAGGGGCCATAGGGTAGCATGGAGTATGAGCCACCAAATCGGCCTATCACCCTTCAGATTCCACTTCTTGTGCCGCTGTCAAGCAGTTGCTGCACGCTCACATACGGACCAATAGTGTAGTGAATCTTATTGGCAACCTTGGACCACACCTCCCAAGAAAATGAACATTCTATAACAAGGTGGTTCAAATTTTCCTCCATCTCACAACATAAGCAGTAGAGTGTGGGGATATCCCATAGGAAAGGGGCAATCCTGTCACATGTGATACCCTCCATACCAACATCTTCACTTTCAGGGGACTCTTGGGAATCCAAATCTGCGATGCATATCGGTGTCGCATTCCTCCATCTAAAATGAGTAAGTAGGCTAACCTAACTGAAAAGCATCCCTCCTCCTCCTATCTCCACCACCACCTATCGGCTTCGCTTTGCACTGGCGCGTAGTATAGTAAGAGTAATAGGAGACCCTCCAGCTGATCCGTCTTTTCAAGCCTTAAATTCTTCCTGAAAGTGGGTGCCCAAGTTCCCCCTGAGAACTATGGACCATAGATGTGAGCCACAGAGATCAGAGGTGCATCCAATACCACAAAGAGCTTTAGGAAGGTATCCTTAAGCGTGAAATCTCTGCACCATCTATCTTGTCAAAACTGACACTTCGTCCATTGCCCAACCAGACCCGTACACTTGAGTTGATGAAGTTGCTGGACTGAAGGATGCCTTTCCAGATGGGCGAAACATTGTGTTGAGATGCCAGTGTCAAGCCCCAATCTTTGGCCTTGCCATAGTACCATTACCTAATGAGTTGTAGTCATAACCCATTGTCCTCAGCTCCGAGCCTCCACAAGTATTTGCATAAGAGTGCTAGGTTGAAATCTTTGATGCTCTTGATGCCCACACCTGCTCTTTCCTTGTTTTTACAAACTTCGCCCCGAGAGATGTCATGCCAACCCCTACAGTTGTCGCCATTACCATGTCAAAAGAATCTTGCTTAAATGGATTCTAACTTCTTCTTGGCCACCATTTTCGGGATCCAAAAAATGAACAGTTGGTAAATTGGAAGGCTGCCAAGCGCTGATTTACACAACACCATTGTCCCCATTCTCTCCCATAAGAGGAGCCTCCTAATCTGAACTCATATCTCTGCACCATCCCCTACCAATCACTGTAGTGTAAGGCCTCTGGAGACAATGGTAGGCCCAGGAAGTAGAAAAAACACTCTCCAATCTGACATTCCAATATGAAAGGTGCTCTCCTTAGGGATGTCTCCTCCATGTTCCCCAGCTATTCTACTTTTGCTGAAATTTACCTTCAGTCCACTGATTTCCTGCACCAGCTCCAACATCAACTTGGTGACATATAGCTACCTCTCCTCATCTGTTAGAAAAAGAATGGTATCATCAGTGTACTGCAGGTGACTAAGGCCTAAACTTTGGGGTCCCATTTGGAACCCCCTAATCAATCCTACTAATTCGGCTCTCATCCACCAGGGCAAACAAGAGAGGCAGACATGGGGTCTCCTTATCGGAGTCCTCTGCCACTATGAAAATAGGTAGAGGGCCTCCTTTTGACAAGGATTGCAAAAGAAGCTGAGGAGATGCATCCCTGATCCATCTAATCCATCTCTGGTCAAAACCCATCTTAGCCAGTACGTCAAACAAATATTGCCAATTGACACTATCATACACATTTTTAAAGTCCAATTTCAAAACCAACCCTCTCTTTTTCTAGGTCTTCATGGGATACAAGCACTCATGTGTAATAAGGAAGTTTTCCTACATGTGTCTTCCCCCCTTATTGTCCACCAAGCACTCTACCAATCACCGTGCCAAGTCTCATGGCTAATAGCTTTGTGATGATTTTGTATGTGCCATTTAGCAAATTGATTGGTCTATAATCCAAGAAGCCTTATGTGCCTTCTTTCTTTGGAATGAGGACCAACAGAGTTTTGTTTATGCCCTTCAAGTGGGCCCACCCCTCCTGAAATTCTACTAGTGCCTGAAAAAGATCATTCTTGATTATGTCCCAACACTTTTGGAAAAAAGCCATAGGGAAGCTATATGGGCCCGATGCTTTGTCACCTGCAAGGGAGAAAACCACCTGTTGGACCTCCTCCTCCAAGAAGGGACAAGATAAAGCTTCCCTCTTTACAGCAGAGAGCTAAGGAAGTAAGCCATCTGCATTCCCTGGTTTGAGCATCTGATCTTCGATGAGGAGCCTAAAGTAGAAAGCCTTGGCCTGCTCCATGATGCCCTCCACCCCTCGGATGGTATGCTCACCTACCCTAATTGAAGCAATGTAGTTAGTTCTCCTCCCTAAAACAATTCTCTAAAAATAGACAGTGTTCATGTCTCCTTCCTTGAGTCAATTCTTTCTTGATCTCTGCTTCTAACAACTTTCTTCCCTTGTGAGGATCTCTTTATACTCTGCGTTAAAGGCATCCCTACGCATCCAATCAGATTCGTTCATCAGCCCTACCTCCTCCAAAAAGTCCAGAACATCCAGTTGTTGTAGGATCTTGTCCTTTGTAGTTTTGCATGTAGGGTTTTGTTAGCACCTCACCTTTTAAGCAACTGGGCCAGATGCTTGAATTTAGCCACCAATGAAGCCATAGACGACCTTTCGTGCCTTTGCTCATTCCAGGCCTGCCTGACTATCTTTATGAAGTCTACCTCTCTGACCAGTATCTCTCGAACCTGAAGCATTGCCTCCACTCCTTGCGACCGGTTTTGAGTATAATGGGTTTTTGATCTGATGTCGGCCTAGCCAACATAATACTGGCATATGAGAAAAATACTCTTCTCAATCCACCGATACCAAAAAGCTGTCTAACCTGGAGCATGCAGGTGATGCCCTTAGGTTGGACCATGTAAACTTAGCATTCTACAGGCCAAAGTCAATCAGTGTTGTTTCCTCTATGAAATCACAAAAGTCCTCTGTTTCCCCCAAGTGCGGTTGTCCCCCATCCTCTCTCAGGCCATTGTAACTGCATTGAAATCACCGGCCACACACCAAGGCTGTCCCAAGTTTTAATGATATAGGAGCAACTCATCCCGTAGTGATCTCTTTCCCTATCTGGTCTGGAGACCGTAGATCCTTGAGAAATCCCAGGAGAAGCCATCCATTATGCTACAAAAATGTAAAAAGTATCCCCCTAGCTGACCCTTCTATCTTCCTCCATCTCCTCTACCTCAAATTGGTTCATAGAACCATGATACCACCTGCCCTACCCTCTGCTGAGGAGGCCACCCCCTTTGACAGCCTGGCTCCCCCAATCTCCCTCATGATAGACTCTCCATCCCCTTCACACTTCGACACTTATAGGCACAAATGTCAATCTTGCATCTTCTCACCATCTCCTTCACCGCCCTCCTCTTCTAACCCCCACAAATCCCCCTCACCATCTAGACAACAATCCGCATGTGGGCAAAGCTCTGCTCCGCCGTCTGATGTGCTCGCTCAACACCTGCCTCGCGGCGGGGGGGCGGGGGGGTGGGCACTGGGGGAAATCAGCACCCACCAGTTCCCGCGACAGGCCTGGTACGTGTGCCCGTTGCATTTCTTCAATGCGTGGGTTTGTTCTCTATTTCCGGAGTTCACCCCGCGTACTATCTAAGACTGGGGGCTCGTGCCGCGGATGCTGGAGTTTGCCAGTGCTGAGCCGGGCTCTACCTCTCTGCGGCTATATGATATCTGGGGTCGATTGACAATAGTCCCTCAAGATGCTGTTGGGACTATTCATTTTTGGGCACTGGCTGTGCACTCCATCCCCGTGGTGAACAGCAGAAGAGAGTGCAAGGATGACCAAGTGGAGAAGTACGTCCACCCAATTAGCCAAGAAAATGTGGTTCGCCCGCTGCTGGAACCTGAGCTAAGGGACTGGGTGTTGTCCATCCGTCCCAATGTGCTGGCATTCAGAAAGGGGGAGACGTTGCTGCTGGAGCCGTATTACCCCTTCTGCTTTGGTCAAAATTTTGGCTACGACTAGTATATTCCCGTGCACAGTGCCCAGTTCGGCCTGGTGACGCGGACTCTTCGGGGAGGCTTGGTCGCGGAGAATGCCAGAGTCTGGTGGGACTTCTTCCACCGAGCAGACGCCGCCACGTTCAGAGTGCCAGCCCCTAGTCGCGTCCCTCGGGTGACACCCGAATATGTAAAATGGTGGAACGCCCACACGGCCTTTTATCGGTCACACAAGATCAACTGCTGGGATGGAGCAGAGAGAAGGTTCCTGAGCCGGCAACTCGTGCCCGTCCTGGACGTTGATCTAGAGCACCTCCTACGCTTGTGGCGCGGCAAGAGCAAGGATGACTTTAAGAAGACCCTGCGGGACCTCTGTCGCATCGGAGCTGACCGCCTAGAGTTGATTAATTATCCGCTGCTGGCAGAAGAAGAGGGCACCCCCGCAACCAGCTGGCGGGCAGAGAAGGACCCGATCTGCCCCTACCGCACATTCGTGAGGAGGGAGGAGCAGAAGCCGCAGAACTACAAAGACACCACTTGGTTCTATGTCCTTCTGCAGGTGCATGGGCTGACAATTGAAGCTCGGCCAGTGGCCATCCTGGGCCAGTGTCTGCACGTCACCTACCATTATGCTAAAGGATGGGGGATGGATCATTTCAACTTATTCTGCCATCTGTCTGCTAGAAAGCATGCGGACTTAGCCACCCTTGCCGATCGATGCCAGACGATTTGGGATGTGTGCTGGCTGGTCTGAGAGGCCACCTGCCGCGACAAAGAGCCGTCCCTCAGTTATTGGCCGATATCACTGTGGCTCTACACTGGCCCACACAGTATTTGACACTTCTCTTCCTTTGCATTCATGGCTGCCTCTTTCAGAGTGCTGGATGCTAATCAATTCTTTACTTTTCCTATCCTTCCTGGGAAGCTACGGGAGGAGCCCGTGCAGGTAAGAGCCTCTAACCTTGGGCGTTTCCCGTGGCTTTGGTTTGCTTCTGGCTATTTATCATGACCATCTAGATTATGCAGGGGAGGTAGAGGCATCAGGGACCAGGGCCCCTACTGGGGCACAGGGTGAAGCGCCTGGCTAGGCCGACGGTCCAGGACCCACGATGGCTAGCAGTTGTCAGGGTAAGTGATCGACTGCCGTTGAGGGGATCTTCCCATTGTTGTTGAATTCCTCTTTTGCAAGCCAGAATTATTGACTTGATTTGAGTTGCTGGTTTGGCAGGTGAGGATGTAGCGGCCACCTTGGAGATGATCCAGGAATTGGCAGATGCCGGCCTGTCAGTGGCCCTGCCATCCTTTGAGGATGACTCTAGACCAGTGACCTCCGTGCCCCCACCCACTGTTGAGGACATGCTGGGTAGGCTACCGCAGCTACTGACAAAGCTGCCTCTCCCACCTTTGTCGACCGTGGTGTCGGCCTACACGGTGGGGCTGGAGGAGTCTTCCAGTGGGGGACCATCATGTATGTAATTGAGCACTTGATCTTTTTGGGGCGGATTACTTTGCTTTATCCACCCATGTTGAGCTTTCACTGGGGTTGATTACAGGTACCTCTTCCCCTCTGGAGGAGGGAGAGATTCCTCGGGACATGGCTCGGGTATCAGGAGACGAGCCTCCCATCACAGCTGCTTCTGAGGGCCACGAGGAGTTTGTCGACATTGAGGGGGTTTCCGAAGGGGACGCCCCAACTGGTGGGCTTCTTGCTTAGCACCTTTGGCTAGGGAGCTATCTTCATGCGAGGCTAGGCTTGATAGTAGTCTAACTTGACTTCTTGATGCACAGGTGCCTCTGATTTGCTCATGGTCGGGGGTTCATCGGTGACCTCATCTAGTTCTTTAGGCAGTGGCAGCGCAACGATAGAGACCAGAGAGAGCTCAAGCTTGAGCTCTTCTTCCTCTGAGGCCTCTTCTGCTGAGGAGGCCGAGATAGAGGCGGTGTTGGAAGGTATACACAGCTCCTTCTCTCCTCCTTATTGGCTTTGATTTAGAGTTTGTGGTAGAATGTTGACATCTTGAGTTATGTCTAGGGCTGGAGTCTGAGGAGGAGCACGTGCCGGCTCCCGTCGAGGAGGATCAGGGAGCGCCCTCTGTCTTCCCGATGACCACTGGGGATGACTGGATTACAGGGGAACCTCTGCCCTCTCCGACTCCAGCAGGAGATGCTACCAAGGTGGAGGAGAGGTTACCCTCACCGACCCTCAGCGAGGATGTTGGGTGAGAGTTAGGACCTTTCTCAGGTTTTTCACCTTGTCTTGTCATAGGGAAGTCCCGAACATTGCTGACCCATTTTGTGTTTGGTTGGCACTGGGACTGGTGCTGAGTGGCTGGCCTATAGAGGTGTTGTAGCCATGATACTGGAATTGGGAGCTGGGACTGGAACTGGGGGGGCTGGCCGATAGAGGCATTGAAGCCACGGTGCTGGGACTGGAGGCTGGTACTGGAACTAGGTGGCTGGCCCGTGAAGGCGTTGAAGCCACGTTGCTGGAACTGGCAATCGGTACTGGAGCTGGGTGGCTAGCCTGGGAAGGCATTGAAGCCACGGGGCTGGAACTGAGGACTAGAACTGAAGCTGGGTGGCCGGCCTATGGAGGCGTTGAAGCCACATCACTAGGACTGGCAATTGATGCTATAGCTAGGTGGCTGGCCTGGAAAGGAGTTGAAGCCACAGGACTGGAATTGAGGACTGGAACTGGAGCTGGGTGGCCGGCCTGTGAAGGCATTAAGGCTACGAGGCTGGGACTAGCAATTGATAAGGGAGCTGGGTGGCTGGCTTGGAAAGGCGTTGAAGCCACAGGGCTAGAACTAGGGATTGGAACTAGAGCTGGGTGGCCGGCCTGTGAAGGCATTGAGGCCACGAGGCTAGGACTGGAGGACTGGGGCTGGAGCTGGGTGGCCGGCTTGTGAAGGGGTTGAGGCCACGAGGCTGGGATTGAGGACTGGAGCAGGGCCTTGTCCGGCTGTTGAGGGAGTAATGGTCGCCCTCGCTGTAGGGTGAAATGGAGATACCCATCGACAGAATGTTGGAATCGATGGCCTTTGTCGGTGAGGAGTAGAGAAAGAGAAGTATTTTATTTTTATCTCTTTACTAGCCCTACTGTCCTTTCAGGTTTTCGCCAGAGCTGGCCCCTTTAGCTTTTTCTGGTATGCCCTTACGGGTTTTCATACCGAGGGGTTACCCGATTTTGCCTGGGATGCCCTTGCGGGTTTTCACCCCAGCTGGGTTGATGGCAATTTTTGCCCCCAATGGTCCCACGATGGGAGCCGACTGAGGCCACCGGGGTATCTCTATTTTTTTTCTGAACCCCATTTCAATATTTTTTTTTTGAGGATGTTTGTCCGTAGCGGGATGCTATTGAGGGACGCATCCGAAAACTGGAGAGTGTAGGTAATTAGGCATGGTTTTACCCTTACCCCTAGGTTTTTACGAGTTCTGGGGCCCACGAGATCGAGGGATGTGTTGTCCCGGCCAAGTGTGGTAGGGAATATTGGATCAGATGTAGAGTACAGGATTATGTGATGGCAGAGATTTGGAGTTGGCTTGATGGGGGCATCTCTCGTCCTTCACTTTTTTCACAGCCCCAGTTGCTCACCAGTATGTTTCCATTGTGTCCGTCACAATTTTTTGAGTCGAGTTATGTAATTTTTATATTTTTCTTGAGTTATATCATTGTAACTTTTCTTTTATCTCAAATTTTAAAATAGAAATACAGATCTCACTAAACACGGTTGGTAGTTACTTTTTAATTTTTAGGAGAAAATCTTACTCTATTAAAATCTCTTTTCAAAAAAAATAACTCCATAGTAATTTTTTTTAAGGACACTCGCTCGACGCCCGACTTCCTCCCATCCCTCGTCGAAGCCCTCGTCGTCTCGTCTCTCTCACCCGCAGTCTCTTCCTCACCACTGCCGATGGCGTCTTCGTCACCCAGCGGTATCGTCCTCCCGAAATCAGGTATGTAGTCTCTCCGTTTTGATGATGAATCGAATGCATACGTTCAAGGGGAAAGAAAGAAAAGCAACAGACAAAAGATTACACTATCTCGCTGATCTTCCCAGTTCACCACAACGACGCCTACCTTTGTCCCCTCCCCCCTGAGCAAAGCAATTCTTCCTGCGTCGCTCTGTAGCTGCAGAAACCCACCATCTCTGTTCGCAGCGTCCCTCGCCTTATCTCTGCTCGATCTGAACTGGGACTTGGGCTTCCTCCTCCTCCTCCTCCCTCGGTTGGTCCCTGCACCCCTCCTGTCCCTGATCGCCGGTCAAGCCGGCCTGCACCACGCCGCCCCCACTCTGCACTGTCTCTGTCGCGGGCCCACTGCCGATCCCACGCATCGCCACCGCGGGCCCCTGCTACACCCACAGCCGCGCGGTTCTCTGCTCCAGCCCTCCAGCTGCAGCCTCGTCTGCACGTGTCCGCCGTGTTCGCCACTGTCGCTGTCGGCCGTTCTCGATGCACCCAAGCACGCACGGACACCACCCTCCGCCGGACCCTCTGGCCAGCACTGCAGTTTACAAGCGCTGCGGCCTGTAGACCGTGTCATTGGGTTTCAGTTTTATTTCGTGTTTTCACAGCATATGATGAGATTCTTCACTAGTTTCCTTGGTTCCTTTTGTTCCTTGCTGCAAAACGCAAGTACCTTTTGTTCCTTGCTGCAAAACGCTGAGACTCACATCATGCTCTTGCAGTAGGCACTTCTGTGCCCCATTCTGCCACACCTGAAACAAGCCGCTTCTCTGCCTGTGACATGCTCATAGTTGAAAACTTGCCATAGTTCAGCTTCTCCCAACAAAATGAAGACACCCCCCTCCGGCAAATCACTCTTCAAGTCTACCTTAACACATATCCTGGCACACTGTTTGCAAGAACCTTCTAAAGTCATTTTGTTTAATTTATGGAGAGTTGTCTGCCAAACAGGTCTACACAAATTTTAAAATTTATGACACTGCTGCCAAACAGGAAGTGTCAGCTTTCATCAATTTTAAACTGTGTTGACATAATTTTTTAGATAGAAATAGCTTAAAAGAATACTGTTCCCAAACACCCTATAAAGCTCTGTTTAAGTTATAATAAAGTACCTTCTACAAGATGGGATGCCATTGCCTTAGAACAAGTAAGATGCATGACTCTCCCTTTTTGTTTCTTCCCAGCCGCAGTAGACTGCTGAGATGAAGACATTAAAGCTTGAGAATATTACTGAGATTGTGGTGGTGGAGGAGGTCTGAACTGCTGTGGCTGTGAAAACTGAGAAAATTAGACAGGTTGCTCCAGCCTTTGTGGACAGTCATGGACCACATGTCCCACCTGATCACATCGGAAACACACCATCGACATTGAATATGGTTTGCCCGGATGGCTACGACCACACCTCGGACATGGTCTCGGCTGACTAGCTATCGGTCCCTATCATTGGAAAGAAGAGGGTGCTACTTTTTGCATGGTACCAGAAGCAACTTGTCAGTCATACTACTTCTTGGACTTTCTGAACATCTGCCTGAACTTAGATTTCATGGAGGAAGTACCACTAGCAGAAGGAATAGAAGATGGTACCCCTGTCACAGTAGGTTGACTGGTAGCCTGCTGATGTTGCACATTCTACTGCACTGGCTCAACTTGGGTTCACCCTCGTGATCTTGCCATGTCCAACTCCAATGCTATAGCTGCCTGGTAAGCCATATCTAATTCTGCCACTTTGGTTGCAATCAAAGGTTCCCTTAACTCTACCTTCAAACCACGTAGAAATTGCTCAATTTTTAGCCCTTCATCATCAAGAATGTGAGGAGCATACCGACCTAATTTTATGAATTTATTGTGATATTGTAGAACTGTCATATTGCCTTGAGCTAATTCCATAAACTGCTATATTTTGTCCATCCTCAGATAAGCTAGACTATACGTATGCTCGAATGAAGTAACGAAGCCCTGCCAAGTAATTTGTCAAAGAGGTTGAGACCTGCGCTGTGGTCCACCACGCGAGTGCTGGCCCTTGAAATTGGAATGTAGCTAGCATAACCTTCTCATCTTCCATGCATTCCATGGAATGGAACACATGTTCAGTTGCGTCTAGCCACACTCTCGCTGCATCTGGATCTGCTTGCCCTTCATAAGTTGGTGGGTGGAATAGAAGAAATTGTTTTAAAGCTCTATCACGACCACCTTGAGGCACATCATCACCAGGAGCAGGATCAACATGACCTTGCTCTGGAACAATTACTGGCGGAGGAGAGGTACCACTTTCCTCCCTTGGAACACGCGCTATTCTTCTAGGTGGCATTTTAAACTAAACAGGTACACACAATAAAAGAAACCATAAGTACACGAAAAATAGCCTAAGCCAGCAGTAGTACACACATGGACTTGTTCTAGACCAGTGCAATTTCGATTCCTTATACATAATCTCAACACCGCTCTGATACCAACTATAATGACTCGGAGATCCGGATACTGGTAAACCGATACGGTTTATTGTTCTTCCCCTGTAATCTATCATTTCTATAGATCCACAGGATAGTGTCCCATTGTCTGAATTTTCTAACCCCCTTAGAATTTTTTAAAAACATCAAACAAATTACTGGGTGTTCCTAACATCCTCTCCTATCTCCCATATTTTTATCAGTCCCAGAAAAAATCATTTCATCCCCGGTCAACCATCATCTTCAGGCAGATTCCTGTCTGTCCTGGGTGTCTGTAACCAGCTCCAGAAACAAAACAGCAAACCACAGTAGTTTTCATTTCCCATCAGCTTATTGGATGGATCTAAAATAAATATATGTTGTAGCCCTTCCAGTATTCTTTCCCACGGCACTGGTCTCGCCTCTATCCACCTTCGGATCTGATCGCAGAAATTTCTATCGTCAAGGAGCGCAGATCTATTCTCTATGCAGGTCCGATTTGGCAGTCCGAGAAATAAAACTAATGGAGTGAATAAACGGCCAATGGCCTTTTCTCCCCGCCGAACCAATGAGAGAAGGAGCTCCCCTCTCTCTCACTCTCCCTCCTCACGCGGCTTCTTCGCCCCCACCCAATGGGAGAGGACCCTCCACTCTCACCCTCTCTCTCTCTCCTCGTACGCAAGCAGCACGCCAGCTCCGACGAGCTCTCGGCATTCTGGTCCGGCGAATGCGTGTCCAGCGTACGCAGCAGCAGCTCCGGCAAGGCAACCTCGACGAGCCCCTGGTGCTCTGGGCCGGCGAATGTGCGCACAGCACCACCTCCGGTGAGTTTCTGGCATTGCGGTCTGATGCACGCCACCTCCAACCGTGCGAGCTCCACCTGGCGGCTCTCTGCGCCATCGATCGCGAGCGGGAGCCCTGCGCACGAGCCACGGCCTCGACGCCCGTCCGACAGCCACACGCGCGAAGACAGGCAAGCGCGCCCCAGGCACGAGCTCCCCCGTGCGGCGAAGCCCCTCCATCGGCTATAAATCCAACCCAGCGTCGAAGGAAGCTGGGGTCAGACGCTTCTTCCTCTGGACTCTTCCTCCCCATGCGCCATCTGCTACCCCCTTGCCTTCGGGCGATCAAGCTCCGTTCACCTGTGAGTGTCCACCTCCGAGGAAGGAAAAGAGAGGAAGGGAGAGAGAGAGAGAAGGTGTGTTTGGGGAGGGAACGGGGTCAATGCCCCTCCCTCCCCCTTCCTTGTTATGTTTTCTCTCTGAATTTGTTTGATCGATCTCTTTTCTCCTTATGTAATGATCTTGGTATAGTGTATATATTTCCCTCTTTATTCAAAAGAGATGAATACCAAAAAAATGTTTATGTTCTGCTGCGTTCAGACATCGATGGGCTTGTCACTGCATTCCTCTCCTTCAATTCTCATCCCCATATTTGCATTATTTTTTTTACTGATCACCGTTATAACAGATAATTCTTAGAGTTTTGGAAGTAAGATAATTCTTAGACTTTTGGGAGTGAGATCCTCTACGTACTACATTTGCCCTGCACCATTTGTACTCCACTTTATGTCAGCACTTGATCTATCTTGATGTACTTTTCTTAATCGAGACTGTGGAAACCAAATCTCTAAAAATTAACACACAATGAATGGTTGAGATGAACTAAAGTGTCAAATTATAATGATGTATGAAGAGGGGTGATCTCGTGTTGGATCCTGAATCGCACGATCTTGGATTGACCCTTATCGTCGTCACCACCAATGAGGGATCTACAAGGCAAGAAATGGATCAGAGAGACTCAAAGTTGTAACCCCGGAAAAAATCCTCCGATGCTTAAGTCATCAAGTTGATAGGGCATAGGTGGAAGGGAGGTAGGAGAAAGAGTGAGGGGTACGAGATCGCTCTCTACCAGTGAGTGTCGTGTTGAGTATTCAAGATCACATTAACTTGCTGGAGGGTTTTCTTAGAGTTTATATAGCTGCTTACTCTTTTGGCTGGAGGTAGGATAGCTGGAGGGACTAGGGGACGTTATATCCTGGAGGAAAGCTCTCCTCAGTTAAAGGACTCTTATTTTTCCCTATCCCTTTGAACTTCCTATCTCCGAGCGACAGCTAGACTCTCGCCAGGATGTACGCCCTGTCAAAGGAAGCCGCGCCTATGGGAGGTCCGAGCGTGGGATACCACCTGATGGGACGCTCGGGCTTCTCCTGAGAGAAGTGGGCAGTATTGGTCGGTTATGCTCGGTCGCCGCTTGGGCTCTTCTGAGCGACCGTTACTCGGTCTTCCGGTCCAGATGGCCGCCTAGGAAGATCTGATCCGAGTATTTTTGGGCTTCAAGATAAGTGGGCCTGTTCGTGGGGATATCACTTTGGGAGATCAGCCTGGTTGGGTCAGATTGGGCCTGATTGGGTCGATTTTAGACCTGATTGGCTCGTCTCGATCCACGCATCTCTTTGGGCCGTGAGTTTATCCTGTCAGAGCTATATTCTCTCTCATGAGATATGGACCAGTGAAAAAAGGGTGGAATCAGGCTTTTTATCCATGATTATTCTAGAGCCATTGTTTCATATAAATTGCGTCTTCTTCCTTCGAAGGAGAGTGCTCCGCAAGCAAGAAAGCTGTTGCATCAGAGAGGGCTGCAGAGAAAATAAAAGAGGGAAAGTTGTGAGAAGAGAAGAGTGCTCGTGAGAAGAAGAAAAAGAAAAAGTGAGTGAGAGCTCGTGAAGATAAATAATTAATCAGAAATATGTCGAAAAGTATCGACGGATTTTTTATTTGTTGGAATTACGTCGAATAGTTTTCGATGAATTTTTGACGTTAATTTGTTTCGTCGAAAAGGTGTTGGGGAGGGGGAGGAGGAAAAGAGGGAGGAGCAGGAAGGGGGAGACATGGCACGGAGGGAAAGGGGAGGGGGGCAGGGAAGGTGAGTTGCTGGTTAGGGCTGAGAGAGCCAGAGGGGTTGTCGGGGGTTAGCTTGAGGGGGAGAAGGGCTGAAGTGATTCTAACAGAGTCGGTACAAGTCGCATATGATCCGCAGTGTATCGTACCGGATCAGAGAAGCTCCGATCTGACATGGATCAATGGGTCATCAAACTTTGGTTCACGTAATCTTCTCACATTTCTAATAAAATTTTATTATGAAATTATTTACTAAGACGGCGTTGTGAATATTGCGTTATTGTTAAACATTATTATTTTTTAAATCTAATTCTTTCTTGATATTTTAGTTCTACTTCGTCTCTATCAATACATGCATCGTGTTCTCTTTCAATTTACATCTAATTTTACCCGTAAACTTAAACGCATGGCTCCCAACGAAGATTGAAGTCGACCAACAATTGTGATATCAGTAGGCTCAGAACGCAAACAAAAAAACTGTCATTTTCCTCCCCTTAACAACTTCTCTTAACTCCAAACCATCAACTTTGCACAAAAGAGTAGTGCCATCCTTGATGTTCCCCATCCCATTGGAGACCACCACCCATGTGATGAAAGGGAGTAGCACTTAAACATGTTCAAATTAATGGCGTTTCCATTGACCTAATGGGTTCATATAATTAACTCGATGAAGACTGAAAGCTGCCATCCTTCACCTGCAACGGCGGTCAATACATAACATTGCCACTGCATTACAGAGGCCTCTAGTACTGACAGTCGCATTAATATGTGAACGGGTGTTAAGTTGTCAGGTAAAACAACCGGGAACTCCCACCATTTACAGATCAGGGGGCGGTGGTGAGCTGTGAAAAGTCCTGACAACAACTCCGGCCTTGGGACCAGCCCCCATTAATGGAGGGCACGGACGCGCACAAGGGTGGACGGCAGGGAACGGCTGCTCTGCCGGGCCTCCTCCCATGAGCTGTTTTGGACTCTGCAATGGCTACAAGAGACGAGTTTGCAGGGAGATGGTGGTGAACAGAGAGAAACAGTGAGATAGAACGGGAGCAGTACATGTGTTAAAAGAGTCACGGTGCCATGCATAAACATAAATATTTAACCTGCTGATCTCTGAGAGGGTGTAAGTAAGTGTGTGATCCATATTTTACTAATTCCAGTATGTAGGAAACTGATTAAATAACAGCGTGAGACTAAAAATTAGAAAGGAATAATAAAGCAATCGAATCCGTTGCAGACTTCGAGGTTTTGACATCAAAGTGATGTCTCCTTTAAACGTTACATGCATGGTCACGAGATTTTGATTAGGGATGTTAAAAATATTTATAATAATGCATAAGAATTGAATTCAATGAATTATTGGATGTAATGACTTATAGTTTGTCATCATCAAAACAAGAGGTGTACAACAACTTTATCTTCTTGGTCGACCCCAAATAAAATTTTAATCAAGCCGAATTTAGAGATTTCAGGGGTTAAATTGGAGTTAGATCAACGATCTTAAATCGCCTATTTCGAACCCAAATCAAGCTCAATTAGGCTCAATCTGGATCCAATCGAACGGCCATGGTCAGGAGATCATTTCCCCTCTATCGCTGTATGAAAACCCAAACCCTAATGGCTCAATTTTGAGCGACGACGGTGCGACCGGGTCAAGCACGAGTTCCACACGTGATGGATTTCTAGGACTCTCCTCGCCCTTATCATACCTCTAGGATTGAATTTCCCTCCATAAAATGAACCCTAATGTGACCTAGAACCCTCATTTGCTGAGGCAGCCAGCGGCGAGAGCGTTCGAGGGAGGACATGTAGAGTTTAGAGCGTGGTGTTCTTTGCGGCTCTGACGACTAGCGGCCCCTTCTTCTTCCAATTAAGGTAGGTTCTAACAGACCAAATCTTAATCAAAATACATCATCATGTGCACCTTCAAGTCCTCTTTATTATGATATCAAAAGCCCTAATTTTAGTTTAGTATAGTGATCGTATTTCATATCTTTGTCAAGGCATGTCTAGTTAGGGTTTTGGCAACGTCCGTTCATCTTGGATCGATCTAAACGTAGGGTTCTTGTAGGATAAATCCCTAATTAAGCATTCTAACATGCAAGAAATTTTGTCTTCTTTCTATTAATATCATTTTGCCCAAATTTCATTGACTATACTGCACGAATTTTTAGCTATAAATGTGGTGTGTCGGGTTCGTCAGAAGCCAGCGCGGGGATCCTAGTTGCGATCGCACTAGGGACCACCGCTAGTGGCCTAGCAGTCACCCGATAGACCGCCAAGCTCTTGTGTTGAACTTCGCTCTTGCGGTCACAGGTTGACTACTGACCAAGGTTAGTGGCCGCCCGATGGACTACCAAGCGCGCTTATATTCCATGGAGTTACTGTGTTTTTGCCTATAATCTCTCTTGATTAGCCAACATGAGTAGGGTAAAAACACACTTATTGACTAGGGTTATATGGAACATTAATCTAACTCACACATATTGATCATAGATATTGAAATATTACCTTGTTCATTTCACATCATGACTTGTCATTAGACCCTTTCCAAATGCCAAGTACATAGTTAAGGTTGATTAAATTGACCTTGATTTCATTAGAATTTTTGCAACTCTATTATTATTGGATTGCTATACGTTCAGGTTGTTTGACAGTCATGCCATTCCGGTGGTGTTGACTGACCGCACATTCGTGTTTTTCGTGCTTTATTAACCTTAATCTTGTAATAGTTGGGACTCTCCACTGGATACTCCTTCCGTCGGAGTAGAACCACTATTATGAGACCTTCGTTAGTCTCCACGAGCATGGGATTCCCACCAGGACGCCGGGAAGGTTGTACCACCAAGGGCTGAACCGACCGACTTGATTAACTCATGTTTTGGGCAGTCCAAAATCAGGACTGTTCTGCTTTGTCCACCTGCTAGCTGCCCTCCTGAGACCGCTAAGGTTGCTTAGGGGCCCTGGCTAGACCGCTAGGCTCCCTTTGACCTAGCTGTGTACCGAATTGGTTAGTCGACTTAGTCTTGTTCCAAGTCAACCCAACCCTGATCAAGTCGACCCAAGTCCCCTCTGTCGACCTAGGTTGTGTGGGCTGGACCCTGGTTCGGTCCCACCTTGCCTCAGGCTGATCGAGGACCCGACCAAGTCGAATGGATTGCCTCATTGTACCCAACCTAGTAAATGGTCCAGGTTGGACCGTTAAATCCTTCTTAGCGGTCCGTGTATGACTGCAACCCCTTGGAGTTAGAACGTGGTTCTCGTGGTTTTTGTGTGTTGTTGCAGCCGTGCCAAGAGTGGCCTTAGACTTTGAAATCTTGCCTTGATTCATGATGATTTTTCACAAACTTTAACTTCCAAGTCATATTCCTATGACTTCTCATCTCAAACTTACTTGGAATTTCACTTGGTCTTAGAGATATGTTACATAAACTTAGCCTGGAATTCTTGGCCGATTCTAATGAATGTCCAGATTTTGGGATCTTCAATCCAGTAATCAATGCCAACGCATCATAAAGGGCCCGATCTGTTCCTGGGAGGAACGCCCGAAAGTACTTGTGTCCCGGGGAGTTTATAATGACAAGGTGTGACATTGCACCAAGTACTTGCTAGCGTGTGTCTATGACATTCATCTCCACATGAACTTTATGATCTCACATGACTTGCTATACTTGAGTGCTTGTTCGGCCAATTCATGAGATAATGCTATGATTCTTTCCACACAAGTCCTTGCATTATTTTTCCCGCCATTTAATTGACTACCATTCATTGCGGTCCTTGTTATTTTCATGTTTGATGTTTTCTCGATAACCTTATTAAATTGGTTAATCACTTATATCTTGCCTGTTAGACCTACTGAGCGTTCGTTCACCCAGTTGTTCCCCCTTTTTCTGGTAGCTCAGAGGGGGATACTCAAATGGATGGGGATGGGTGTGCCTAAAGATCATGGAGCGAGCCAGTAGGAGTCGTGCTTGGTGGTTGTCTTAGTTAGAGTGGTTAAATGTGTAGATTGTTCTAGTCAATAAAGAGTTGTAATGGGTCCAGTTGCTTAGTTCCTTTTCATTTGAGTCGCATGTAATATGTCGGTTCAACATTGAAGGATTTGATAAATAACATTGGTAGTTATTTGAGTAGATTATTTTCATTGCAATTTTTGTGTCTATTTAATTATTTTAGTGCTCTGATTGTCGTGAGTGATATAACTGTTACATTTCGAGTTTCCGTATCGGGGCGTGACAACAACGTGCATGTTAGATCTGACTCACCTCAATACTTGAAAGGGACCAGCTCCGCGAGCTTGTAATTTCTTCACGGTTCCAGAGGGAAACCGTTCAGGTCTGACCCTGATCATGACATAATCATCCTCATGGAACTCAAGGTGGTGCCTAGCATCGAGCATCGTATCGCTGGACTCTATGGGATGACAGAGGTAGGTGCAGGCTCCTAACAAACTGTACACATAAAGGAAGAGCACACTCTATGTCCTAGATAAACCAAATTCTATGCAGACATGAAATGGTGGACTAGGACATCCGAATGTGTGGCTAGCATACACTCGATGCAACCAGAGTTTGGCAAAATGGGGCACTCGTAGACATCCTAATGTGAACCAATCATGCATAGACTCCCTAACAGATTTGAGAGTGTTGGAAGGGTAGGGAGAGCCAAAGTCACCTTCTTCATGACCCCAATGAACGGGCTCCTTGCTATGTGCAGAATGACTGGCCTGTAGGGTAGGAGTGAGATAGTGAACTTCTTTGAAGAAGTGGAGTGGATATGGTGGGTCAAGAGGTTCACTAGGGAAAGGATCGAAGGGATCAAAGAATGTGTGACCCATTGTGATAGGTTCCCTCACTACACAGTCCCATGTTCGGAATTCTTGAAGGTGTACATGCTCACCTTCATTCATTGTGGTGTTAGTTTTGTTGCGTCGGATTCAGAGTGGGGGTGAATGAATCCTTCTCAAAAAGCCTTGACCAATTAAAAATTTATCTAACTATTAACGATGCAGAATTAAAATGAACTAATCAGACCCAATGAAAACCTGTATACCGCCCTAGGAAACAAACCTAAGACAGACGGACGCACAAACGAACACCAAACCGCACAACGGCCACTATGGCCACAACAGGACTGTAACGCTCCACCATAGGCGCATTACCTGCTCTGACGCACCAGGGTAGGGGCGTTAGGGCAAACAGGCTACCACTATAACTCGAACGATGTAACGCCCCAACCAAGGCGCGTTACACCACCTAACGCACTAGGACAAGGGCGTCAGGGCCGACAGACCACAACCCAAAGCTCACGCGATGTAATGGACCACGCTAGGCGCGTTACACACTCTGACGCACGAGGGGAGGTCCATCAGAGCCAACCAATCGACACAATCTTCGAGGAGCTGACAGGCACAGTCCTCGAGGACGATCAGACTGTAACGCACCTCCATTGGCATGTTACAGTCGTGTGACGGTCCTATGTTGCTCCGTCACACCAACCAAGCCTCGAAGAACCTGAAACGACTAACGACTGTGATGTACCACCATAGGCGCGTTAGGCTCATGTGACGGTCCAAGGATGATCAGTGACACGCACCCAACCTCGAAGAACTCAAAACGAGGAACGAACGTAATGGTCTATCGCGGGACCATTACACATGTGACAGTCTCTGAAAGGACCGTCACACCAAACCGGCGAGCAAAACAGTAGAACAGTCGAATCGGCCCGTTCCACGCCCTATTCACGCCTAAACGTAAGGGAAACAATCGCACACGACCACAGACAACTCCTAGAAGCCAAAAAGCCCACATGCACGTGCTAAAATGCAAGATCGGGGCGATTCCGACGAATCGACCTTAAACGAGTCACCGGGGTTCCCGGACTCCTACCAGCCCCAAATGACAACTAATCGACACGAAACTAACGGGAATGGGATCCAGACATCCCAGCGGTCATTTTAATAGTAATTATACTACAAACCGTCACCATTTTTCGGTGAACCCTGAAAACCCCAAAAACGTCGATTTCCACTAAACCGGCCCGATCTCCCCCGATCATGCACCAAACCACACGCAGGAGTAGGAAAAACGTGCAGAACGAAGTGGCGGTCTGTCTCCCTACCACCACCAAAGAAACAGAGCACCGAGGTGACTCAACCGCGCCGAAAACCATCGCACAAACTCAACCGCTAGTTTTGAATCCACCGAACGGGATCGCGCCAACGCCACGCCCCGCTCATCGCACCAGAACGCATCTCAGTAGATCCCTGGTGTCGTCACCTCGCCCGCAAGCCCCTCCGTCTGCAGCCGGAGGCGAGAGGGTGAGAGAACGAGAGGGAACGGGAGAGAGTGAGTGAGATGGTGAGAGTGAGAAGAGAGAGAGGGGGGGGGGTTAAATAAAAAAGAAAATTAGAATTTTTCTAATTTTTTAAAAATTGTTTGTGGTTATATTCAGCAGTTTGTCATAATGATGCGTGTGTCCAATTATTCGGGCTCTCTGTGGTTCCTTTGTTATTTCGACAAAGCCACTTCATTGGTGTTTATTCTGTTTATTTGTTGTTTACTTTTGCATTATTACCTTTTTTGTTATCATTATTATATTAATTCTGATGAAAATTCGGTAGCATCTCCCCTTGACCCAAAAGCTGGGGGGTGAAAAGGGGTACACGTCCACAAGGAGTGACGTGACCCAACAAGTCAAGGTGTGCGCATATGCAGCAACCCTTTCAAGAAAATTCCCAGAAAGCTCAGAAATCAACGAATGGGAAACACTGGGTAAACGACTGCGTTGGCGGCCAAACACAAGGCAGGGCTCTCACTGGCTCCGGAGAAAGTGAATCGTCACTGGATAGGTGAAATATACCCGTCGGATCATAGGCAAAGGGTGCATCAGATGAGCGGTGAATGGGAGCTCATCGGGCTAAATACGAGCTGAGGGTGCACCGGGTAGGGGATAGTGTGTCGGGTAATGGGTGGTTGGGTGCGTCAGGTAATGGCTGGTTGGGTGCACTGGGTAACGGCTAGTTGGGTTGTGCCGAATGGAGAGCAGGTTGTGGTGTGCCAGGTGAAAGAAGTTGGGCTAAAGTGCACCAGGTAAAAGGCAGGTAGGGTGCGACAGGTAAAGGTGAGTCAAGACTGTGCCGGGTCAAGGAGCAGCTTGGGTGCACTAGGTAGAGGCAAGCCAAGAGTGCGCCGGTTGCAGAGGCAAATGAGCACACTGGTTAAAGGGGGCAGAGTGCGCCGGTCTCCAGGTGTCATGCGAGACATCTCTTATTTATCAATCTTCCGAGGGTGACAATTATGTCATGCCTTTATTTCTTTTATTAGTTTTAATCCTGGTGAAATTTTGACAGCATCTCTCCCGGACCCGGGATGATCAGGGAATAATGCGGGTGCACGTCCACAAGGAGTGACGGCCTCAAAGATTTATGATGCGTCTGGTTGTGGTGACGCCAGAGACGAGCACAATAAAGCACGATGCAAACTAGCCGTGAAGAAGGGGGGTTGGAGCATGAGACGTGCAAAGCTCAAACACATAGAGAAAGAGAGAGAAGCCACCGAGCTACCCTACGAGGGAGGAATGGCCAACGGGATGAAACACCTAAGTGAAGCTGTGGTACTAAGAAGCAGATGATGGGGAGCCATGAAGAAAGTAAAACAACAAGAAATGTAGGCATAGAAGAAATGTTTGTCAGAAGACATCGAAAACGTTTGCAAGCTTTTCATCTATTCCTCATGAAAGGGGGAAATACATGGGCTAATACATAACAAAGGGGAAGAAAGAAAAGAAAAAAAAATAGGGAAAGAAAGAAAGGAAAACACCCTGCGACCAGCTATTACATTCACTACGCCCTCACAGAGGAGTTGGCATAAGGGAGGGGGACTGTGGGATACATAAAAATACTACCTCCGCATAGAGAGGGGCTATAAGCCGGCCAGGTGGGGGTGGGAAAACAAGGTCGGCGATCGTTGTGGGTTCTGCCCGCTTCTGGAATGAACTGACGGACAGTCGCTGTTGATGCCGCCACGGACGGTAACGAACTCGGATGATGCCGAAACCAACGCCAATTCCCCGCTGACTGGTCCAGGAAGGCTCCAGAATTTTTGGGGAATAGTTCGTTGTCGTGGCTGGTCGTGGCTGGCTCTGGAACTGGGGTGTTCTATTCTGACTAGGACTGCTCTTAGGTCGCAGCAGCAGGAAGATGATGTCGTCACGAATGCTCCCTGAGTCAAACAGGTGCGGGACCAAAGCGAACGCGTCCGTCTATGAGTCTTCTTCAATCTCCAACCAGGAAGGTCACTAGAGGAGGTCAGGGCCGAGAGATATGTCCAGAAGAGTGGGAGGGGGTCTGGATGGGTCTTGACTGACCTGATCTGCTACCTTTGGGTAGAAAAATCAGAACGGGCTGCTCCGGGCTTCGATTGACGCCCAGCTTGTTGCGTTGGACAGAAGACTGGTGGGACTCCACTCCAGCTAAGTGGCGCGCCAAGGGGAGTCTTGTTGTGATCGCTGGAGCTTCTGTAAGCCGCCTCTGGTTACATGCCAGACTGGTTCTGTACAGTCTGTGGAGAATGACTCTCAGGAAGGCGGCACCGTCACGATCACTCCCGTCGTCGAAATGGTGCGGGACAAAAATGGGCGCGTCCATGAATGAGTCCTCTTCGATCTCCAACCAGGAAGGCCGCCAGGGGAGGTCAGAGTAGGGAGATAGAGGACAAATAGTGGTGGGGTGTCAGTGCAGGCTCTGAGGAGACTGACCTGCGCACTTGGAGGAGAAAATTCAGAACGGACAGCTATGGACTCCAAATGTGGCTCTGCCGACTGTGTTGGATGGAGGACTGGTAGAAGAACGTCCCAGCCAAACGGCGCACCAAGAGGAGCTGAGTTGTGGAAGTAGCAACTTCTGCATCACTGCTCTGGTCTTCCCTCGGATGCCAGATACGCACCTTGAAGAAAATGGATCTCTCGACAGCCCCGAACTCGGATGAAGGTGGGATCAACTCGCCTTCGAAGCTGACTTGAAGATATTTCCGTTGATGTATGGTACACCTCCAGAAGATGCCGGATGGCCCCGGGGCAGGCTCTGCAAGCGGGCCTTCTGCTATTGCCTGCAGACTGGGTGTGCAAGATGGTGGTAGATGTGGTAGGGGTGGACAAGGGGTGAAGGGATTGTAGTGGGGTGGGTGGCTAATGACTGTGGGAGGTGGCATGTAATGAAATCCTCAGAAATGAAGGAGTGAGAAGCACCTGAATAAAATAAAGCACGGGCTGCACAACCAGAAATAGGAATAGTACCTTCAATAAGGTTTGAAGCCACAGCCTCTGCCAAGGAAATATGAGTCACCTTGCCTTTTAGCTTTCTACTGGCAGCTGCAAAGGACTGGAAAGAAGATGCTGCTGAAGCCTAAGGGTGAATCTGCTGGAACTGTTGAGATGGAGGTGGTGGTGGAAGTGGAGGCCTGAATTGTAATTGAGACGGCTGGGATGGAGCTACCAGAGTGAATTGCACTGGGATCGCTCACAAGGGACAGTCTCTCACCACGTGACCCAGCTGGTCACACCGAAAACACACCACCGACAATGTACATGGTTTGCCTGGGTGGCTGCCACCACACCGCGCACAACCCTTAAATTGGCTTTTTACCGAACTCTGACGTTGTTGGAAGGAAGAGGCTGACTGTTGTGTTGCACCAGACGATGCTTGCTGGTCAAATCACTTCTTAAATCTCTTCTTATTCTTAAATCTCCTAAACTGGGACGTGCCCAAAGAAACAACACCACTAGCTGCTGGAGTGGCTGAAGGAAAACCTAGAACAGGAGGCGGATAACCAGATGGAAGTTGAACTGTCAGCTGAACCGACACTGCCTGAGAAGGAACCTGGGATCTCGCCAAATCCAACTCCAATCCTGCCGCAGCCTGATATACTTCATTCATATTCGTCACACGGGCAATGATCAACGGTTGCCTCAATTCAGCACGGAGGCCAAGAAGAAACTGCTCTATCTTTAAAGCTTCATTTGCAAGCACATGGGGTACATAACGGCCCAATTCCATAAACCTGTTTCTGTATTCAAGCACTGACATTCCTCCCTGGACGAGCTGTAAAAATTGGTGCATTTTATCCATCCTGAGGTAAGCCAGGCTGAAGGTGAGATCGAAGGTGGCGACAAACTTAGCCCACGAAATTTGTCGGAGCGGGCGGGACTGGAAAGAAATTTCCCATTCGGTATTCCACCACGTCAGCGCTACGCCCTGGAGTTGAAAAGTGCCGAGCATCACCTTTTCATCTTCCGCGCATTCCATAGAGCAAAACACACACTCGGTCGTGTCCAACCATACCCTGGCGGCATCCGGATGAATTTGGCCTTCAAAAGTCAGCCGATGAAATAGAAAAAATTCCTTCAGAGCACATCTGCGACTACCAGGTGCATCCTCTTGAGCTAGAATAATGGGAGCCAGAGCAGGAATATCCTGGGGGACACTGCTCACTTCCTGAGGAACCGGGACTCTCCGACGCTGAGGTGACATCTTGGAATGACTAGCAAACACAGATAATAAATAGAAAAATTCATTAATCATACGGAAAACATCCAAGAGACATTCAAAATTCTCTCTCTAGCTTGGATCGTATCTCTCTGAAAGAGCTTTCCAATGGTACCACGTGTCGATTCGACGTCGGGGTTGATCACAGCAGCCGATCTCGCCGGGTCGCACATGGTAAAATAGCAAGATCCAGCTCGTGAACAACAAACCGCAACGACCGCCCGGCCACCGCCTCGCCTTCCACGAGGAGAACCAGCGCTTCGCCTTCCTAGGAGATGCCTCTCCAGGAGCCACCATCACAGCGGTACCACTCCGGGCCCACTCGGCCCCCACTGAGTAGCATGTGGGCCCCACAACCAGTAGCAAGCATCCTCCGGATGGCTCTGACGGAGCGGATCAAAGTGCTGCCCGTCAACCCAAGATCGGTCCTCCCAGACCCCACTTGTAGCCCTTTACCTCCCTGCGTGGAGTGGGCAGTAGAAATCATTTTTGTAAATTATTGAACGATTGTTTAACTGGGAGTCACCGCATTTGGCCGGGATCGCCTTCCTACGTCTGGAGCGTGGAGGTATCGTGTTCGCTACCTTACTCGACATTTGCTTTACCCGTATAAATTTGTATATGCCGCTGCTAGAGAGCATGAAGGTTAATCTAGCTCATATATTTTTATCACTGCTATAAGAGAGAGAGCGAGACCTATCCTATGACTCGATCCGAGCACGGAAGAGCCAACTACCCGACTCATTGCCGGTTTCTCAACCGCGCACGGTCCCACACATCCCTCGCTAGGGACACCCGCGAGCTAGAGTCCCAGGCCACGTGTTCGTCCTGCATCACTTACCTTCCTAGGTTGCTTTCTCCTCCCTTGGTCGGGCTCGACATCATTCGAAGCCTCGTCTTCATCATCTCCATCTCCATCTTCACCTTCAGCCGGCCCCTCATTGGGGATAGCCTCTCCTTCATCTCCATCGTCTCTACTCTCCTCCATGCTTGCAAAAATAGTAGCTGAAGAAGAGGAGCTCGCCGAAGCTTCTACCACTCCTTGATCTTCACTCGAGGAAGAGGGATTGGGCACAATGTCAAGGCCGGCCCTCCTTCTCCCCATTGCTCGAACTAGAAGATCCAAGTGGCTAGAATCATACTCAAGCAATAACCTCACTCTCCAAGTTCTCCAATGCCTAAGGCATCCACAACAAGGGCCGCCCAAATGAAGGGGGCAGCCACCTTTTATTGAGGCCTCAAAGCTGAGGGCGGCCAAGGTTCTGGCCGCCCATGCTTTAGTGAAGGCGGCCTGCACCCTGGCTACCCTCCTTCTTGTCCAGTGAAAAAAAAGAGAGAAAAAATGGAAAAATCAACAAAAAAAACTCATGCAAGTATGCTCACACAAATTCATTCCATCTATTAAGTTCCATAATCCTCGACCATTCATTTTCCAAATAAGAAAAATTAAAATTTTTAAATATCTCATGCCACTCCCTCTCTCTCCTCACTCTCTCGACTTCTCTCTCTCTCTTCTCTCTCACCCTCACACGGTCTCTCTCCTCTCTCCCTCTTTCACTCGGTTTGCGGTCCAAATGGGCCCCGGTCGACGCGTGGGAGGTATCGATGAGATGGGCTCGACACGAGGATCGCACCGGTACCCTTCACCCCTCGAATCGTGGAGAGTGGAGACGCGTGCGAGTGGAAGGACGGTGTGGCCCCCGTCACCCGATCTACACCGATTCACGGTCATCACCGCGCAAGAGGTAGGGGAACGGACTCCTCGTCTCGCCAGGAATCTATTGACGCCACATGCATCGCCATCCGTCGCCATCTTCATAATTTTTCGTGCAAATCTCATTTTGGGTGATTTTGACCTAATTTCTCGATTTACGTTTCTCTCTCAATTTTTGGTCCAGACGGCCACTGATCAAAGCAAGGGAGGTACCATTGGATTGGTCACGTCGCGAGGATCGCATCGATGCCCATCTTCCCTCGATCAGTAGAGCATAGCCGAGTCGGGCTAGGAGGTGCCACGTCGCCCTCTCGCCAGATCGGCATGGAATTGTTGGTTTCGTCGTAGTCCAGGTAGGGGGATGGATTCCTTGCCTCGTTAGGACACCGTTGGTACCACTTGCATCGTGGTCCGACACCCTTTGCCTCATTTTTCATGCATGTTCCTGTTTAGTTCATTTCTAGTCCTTAAATGCTTGAAATCATCTCCATGGGCATCATCTTTTAATTCTAGTGGCATGTGTAGGCTTGGAATGATGGCATAGCATGGTAGAATAGTTTAGATTTGTGTTTCCCCGTGTCCCCCATCGGTCGATCGGGAGGGGGTTTCAGTTCTGACCTCCAGACTCTTGAAACCCAGGTGACATAACGCGCCTGCCATGGTGCGTTATAGCCATTTGGCGTGCCCATAGGGATGCATTATATCATGCGTGAATTGTGAGTTTTCTGTAGATTTTCAAGTCCGGGTGCCTTTAACGTGCCTTGTCAGGTGCGTTATAGCCCCTGTCTGTTGAGTTGAAGGCCTGTTGCCTTTAACGCCCCTGTCCCTGCGCGTTACATTCATATGACGCCCCTAGTTAGGTGCGTTATATGTCGCGTTTAAACTGTGGATTATGATCATTCTGGTGGGCATAACGGCCCATGAGGGGTGTGTTATGTTCCTATAATGCCCCACTCTTGGTGCATTATAGCCCTTGTTTATTGTGTTGTGTGCCTGTTGACTTTAACGCCCCTACTCCCATGCGTTATAGTCCTATAGTGCGCCTTCCCTGGTGCGTTATAGTCCCGTTTAACTGTGGATTTATATGCATTCTGTTAAGCATAGTGGTACCCAGTCCAACAGTAGCAGCAGAATAAAAGCTCGGTTGCAGCGTCACCACCACCATCCTTGAGTAGTTTATGGTGACCATCCCAGCACCACTGGAATCTACTCCAAGCCAGCTTCGCAACAGGGTTCGATCACCTTCAACCAACATCGGAGCTGCTCGGGGGAGCAATTCTCGCCAAGCTGTGCTATCTGTCTCTGGCAGACGACCTGAGGCGAGTTGCAGAAGCTCCCACAGCTTGTCCTTCAAGCTTCCTGGGGTACCCTTCGACCGAGGCGATCCTCCACGAGTCCTCTTTCAGCCCCAAGAAGGAGGAGGTCTTTTGACCACCGGAGCACCCTAGTCCAGCCGTCGTCCCCGATGCACGCAGACTATCCTCACTAGGCAAAGGTTAGACCCTGCCCCACTCTTCTGAACTTTGCAGCCATCACCGACCTCGTCTGGGATCCCCGTCTTCAACCACGTGAAGCATACTCGTCACCGGTCATGACGGCACCAGCCCCACCTCCAGTAACGCTCGGTGGAGTATGTGGTGACCCTAACATCCCAGTGCAGTTCTACTGACCAGACTGTGCCGAGCTAGATCAGGCTGCGAAGCTCGACCTACAGCGACCCTGATCGGATCCCAGACATACCACGAAGCCCACGGCATAATCCAGGTCCATCCCCAATCATTTCTACACCAGCCCCACCTCCTGCAACGAATAGAGAAGCTCATGGCACCCTCAGCATCAGCGTGCTGTCCGTCAGAACCAGTCAGACCTAAACCGGGCCAGTTTGTGATTCCCTATTCACTGCGACCTCGATCGGCCCCCGGACGGCCCACGGAGCATACGACAAGGCCCAGACACATCCCCTGGAGGTTTAGCACCGACCCCACCTGCGGTAATGCTCAGAGTCAGCCATAGTACCAGTGGCAACAGAGTGCTATTCTACTATTTCAATTTGGCCAGAATCGATTCCCGTGTAATCCCCATCCCTCGCCTGGCCGGCTGAAAGTCCCTCCCTACGTGGAGGTACAATTTAGTTGTAATTAAGTTCATCCCCACCCTGTGATCAACCCTCCTGCGTGAGGTGTAGTGCTATAACTGAATATCACAAGTCAAGTGGCATCGACGCAGCGTGCGGGATGCGAGTCCACGCTTCCCCTCTCACCCACGTCTCTGATCAGGGTCGGTTTCTTCAAACCAGCTAGGTAATCACTCACCCTTGCTCTGAAATTATTTTTTTCATCTCGTATTCTATGTTTGCTCTGCCGATAAGGGAGAGAGTGCCTGTTCTCAAGGTTCCACCCTCATCGAGCGACCACCGCGGAGAGTGAGTGGAGTGTTACCTGTGCCCACTTGGCACGAGGTCTGCCCCATTGAATTGGGCTTCAGTACTTGGGGATCTACATTTTTTCCTATTTTATGTTTTTATTTTTTTTGTGTTTCTTGGGATTATTTTTGTTGCTAATGCCTGGTAATCATCCCATGTGGCACTTAACCTACATGAGGATAGGGGTTTCTTACTAACCTCCCAGGCATCCTAACCGCACATCTAGGTTGATTTGGGCCTCTAGACTCCTCGAATGATAGTCCTGCTGGTTAAGACTTATCCTGATGACAATGTCGTCATGCCATGCTTAGGCTCCCAGTCACTTTCGACCGTAGAGATACACCTAAAAAGTGTTTGAGGTGAATGATTTACCCGACCCGGGTCTATTTCTTCACAACTCTGGATGGTATATAGTGGAACACCCTGGAACCCTAATGACGAACCACGCGATCCTGACCCAGAATCAGACGCCGTCGCACCCATAGGTGACGCGCATGCATTGGTCTAAGCCCAAGGTTAGACTAAGAATACATCAAGGTGGTAGATGAAGGCCTTGACCTGCCAGAAACATTGAGACTCCTTCACAGCGATGGCTTTTGCTTTTTCAAAATGGGCAACCATATGTGTGTGTTAAAACAAGGTTGTAGGCCTTAGTGGGTTTCACCCTTCGGAAACTCCATTGAGCTTTCATCTTCATGGGAGAAGGAAGAGGGTAGGGGACAAACCTCCTGAGAGAAGCGACAAAACCATTAACCTGGTGAGCCTAGTTAATTCTCCCCTTTTGGGCAACTTCAGACCAAGTCTCGAGCATTTACGTCTCATGGGCCCCCTTTATGGATTTTGACTTTTACTTTGAGGGGTTTCATTTATGGACATCAGGCACGGTTACGACCAAGCTTTTTTTTTTGACTTTGGTTTGTCTTTCTTTTCTTCTTTTTCTTTTTTTGAGGGACATATAGTTATTTGATATTGTGGAATCACTCTAGTATGCCTATGGGGACATTGCCCTCTTCTCGTGCTCTGACCCATACTTGAGGAAATGAATCCTACTCTTGCCTTAAAGGAATTGCGTTTCTGTTTCCTATACTCAACATTTTAAAGGCGCCGGCTGTCTCATTTGGTCGAAGAGAGGGAGAATAAAGATTACGACTTTCCTGGAGACCTTCTAGGTGAGGCCTTACCATAGGCGATGCTACCAATTTTTTTGGACAAAACACGTGCGTGTCCATGTTGCTTCCTTTGAGGGGGCATAAGCCGACATGACCGGACTGGGATCTCCTTGGTTCTGGCAGACCAAGACCCGAGACCTACCAAGTCTTAATGGGCCCTATCCTAACATGGAGGTTGGATGCAATGACTTGACTCCATGGTGATCCCCAGACATTAGCATCTTGAATTTTCTATTTTTTTGTTCTTTTGTGTTATTTTATATGAATTTATTATTATTTTTATTTTTTGTAGGCGCTAGGTGGCGCTTGCCGGTGCGGGAGGAAGCAAGCCCCAGTCGGTTAAGGCGATAAAGCCGTCTTGCACTGCCAGCACCACATCCGATCCATTGACGTGCACTACCGTTTCGGGTGCCAGGTTATGGGGTTCAGGCCAACCGTATGCCTGCCTGATATAGATTCTCTGCCCGTTCAAATGACCATAGCATTCGAGCACACCGAAGGCGCGCAACATGCGCAAGGCGTCAGCCACCTTGCCGTGGAAATTAACGGTGCGCTCGGCTTCGCTGGATACCGGCCAATATTCGCCCACGCCCTGCGGTTGTGCCGCATTCCATAGTTCGACGATGGACGGCGCCAGCTTGCGCGCCAGCCGGCCGCCGGCCATCTGCAGTTTGAGGTTCAAGGTCTCGTGCGATTCTTGCTCATGCAAGCCGAATTCTTCCATGCACAGCAAGTCGCCGGTGTCGAACTCCCGTTCTATCTTGTGGCAGCTCATGGCCCAGTTGGTTCGCTGCTCCAGGATGGCGCGCGGCAGCGGATAAGGGCCGCGCCCCACGGGCAGTGGGGAAGGATGAAAATTGACGGCGTATTGCAGCTTGTCTTGCCAATGCGGGATGCGCCAATCGTAGCTGGCGACGATCAGCGCCTCGCAGCCGCGCTGCACCAGATCGTCTAGATCGGCTTCGCCCATGCGCGTCAATTGCACCGGGCAACCGTGGCGCCGCGCCAGCGAAATCACATGGTCATTGGCCGACAGGCGATTGACCGGCTGGGAAGAAAACAGCTTGACCGGAGTCCAGCCGGCCGCAAGGAATTCGTCGAACACACGCGCATAGCGGTCGCAGGCAGTGATCGCGAAGCGCATGTGGGACTTATCTGCCCGGGTTGGGGGTGACTTGCTGCCAGCTTCCGCCGCATTCCTTGACATAGGGGAAGTAGCCGGCCGGGCTATGGCAGTAGTACCAGTAGTTCGGATCCATGCCGTCCGGCACCGAACCCTGGCCGGCTTGTTGCGGCTGTTCCTGTTGCGGCATTTCCGATTGCGGCCGTTCGACATAGGTCACGGGAGGCTGCTGCACCACGACGGGCGACACCACCATCGGCGCGACCGGCAGCGGATCCCAGTAGGCAGGATAAAAGGCCCAGGCGCCGTCGACGAATACCCAGCGCGCATCCATATAGCGGTAACCCGGGCGCGCAGGAATCCAGCCGCCGCCGATCCACACATGCGCACCGCCGCGCCAGCCCCAATAGCCGTGGCCCCAGACATAGCCGGGCCGTGCTCCCGGTACGTGCTCCATGCGCATGGGCGGCGGATGTGCTCCTACGCGCACTTCCACATTGGGTTGGTAAGCCATGGCGGCTGCCGAGGCACACAGGGCAAGGGTAGCCAGGCTGAGACGGAGAATCGTCGAGTTTTGCATGATCGTATGAGAATTCAATAAACGCTTGAAAGGGTGCTCAATAAGCAAAGTAGGGACCGTCGCCCCCACTGGTAGTATAGCCCTGGATTGCCGTGGTGACAGTGCGGCCGAAGAAGAAGGGCAAGCCCCAATCGAAGCTCGAAGAATCGCCATTGATACCGCCCAGTTCGCTATAGGCCGTCGAGTTCGGGTCGTTGGTGAACATGCTGTTCTCATTGCCGATCACGAAGTTCACCGTCCCGTTATTGCCGTTGTGCCCGGAGTTGATCGCGCTCAGGCTCAAGGGTGAAGCAGGACAATAGAAGCCGCTGCCGTCGCTGCATTGCGCGATCGAACTGTCGGTGAAGAAGTAACCGTTGGAACCGCTGTCGAGGAAACTGTCGCTAAGGGTAGTACCCTTGTACTGCGTCATGATGTAGCCGGAGTCGTCGGTGGTATAGACCGTGGCAGTGCCCAAGGCATTGTTCGTCTGCGTGCCGATGCCGAAAGTCAGCGTGCCGGCCAGGTTGACCGTACCGCCGGCGGGTACCGAGGGGAAGCTGAGGGAGCTGCCGTTATTGTCGGTGGCGAACATCGTGATCGGATTGGGCACTTGTTCCGCCAGGGCGACGGTCGTCTCGACGCAGGAATTATTGGCGCAGGCATAGTACAGGCCCGGGCTGGTATCCTGGATGCAAGCCGTACCGCAATCCTGGGCGAACGGCCCGATACCGATCACGCCATTGGCGCCAAAGGTGGCGACAGTGTTTTCAGAAGTGCCGGTAGAGGAGCAGGTTGTGGGCACCATGTTGGCGAAGTCTGCTTCACCAATCACCTGGATCGGCAGCGATACGGCCGATTCGCCGCCCATCTGCAGATTGGCCGTACGTATCGGCCCCCAGCTATAGCCGTCGACGAAGGTCGTGCATTCGGCGTAGGTATTGCCGCTGGAATCGGTTTCGAGCGGCAGGCTAAGCGAGGATGAAAGGGCCGACGACAGGATGCGCAAGCCGTATGATCCCGTGTCGACCAGAATGTGATCGATGGTCTGGCAGCTTGTCGGGCTAGAGGGTGAACATATCGTCACGCTGACGAAAGCCTCATTGACCGTGCCCTGGGCCGCCGCCGGGCCGTCGTCGACCACCACAGCAACCGTATTTGATCCGCCGGCACTCGACCCACTGCCGGTGCTGGTGCTGGCGCTTGAGCCGGACGAACTGCTGCTGCCGCCACCGCCGCATGCGGCAAGCAGGGAAACCATGGCAGCCATGAAGGCAAACTGTTTAAGTAATTTCATGCCTCACCTCATTGAATGTCGGAAGCCGTGACGCCTTGCGGCAATGCACTGGACAGGTAAGCCTGGCCGGCGAATGCGCGCATGTGCCCGCTGGCATGGATCACCAGATCATTCTTTTGCACATGCAGCTGCGCGTGGTCGTGATACTTGACGGCGGTAGAGTCGGATAGCGTATCGAAATACTGCCCCAGCACTTGTTGCATGTCGGGCTTGGCCGGGCCCTTCCAGGCCACACCGAAGACGATACCGTTTGTCGCCACGTACTCACGCACTGTGGTGCCCGATGCCAGCTGCATTTCATGCACGGTATAGTTGGTTGCACTTCGTTGAACGCGCGCCACGGCCTTCATATGGACCTGGTCCGATTGGATGCTATCGATACTGCCCCCAAGCGAGGCGAAGGCCAGCGCCGGCAGGGCAAGCAGGGCGCAGGCGGCAAGATGTATGGTTTTCATGATCGTGCTCCGGTTGCAAGAATCGCTGTAACTAAGAGTGGCAAGGCCGGCTTAGGTTCACTGTTGCGGTGGTTGTTGCGACTGGGGTTGCCCACCACCACCGTGCCGGCCCATGCCGCGGCCACGCTGCTCGTCATGGTTGCCTTCGCGTGCCGATTCGCAGCCACGGTCCGGCACGCGCTGCAACTGGTCGTTCAGGGCCGCCAATACCGCTTGCCTTTGCCCATCGTCAAGTGCATCGTTCACCGTGAGGAAGAGTTCACGCAATTGCCGGTCTTCGCGCAAGCTCGCATCGGCTTCGTCGTCATAAAGCTTGGCCAGATCGCGCAATTCGGTGTTGGGCTTGTCCAAGCCTTGCTTCAATGCATCCTGCAAGCGCTCGCGCCGATGGCGCCGTTCGTCCAGTATGCTGCGCATCTTGGCATCAGTTTGGCGCCACAAGGTCTGCTGGTTCGGATTCAAATGCAGGGCTTGCCCTAATTTGGGCAATTAATCTATGCTGGAAAGCCAGATTTTGAGTTGATCTACAAGCCATGATCGTGAAGGGTCTGTGCATTATATACAGACACCCAAGCAACCCCCGAGGGTCGACCGCGCAAGCCAGAGGAGTCAAACAGACTCGTGGCACCCCTTTTGGTTCCTCTCCGCATATTTTCGCCTGTTTTCTGTCAACCTGGGTCAAAGGAGGAGTTCCATATCAAAAGAAGAGGAGGTGACAATTATCTTAAGATCACCATTGGCCAAGGAGGTGACCGGAACTCCCGAGGGGGGAGAGAAGTGGAGTGACCATATCCCATTGGCTTATTCACGCCGGAGGGAACCCTTGCTGGCCTCACCCCACTGGTGGCTGGGCTGCAGGCATTTCACCCCGCCGGAGCCTCCTACTACTGGTGGCGGCTGCTGACCCCGGACAGGGTGGCAGGCAGGTTTTTCACCCTGCTGGGAGAGGCTTACCCCGGGGAAGGTGGGCTCCACCCCGGGGGTGCAAGCTTCTCACCCCGCTGCTGTCCCTGCTGGGAGGAGGGCAGGCTTCACCCCGCTGGGAGAGACTTACCCCAGGGAAGGTGGGCTCCACCCCGGGGGTGCAAGCTTCTCACCCCGCTGCTGTCCCGGCTGGGAGGAGGGCAGGCTTCACCCCGCTGGGAGAGACTTACCCCAGGGAAGGTGGGCTCCACCCCAGAGGTGCAGGCAGGCAGGTATGTTGCTGCTGCTGTTATCCATCTGGGGCTGTTGTTTGCTCACCTCAAAGGCCACTGCAAAGCTCCAAGGGTCTACTGCCCTCTCTTTTTTGTAGACAAAAATTACTGTCAACAGTTCCATATCAGAAATCCATAGGACTCTTTCCTCTATACATGTGAGGGATCCCCTAAACTCAACGCCTAGGTTTTGTGTTAGAGTTCAGGCCTCTAACATGGTATCAAAGTCTCGTTTACTTACTGGATCCATATGTGGACGCATGGCCCTACCTGAAGTGCCCCAAACTGATTGGTTCGATGCGAGGGGGGGTGTTGTCGTTTTGTCCCATATCGGATATCCATGGGACTCTTTCCTCTATACATGTGAGGGATTCTCTCAACTCAACGCCTAGGTTTTGGGTTAGAGTTTGGACCTCTAACATAGTATCAAAGTCTCGTTTACCCACTGGATCCCTATGTGGACACTTGGCCCTATCCGAGATGCGCCCCAACCAGTTGGTTCAGTGCAAAGGGGGGTGTTGTGGTTTAGTCCCATATCGAAAATCCATGGGACTCTTTCCTCTATACATGTGCAGGATTCCCTCAACTCAACATCTAGATTTTTGGTTAGAGTTCGGACCTCTAATAAAAAAGAATATCTGATAGCTCCATTATACCTGAGACAACAATACTCCAACATTTTCTTAAAAAGTCGAAGGTCCATCCATCTTGTCCATGGCCCTTTCTCTCCAGTGGTAAAGATCATATAATCCTTTGGATTTCGTGAAGTTTCCTAATTTCCTAACCATTTAACCCCCACCCCCCCTCTCTCTCTCTCTTCTCTCACGCCATCTCTCACTCTCCCTCCCGTTCTCTCTCGTTCTCTCACCCTCTCAGCTCCGACTGCAGACGGAGACGACCGTGGGCGAGGTGACGACGCCGGGAAGCTATTGGGATGCGTGATGGAGCGAGGATCGGTGCGATTTTGGCGCGATCCCAAACGGTAGATTCAAAGCTGGCGGTTCGGTTCGTATTGTGATTTTCGGCGCAGTTTAGTCACCTCGGTGCTCAGTTTCTTCGGTGGAGGTAGGGAGACGGATCGCTACTTCATTCTGCACATTTTCCCTACTCCTGTGCGCGATTTGGTGCTCGATCGGGGGAGATCGGGCTGGTTTAGTGAAAATCATAGTTTTTGGGGTTTGTAAGGTTCGCCGAAAAATGGCAACTATTCTTAGCCTAATTAGTGTCAAAACGATCACTGGGATGTCAGGATCCCATTCCCATAAGTTTCGTGTCGATAGATTGTTATTTGGGGCCGGTAGGAGTCCGGGAACCCTGGTGACTCATTTAGGGTCGATTCGTCAGAATCGCCCCGATCTCGCGATTTAAAGCTTGCATGCGGTGTTTTTAGCCCCCAAGTGTGTTGTATGGTCGTGTGCGTCTGTTTCCCCTGCGCTTCGGCATGAATGAGGCATGGAACGGGCCGATTCGACCGTTCCCCTGTTTTGCTCGTCGATTTTGTGTAATGATCATACCAGAGACCATCACTTATGTGACGGCCCCACGATAGACCGTTACGTCCGTTGGTCCTTTCGCATTTTTCAAGACTGGGTTGGTGTGACAGACCAGCATAAGACTGTCACATGGCTGTAACGCGCCTATGGTGGTGCGTTACATTCTGGGTGTGACAGACCAGCATAGGACCATCACATGGCTGTAACACCCCTATGGTGGTGCGTTACGTTCTGGTGGTTTTCGAGGACTATGGCTATCAGTCCCTCGATGACCATGTCTGCCTCGAAGACCAGGTCAGTCGGTTAGCCCTGACGAACCTCCCCTTGTGCGTCACATTGTGTAACACCCCTAGCCTGGTGCGTTACACGATTTGTGTTAGGCTTTTAGGCCCGTTGGCCCTGACACCCCTGTCTTGGTGCGTTAGGTGGTGTAGTGCGCCTGTCTTGGTGCATTACGTGGTCCGAGTTGTAGCTTTAGGCCTATTTGCCCTGACGCCCCTACCCTGGTGCGTCAGAGCAGGTAACGCCCCTATGGTGGTGCATTACAGTCTTGTTGATTGGCCGTGATGGCCGTTGTTCGGTTCTGTGTCTGTTCGTGTGTTGGTCTGTCTTAGGTTTGTGTTCTAGGGTGGTGTTTGTGTGTCGGTAGTTTCTGGAATGATGGATGAGGTGGACGTTGGCAGGATTCGTGGGTGGATCCTACGCTAACGTGGCTCGACTGTTTTGTCGTTTGTGGTTGTCTTGGAGGTCTGTTCCTCTGTGTAAGCCTTGTGGTTTGTCACATGCGGTGTTGACATCCTTGTGAGTAGTCCACATTATGCTTGGTGTCTTTCGATGGATTAGTTGATTCTACTCTTTTCTTATTGTGTTTGGTTGTTCGAACCTATAGATGGTTCGATTTTGTTGTTCGGTGGTTATTTTTATGTCGTTTGTGTTGTTTGAGAATTCCTCAGTATTATTCCTACTGGCATCACCCTTCCTGGTTGGGATTTACTGGTGTTAAATTCGCGATTTCTTATCACTTGATTTTTGTCAAGTGCTTAGGTTGCTGTTGACTTTGCGAGTTGACGAAATGGCCGTACACGTTGTCACGATGTTTTGGTCATCCCAGCTTGAGCCCGGTCAGCTCCTGATGAGTCTCACTTCGGTGGAAGTGCTCAATTGGACCCCCTTTGTTGAGAGGTTGCTCGAGCGAACTAGGCTCTTCCGTTCTTGGTGAGCTTTTGTTAGTAAGCTTGTTGCTTCTCGCTTACTTTGGTGGGCTCTTTTCAAGAATTGCCTTGGAATCGCTGTCTCAGTAATATCTTGTCATGTGCCTGCTTAAGTGCGGACAACTGTTATATTGAGCCTGATCTTCTCTCCGCTTTACGATTGCTTGGCTTTGGACCTAATCTCTGTGCCGAAAGCCGTTACGTACTGTGTTTTCATCGTGCCGTGTACAACGGCCGATGTAAGGCTCATTTGTCATTTTTAGGACATAAAGGTAGGCTGAGATTGGCACTTTTCCTTGGGCTTCATGCTGAAGCTGGTGCTCTTCTCTATTGCACTTAGGCTTTTTCTGCTCGGTTGCTCGCTGGATCAATGCTCGAGACATGTTACATTACGATTTTCTGGGATTGCGATGACGCCTAGTGTGTGCTGAGGTGCGAAGGCCGAGGCTCTTTCTGATGCCTTCATGCGTTGTTGAGTGCGCAGCAGAAGTGTGTGGGCTGATGACCCACAAGCCGAGGATCTTTGCATACGATTCTGGCTAGCTGAGAGAATTGTTTCTTCTCGATGAGACTTCGTCTTAGATACATGTGCCTAAGACGTCGTTGTGACCGTGTCATTGTCGGTCATTTCTCGAGTTTTGGTGTTGGCATTTGCGAGTGTTGGGGAAATCATCGGCTTCCCTACTGATAAAGTACCCTCTACTCTGCATTCTTTCTCGTGAGTGTTGTGCTCTCGAGGCACATTCATAATCCTTGAGATGTGTTCCCCGAGATTGTGGTTTCTCTTGTCGTTTTGCAATCGGTTTCAATTGTTGTGGGTCTTTCCTTAGTGCATCACCATACTACCCCCAAGGCAACGGTCAAGCCGAGGCCACCAATAAGACTCTTCTTAAAATCATCAAGAAAACGTGCGAGTCGTATAAATTCACTGATTGGGCCAAGAGATTAGTAGAAGCCCTATGGGCTTACCGCACCTCTGTTCGTACTCCCACGGGACAAACTCCTTTTGCTCTCACTTACGGAATGGAGGCGGTGCTCCCATATAAGATCTTGATCCCTTCTCTGAGAGTGCAGCTTGATAAAGAACTTAATCTCGACGAGCGTCGGGAGGTGTTGCTAGTCCAGCTGGAACTCTTAGACGAGAAGAGGCTTAATGCGGCCAATCATGTTTTTGTTTATCAAAAGCGTGTCTCGCGTCATTTTCAAAAGAAGGTCATCGAAAGAAAATTTCAAGTGGGTAAGATGGTGTTGAAATGTAAATTTATTAGAACGGGAGGTCCTAGGTCTAAGCTGCAACCCAACTGGGAGGGTCCATTTGTAGTTACGAAAGTTTATCCTGGAAACGCCTATCGCTTAGTCAACACTGAGGGTGAGGAGTTGTCTCACGCATGGAATGGGCTATACCTTAAGTATTTTTATCCTTAAAAAAAAGAGTCTGGCTAACGATGGCAAGGTAGCTAGGTAGCCCTACCTTAGTCACTAGAGAAGATTCTTTAACACAACATCCACACACTACACGACAACCCCTTGGTCAGGGTCTCCCTTTTGTCACACTGTTTCCCCCTCGGCCATGCTCATGGGAGTGAAGGTCCTTTGCTTTTCTCTTTTCGGCCAAGCGTAGGGGCAAGGGATTGATGGACAAGATAACTAACCTAGGCATTCCTCCAATACGAGAGTGGTCTCAAATAGGGGCAAAAAAAATACTATGAAAAATGCCCTTGAACCTAGTAACTGGGCCTGCTGCTCCTAAGGCAAGAGTTGAGATTCGCGTTAAACGGTGAAGGGTTGTGTAGCTCATGAGTGTACCCAAAAGAAAAATTACGAATCAAAAGCATGACAAGAGCGGCAAAGTCTCTATGGGTCATTACAAACTCGGGCGTATGCATGCTAGTGAACTGTGATCCCCCAATACAATACACTGACTCTTTGAGGGGTAGTGCCCTAGGAGGGAGTCGAATCTTGACATCCCGCGCCCCAACGATAGGCTTATCCCCATCCTTCTTCAATTTTCTCCCTAAGGACTGGATCCTACCCTAGGCATGGCCCTAGGAGAGGCATCGTCATGCAAATTGGACCTCTGGCCAAGGGGGGGTATCACCTTGAGCACGCATTGTGTTTTTGAAGATTTCTTGTGATTTAGGTTAAGCCCCTGGTTGCTTAGCTTGAGTTAGCCTCAAAAAAATAACAAAAAATAAAAAAATAAAAAAAATCAAATATAACACATTACACCACGACTTGCATGCAGCTGGTGAGTGATTATTTGTATTGATACATTATTCTTTATGTTATTTTATACCACATTGATCTAACATATAGCTAGCTTAAAAGGAACTATCAAATTTAGATGAACTACTATTCTAGGAAGTATTAAATTTAGATGGACTACTTAAAATAGGAACACTTCCTATTTCCAATGGATGGCTCTTGCAAGGAAGAGAGTGAACCTCATCTCCTCTATCAAAGTGGGGGAGCAACTTTTCACTAGGGAAGAGGACATCAAGTGGCAGGTCAGGGACTTCTACTCCAGGCTCTTCACGGAGGATAATTTGCCCAGACCGGTCTCCTACTCTCTCCTCTGTGGAAAGGGATGCTCTCTACTGTCCCTTCACGGAGGAGGAGGTACATAAGATGGTTTTCTCTCTTGCAGGTGACAAGGCTCCAAGGCCAGATGGGTAACCCCTGGCTTTTTTCCAGAAATGTTGGGAGATCGTTAAAAACGACTTCATGCATGCAGTGTGGGAATTTCAAGAAGGCAGGGCACACTTGAGGGATATCTAAAACCCTCCTAGTACTCATCCCCAAGAAGTAGAGCGCTCAAGGTTTCTTGGATTTCAGAGCTATTAGCCATTTGAATGGCACGTACAAGATCCTCACAAAGCTGATGGCTATGAGGTTAGAGATAGTGATTGATAGCATTGTTAGGGGATTCCAAGGGGCCTTCATCAGGGGACGACACATTTAGGAGAAATTTGTAGTGGCAAATGAATGCTTACATGCTATGAAGACCCTTCGGAAGAA
Organism: Amorphophallus titanum; assembly: GCA_024336825.1. Lineage (NCBI taxonomy): Eukaryota > Viridiplantae > Streptophyta > Magnoliopsida > Alismatales > Araceae > Amorphophallus > Amorphophallus titanum. The sequence goes on from JANBPO010004458.1 coordinate 14,980,229, forward strand.
GGGGATGGGATGGTGTTGAAGGTAGAGTTTGAGAAAGTTTATGACAAGGTCAACTGGCAGTGCTTGTTTGATGTCCTTGAGAGGATGGGGCTTGGTGGCAGATGAATTGGTTGGATTCAAGTGTGTATTACATCTGCTTCTTTTGCAATATTAGTTAATGGCCATCCCTCCCCCTTTTTCTCAGTAGCAGAGGACTCCGTCTGGGAGACCCTATTTTGAGTAGGGTGTGGTTGAGGGCTAAGGCCCTTGGGATGATCAGAGGATGCTTGGCTGGATCAGGAGGGGTCACCATTACACACTTGTAGTATGCTAATGATACCATCTTATTTCTGATTGAGGATGAGAGGTAGTTGTTCCTAGTCATATTGATGATGGAGTTGCTAGAGGAAGTAAGTGGACTCAAGGTGAACTTCGATAAAAGCCATCTTGTGGGGCTCAGCATAGAAGATAGGGTCCTTAGGAGAGCATCCTTCATCCTAGGGTGCTGAATAGGTGAGTTTCCCTTCACCTATTTGGGCCTACCGCTGTCTCAAGGTGCTCCACACTATAGGGACTGGTAAAGTGTGGTGAATATATATGAACTGAGGGAGCCAGCACCCCGTCTCTCTCTTATGGGAGTGACCTTCCTACATTCAGCCTACCTCGGTTGACATTGGGGCCCTTGAGTGTGCCCAGCCTCCTTACAGAGGAAGGGGGAGTCACTTCAAGCCTAACACAGTCAGTTGAGCTGCGATTCTTCTTTGTTCATGACTTTCTTCATGTCTGTCACCATTCATAGCAGGAGATCTGACATGTTTCTCCTTTTTTTAGTTTTTTTTCTTTTTTTCTTTTTTCCCCTCTTTCGTATTTGGTCCCTTGTAGGAGCTCGTGATTTCAGTGGGGCTGACACTATCAGCGGTGGACACCATGACTGCCTTCTTTCCCTTTCAAGCGAGGGCCACGACTTTTACCCCTGTTATAGGCACGACTCCCGTGTTGAGGCCGATCTCTCTAAAGTTCTCGGGTGGGTCTGTTTCAACGCTGAGCTTTGGTCAACCCTCCGCGGAGCAGCTTCAGCTTTAATATGTGGAAGTGGGGTCAGAATTTATGGATGCTACTTCTATCGAGACGTCGACCGACATGGAGCTCAGAGAGACGACTGGCGACACTTCCATCTTGGCAATTGAGGCTGGGACTGAGCTGGAACAAGCGACCCAGCTGGGACAACATGATGGAGTCACCTCCGAGGGTGGAGACTTTGAAGGGGAGGTAGTCGGCGAGTCAACTGCTCTGGTGATCACAGTTGGTATCGAGTTGGAAAAGGTGACACAGCTGGAGTAACATGTAGAATTCACCTCCGAAGGTGCGGGCCTCGAAGTTCAAGACTTTGGTCCTTCAACAGAGGTCGAGGCCGAAGCCCCTTCCCTAGTCGGTACTGAGTCTATCGAGCAGCTCGAGAAGGAATTGGTGGAACCATCTTTCTCATTGCCTTCATCCTCTTCACAGCCTGCTGATGATATCTGGGCTAATGTTGATAGCTGGGTAGAGTTTCATCTCCCTGACGCACCATCACTTGGCTTGCAATCATCTGATGAATTGGTGTGGCAGAACTTAGAGATGCTAAAGCAAACTATGCTGGCCCGTCGGGACTTATCTTATGCACAGCTGAAGAGGCTAGTAGAGCCTATGTCGCGTACCCTCATGGCTTTCGGCTGTCCCATGCAACATTGGACGCCTCGTGTGATCTTGCTACTCAGGTATGTAAATTGGCAAGAATTTATTGATCACGGCCTGAGGGATCAACTGACTGCCCTGATGCTTCAACGGAAGGAAGGCCTCACTGCGCTGCAAGCCTCCGCAGAAATCGCCAGCCAACAGAGGATCATCGTCGGGGGAGCCACTGATTGAATTTCATTGCTGCAGAAGCAGACTTCTAAACTCCGAGCTGAATTGGCCTAGGCTGTAGAGGATTTGGCATACACCAAGGAGCTGCTAAGCATGGAGAACAGATGATCAATATAGATATAGAAAAGCATGCGTGCCTAGAGCGTTCCTATGCATTCATCTAGACAACAAGCAAGTTGCAATAGCTGACACACAAGGCACAAAATCAATCACATTGGACAGTAATTTTAGGTGCTTTGGTATTCACTTACATCCACCGCACACTCAGATCTGAGTGTGGCTTACTGCTGCCTAACAGCTTGAAACCATTGTGCCTCACAGCTTGCGTCCGCTGAGAGTCACAGCTTGCTTACAAATCGCTGAGCAACACAGCTTACTGTCCGAGGTATCCACCTCGCCCGCTGAGCATTACAGCTTAACTCTGCTGACACACAGCTTGAAGAAATAAGAAGATAAAAGATAAAACACAGCAACGAAAAGTTAGAAATAAGAACTAGAAGGATGTAGCTCTTCGAAGTAGTAGATTGGCTTGGATCTGATCCAGAGGCCAATGACGAACAGATCTTCAAGATCTTCACACTCTCACGAGCTCTCTCTTCTTCTTCTTTTCTTTCTCTGGTCACTCTCACGATCTCACAATCTCACTCTTCTTTCTTCTCTTCTTTCTCTTCTCTATCAGTATCTGGCTCTCTCTTCTCTGCAACTTCCTTTTTCTTCTCATTCTTCTATAGATTTTTTCTTCTTATCTTCTGCCTGGATGAGGAGTATCCCTATTTATAAGAAAACAAGGGCTCCGGAAATCTGATTCCAGTTCCTTTACTCTGGCGCGAAACTTGTGGTCCCCACAAGATTCTATCTAGGGCGTGTGGAGGGAACGTTCCCACTCAAACACTTTATCCAAAGAAGATGCTGGAAGACCACGTGTCAAAAGAATGAAGGTTGACGATCCACGTGGCAGAACCTTTCTAAAACTGTTCGCCTTGGTTCACGTGCCCAATCATAAGCTTTCTGGGTTCACGTGCCTCACTTGACTTCCACGAGCAGGAGATGAAATTTACCTTTATGCCACCCAGGTGCTCGATCCTGGTTGCTTAAGCCTTTTTCATACTTAAATCCCTGTCATCAAAGTAAAAGGCATTTCATAAAACACCTTGTTATGTGGATATTCAATATGCATCGACATTTGTAAGAGACATATGCTTTGACCTTTATAAACACAAGAAACATAAATAAGCATCGACCTGGATTGACTTCATGCATATATGTGCACTGACCTTGTATGCAACAGTGAATCATGTGCTTCGACCTTAATGCACCATGTGCACAGACCCTAAGCATGCATAGACTTGAACGTGTGTAAACTTCTATGTATACGTAGACCTTAAAAGTGCATGTGCTCCTACTTGAGTGCATAGTATGCTCTGACCTTCAAAATGCATGTGCACTAACCTTATGTGCTCTGACCTTAGTATGCAACACTCCCTTGATCTCGGCAATATGCGACACCTCCTGCTTAGCCACGTAGTCGGGCAGGGGTAGAGGGAACCAATCATCGATTTCTTCTATCTTTCTCCCTTTGCTTTTACATGGTTGGGGAGTCTACTCCGGCTTCTCCGTATAGAGTGATGTGTCAAGAAGATGGCATTCAAACACCTCAAACGGGTGTAAATTAGCAAATATTCTTTCTTCTTTCCCATCCCGGGGATACTTAATGCACGGATGCAGAGTGGAAGGCACCACCCGATTTTGATGCAGCCATGGTCAGCCCAGCAATGCTTTATATGAGGTATCAGAGGTATCAGAGTTGATGACGTGAAACTGCACCTCGGTGGTAAAGTCTCCCAGTGACAGCTCGAACTCTGTCGTGCCTATCGGGACTTCAAACTTCTGGTTGAATCTAGCTATCTTCATGTCCCTAACCTCTATCAGGTGCACATCGAAGTAGTGCTTCTAGTAGACCCAGTAGGGGAGGATGTTCACCACTACACCTGGGTCAATCAAGATTCTGTTTATTGGTTGGCTATTCAAATGTCCCCTCATGTACAAGGGCCTGTTGTGGTTGACTGAGGGCAGGAGCATGTCTTCTTCAGTGAAGGTGATGACTGCCTCCAAGTGCATTTCAACGAAACAACTCTCATAGTATGCTGGTGTTTGCAAAACAGCAATGACGGCCTGCCGGGTTTCTTCATCCAGAGAGAGTATCTCCTAGACACTGAATCTGGTTGGAATTCTCTTTAGTTGCCTCATTATCCTGTTGCCGGCTCTGACATTGGCCAGCCTAGCTTCTTCGACTTTGTTGTGCGTGCCATGCTTTGGTGTTGGAGGAGTCGACAGGAAGGATAGTTTGTCTTCCTCTTTGGGGGCTGCCTGATCTTGACATGCTTGATCAGCTGGTTCTTTGATCTGTATGTGCTTGGACACAAGCGCAATGCCTCCATCATCTTTGCTTGCGGGGGATGGCACTTCCTTGGCTTTTGGATCAGCATGCTGGCTTGATTGTTCGCCCTCCTTTACGAGGAGAAACTCGGCAAATGAGGGGACCATCTGGTCGGTTGTATCTTCAAGATAGAGACCCGGTGGAGGGGGGACTCTTGCAACCTTTACTTTAGGTTTGGGGATTTGATATGGCTGCTCACCCCTGACTATAATGTTGTGGTTGGTAGGGGGCAGTCATCCCCACCTTCTCTCGGATCTAGTAGCATGCTGGGAGGTGGAAGTCTTAGCCTAGTTTGCCTCAGTCAGTGTAAAGCATATTTCTTCTTCTTTGTCAGAGTTTTGGGCCATGTTAAACAAAGCTGACAAAGTCTTGCAAGACACTACATTTTCTTTTATTCTTTGACTTTTTCTTCTTTTTAGCTAGTGAGCGATGCTAAACTGTGTTACTCCACGTATGATAAGGAGTTTTACGCAGTTGTGCGCCTCCCTTCGGCATTGGAGACATTACTTGTTGCACCAGGAGTTTGTATTATTTTCTGATCATGAGGGGCTCAAGTATCTCCATGCCCAGAAAAAGCTCAATTCTCGTCATAGTCGCAGGGTGGAGTTTCTTCAGGATTATACGTTTGTACTGAAGCACAAGGTCGGTGCGGAGAATCGGGTGGCCAATGCTTTGAGCCGTCGCGCTTATCTTTTGACCACCATTAGTGTAGAGGTGGTTGGGATGGATAGGATGAAGGAGGCATATGCGGATTGTTCAGACTTTGGTCCGATCTACACCACCCTTTAGGCAGGACCGTCCTGAGAGCACGTTGATTACATGTTGCAGGATGGTTACCTTTTTTGGGGGAGTCACTTGTGTGTTCCGTAGACTTCAGTTCGTGACTTCCTCACTTGGGAGATGCATGCAGGAGGTCTAGCCGGCCACTTCGGTCGGAATAAGACTATCGAGGCAGTCGAGCATCATTTTTATTGGCCTAGTCTGAAGCATGACGTTGCTCGCATAGTGGCCTAGTGTCGCACCTGTGCTGTGGCTAAGATGAGGAAGCAGGTTTTAGGTCCTTATACTCCTCTTCCTGTGCCTGATAGGCCGTGGCAGGATATCCGTATGGATTTTGTTTTGGGGTTTCCACGGACTGTCCGCAAGCATGATTCTATTTTTGTGGTGGTGGATAGATTCTTGAAGATGGCTCACTTCATTCCTTGTTCGAAGACTTCTAATGCCACTAGGGTTGCTCATTTATTCTTCTCATGTGTAGTGAGCCGGTTTGGACTCCCTAAGTCCATTGTGTCTGATCGTGATGTCCGATTCACTAGCTATTTCTGGAAGACCCTTTGGCATATGATGGGCACGTAGCTCAAGTTCTCCACGGCATACCATCTCCAGACTGACGGGCAGATCGAGGTAGTCAATATAAGTTTGGGGAATCTCCTGAGAGCTTGGTTAGGGAATGCGAGAGGGATTGGGATCTGGTTTTGCCACTTGCCGAGTTTGCATATAATGACTTAGTCAATAGGTCCACGGGCATGAGTCCTTTTGAGATCGTCATAGGATATAGACCTAGGAAGCCAGTGGATCTAGTTCCCTTACCCATGCATGCTAGAGTGTCGCAGTCCACAGAGTCATTTGCCGAGCATGTTAGGGGTTTGCAAGATGATATTTGTCGCCATATAGAGACCAACAACATGTGATATAAAGAATTGGCTGACGCTTATAGACACCCCCGCGAGTTCCAGGAGGGCGATCATGTCATGATCTGGGTTAGACTGGAACAGTTTCCTTCTGGAGTCGTGAAGAAACTACAGGCTCGAAGTTCAGCACTTAATCTAGGAACAGATCTAGTGGGAGCATATTGATGCTGAGGGAAACTCTATGACAACCCTGAGGCTTTGAGAAGCCATTGCAGAGACCCTGGGCATTGCCAGAAATGCACCAAACCACTCAGATCCTCCTCAAGCAAATGGGCATGGGTTGCCTTATCAACATGTCCCGGAGTGGCTCGAGTTTCGAGCTGATAATCGAGAAGCTCTCGAGCAACTGCAAACCCATAGGAGGCAGGATAACAACCAGGAGACTAAGTAGAGCAATTTCTCAGTCAACGTTATCTATCCTCCTGCCACCTCAACGTCTCTAAACACCCAGGCGCCAAGCACCAGCCAGTCAGCTCCCACTGCCTCGACCTCGAATTGGCGACCATGGCAAGAGCTAGAATCTCTTTCATTCTCTAAGGAGGATACTACCAGGCTGCTACAAGTCCTTCTCGGTCGAGAGGATGTTCTAGTAAGTGAGATGACATGGGGCACCCCGAGCTCCTCTCACTACCCTCCTATTCTGCCTCCACCTTCTATACCAAGAGATAAGAAAGGGAAGCAAAAGCAAGGCGAACAACGTCATGTCTCTCCATTCACCCCGCAACCTAGGCCAGATTACAAAGGAAACATCTTCGGAGTCTTCAGCAACTCTGGCCAACAAGCCTGGTCCTTCACAGCAAGGCCTAGTTAATATACAAAGTCAGGGTGACCATCGGGAGCGGTGATACCCTGCTACACATCCAGCTGTCACCAGACACTGCTCCAAGCAAGATAGCACTGGCAAAGCCAAGGAGCAGGACTCTAAACGAGTCCCCTAGCCCACATGCCAATAAAGAATTTCGCCACTGTGGGTAAGGCATCAAAGCACTCATTTGTCTTTGGACGCCAGTCCCAGCATCCCAATATACCAGGAGCTACCACCTGAGGTCATCGAACAGGCAATCAATGCTACCTTCCAAATACAACAAGCGAAAGGTGCCTAGATTGAAATTCGGGTAAAGAAAAGCCATCGACCTCACTCTGCCAACACATCAGCTCAGAGATATCCTCATGGGGATTTGTTAACTCTGGCTCCAGTACCTCTCCCCCTACTCCCCTGGAGGTGGCCATCGCCAAAAGACAGGAGAGGAATAGGAGGAAGAACCTTAGAAGATGGCTCAAAAAGCAAGCTGGGCAAGCAACCGCCCTACAATCACCAGTTGAGCTAACGCCTCTCCAAAGGCTATAGTGGCTCATTGACATCCTGGAGGAATACATTCCTCCTCGTCCCACTGGCGCTCTCCCACTCGATACTTACATCCTGTGGGAAGAAATGCAGAAGTGAGCCCACCTTAGAAGCTGGGTCCAGGATATGATCCAGAGAATTAAGAATGGCGAAAAGCTCCTCATCCCAGAAGAACTCTCCTTGTTCTACAAAGATAAGGAGATCACCATAGAGCAACTGGAAGAAATGCTTCGGGGCAGCACCTACAACATGGTGGCCATCCCACCTCCTGGCAACTTTAACACCTCTTGGTGAGGCGATCCAGTGGCCTCCTAAACGAGACAAAGAACCACCACCCCGCTAGGGCTACAACCCATTCCGAAAAATATCGACCGTAGCTAAGGCCGTGGTTGCGAACGTAGCCAAGGTCATGGGAGAATTACCGAGCAATCTCTCTGTTCCCCCACCTTTGACCCAGAGTGAATCATCCTCTTTCGAGGGGAAGAACCTACCCCCATTCCGGGGATAGAAATTCGGAAGGGGTCCACCATCTTTGATCCCTCCAGCATAGAGGAGTTCATCACCAGTGCTCTAGTCCCTGATCAAGCTCGGTCATTTCCAAAGATCGAGCAGGTCTGTCCTGCAAGGATATCTAGCTCCCCAGTGGCCTCCAGAAGAGCCATCTTTGGCACCTCTGTTCCAGGAACCCACAGGTGATCAGGGCCAGTCTGATCCCAACGATAAAGGTAAGGTGGTGCAACTCCCCAATGGGGAGTAGCACGATAGCTCGCACAAGACCCAGTCTAACATACTACTCTCATTGGAGGATGCTCGCGCTCGAGCCGACCAGAAAGTCCTCCACCAGATAAAGCGATTTCCCGCCAACATCACAATTTGGGAAGCCATTGCTTGGAGTAAGGAGCTGAGAGAAGCTTTTATTAAAATACTCTAGGAGCCGAAAGTTTTTAAAGAACATGCTATAGAGATGAAGGCAACAACATATGAAGCCTTCACAGCCACTATCATGTTCGCAGAAAAGGGCATGTTACTATCCTCTCCGTGTCACAACCACCCTCTCTACAGGCGGGGGAAAGTCAATGGGCATGAGACAAATCAGACTTTGGTAGACACCAGTGCTGCTGTCAACATCATGCCACTAAAAACTTTCATGACCTTGTATCTGGCTCCGTACCTTCAAAAGGTTCAAGCGGTCAAGATATCCGGGTTCAACCAGGATATCGAGGATGTCCTCGACCGAGTAGATGTTGATCTGGTGCTCGATGATTTCACCTCCAAGGTGACATTCTACATCATCGATGCCAACACATCCTACAAAGTATTATTAGGTAGACCCTGGTTGCATAAAAATTGGGTCATCCCATCAACTCTCCACCAGTGCATCAAATATGCCAACAATCGAGAATAGCATATGGTCTTTGTAGACCTATCACCATTCACCCCAGCAGAATGCAACCTCACCGGTGTTGTGCTTTACTTAGGGGGACCCAGTGCATACCCCGTAATCAAAAGCAAAAGCAAAAATAATGGCTAGCTCTCAGAGGAAGATGAGGATGATCTCTTCTCCGTGGACGAAGAGAAGGCCAAGCTCCATCGGCTACGCCTCAGCCCCAAGTCAACTCCAGATCACCCTGAGAGCCATAAAATTGACTTCGAGGCTAATCTCATTAGTCGAGCCATCGATAAGAGCATATGCCTGCCACCAGACTGCATACAGCTCTCGTGTGCATCAGAGTAGCACAAGGTTGAGCCACTCACGGCATTTGTCGTTACCTACAAGCGACAACTTAGAAACAAGAAGAAGGCTAACAGGGATAAGCTCATAATCTTCTACAAGGGAGACATGGCCCCTCAAGCCCCACCAGAAGATGACTTCGGCTGACCCAAGAGAGTCGATGATACCCCTAAAGAGATCCAAATAATGAACGACCTACCGTAACACATTCGGGAGATATGCCTAAAGCAACACATTCCCCAATGGCAAGATTCCACAAGGCGTAGATACTTTCACCGATTGTGGACTCCGTCCTAGGTCTGGGGGAAACCCTCATTCTCCCACAAAGACACCAAGGGACTCGACTATGACTAAGACCCAGACTTCTACATCTATTATGTGGTCAACGTCGTAGGCTCGACATAGACAGTTGATGACCAAATTAATGTCAATACAACATTTGACAGTTCCAGGGACGAGGAAGAGGAGATCCTAATCTCGCTCCCCGCCAAGGCCAACACTCCAGTTCAAGCAATCGAGGAGTCTTCATCACTTTCCTGCGAAGATATCAGGGCTGAAGAAGCTCCCCGTGCCTCCCAGTCCGTCGAAGAATTTTGCTCGGCAAACCTTCCCGATGAGGAAAGTGCCTAAAGCACTGGACATAAAGTGTTATCAGCTTCAGCATTCAACCCCAGGGAACACCAGCTGGCAACTACCAACAAGGTGCTAGCAGTTCTGAACAGTCCCTGCCATAGCCTAGTAACAACAATTCTCATTCTCTAGCTCCATCAGCATCAGCCAGTGGCTTCAAAAACCAAGAAGTACACAAAGCTGATACTGATAATGAACACTTCATTGACTTCCAACCCACTCCTCCCGAGTTGGAGGACAGAGGCCAAGCAACTGTGGACGAACTGGTTGAGATCAACTTGGGTGAAGATGAAGCCCACCAGCCAACATTCGTCAGTGCTCTCCTCACTGAAGCAGAAAGACAAGACTACAAGCAACTCCTGAATACAAGGACTACTTCGCCTGGACGTACAAAGAGACGCCAGGGCTGGACCCCTCCGTAGTAGAGCATGAGCTAGCCATTTCTCCCTTAGCAACTCCAGTCAAATAGCCACAGTGACGTATGCGCCATGAGTTGGAACTCCAAGTTTCGACCGAAGTCAATAAAATGGTAGAGGTCGACTTCATTGAGTCATGTATCTATCCGATCTAGCTCACCAACATCATCCCAGTAAAGAAGAAAAGTGGTCAAGTCCGCATTTACGTCAACTTCCGGGACCTCAATAAAGCATGTTCGAAGGACAACTTCCTAGTATCAATTACAGAAATAATGGTCGATATGACCACCAGCCATAAAGCCTTGTATTTCATGGATGGGCCGTCCGGTTACAACCAGATCCAAATGTCCCTCGAAGACAAGAATCACATAGCCTTCTGGTCCCCTAAAAGAATTTTCAACTAAAAACACATGTCCTTTGGTTTGAAGAATGTCGATGCTACTTACCAGAGGGTCATGACTAAAATATTCGACGTGATGCTACACAACTTCATCGAATGCTATGTCGACGACTTCATCGTCAAGATGAAAAGGCGGGAAGACCATCTACATGATCTGCACCAAGTCCTCAATCAACTCCAGCAGTATGGGTTAAAGATGAACCCTATGAAATATGCCTTTGGGGTATCTAGTGGCAAGTTTCTCAGCTTCATCATCAGATACCAAGGAATTGAGGTGGACCCCAACCAGATCAAAGCGATCCGAGAGCTTCCACCACCTAAGAACCTTACCGAGCTCAGGTCCTTCTAAGGAAGACTGGCTTACATACGAAGGTTCATCTCTAACCTCTCCAGTCGGTGCGTACCCTACGACAAACTTATGAAGAAAGGCACCCCATTTATATGGGATCTAGAATGCCAGATTGCTTTCGAACAAATCAAGGAATATCTCCTCACCCCTCTAGTCATGGGGGCACCAGTCAAGGGCAAACCCCTTATACTCTACATTGCCACCATGGACGCTTCGTTGGGAGCTTTATTGGTGCAAATTAATGAAGAGGGCAAGGAGCAACCGCTCTACTACCTTAGCCAGAAATTGATCAGTGTCGAGTAACGCTATTCCCCCATGGAGAAAGTTTGCTTAGCACTGGTGTTCGCCGTCAAAAAGCTATGGCACTACCTCCTATCTCATTGGGTAGAGCTTATATCTAAGCATGACCCACTCAAATATCTTCTTAAATAGCCAATCCTAGCCGATTGGAAAAATGGGCTCTCTTGCTGATGGAGTATGACATCACCTATGTCCCGAAGAAAGCGATCAAAGGATAGGGCATGGCTGAATTCTTAGCAGCCTATCCGGTACCGGATAACTCACCTCTTAATATGGAACTCCCCAACGAGGAGTCCCTTACTTCTCAATCACAAGAGCCATTTGAACAGACTGGAGATGCCTTACATTACCAGCAACAAGATGCCCTCACAGCCAATGTACCTTGTTGGGAGCTCCACTTCGATGGTGCTTCCCGAAGGGTCACCAGGAATAGTCAAAGTCTAGCCATTATAGTAGGTGTCGACATCATTTTCCTAACCCCTCAGGGTGGATTTTTGTACAACTCATGTGCCCTCATAAAACCCCTGACCAACAATGAAGCTGAGTATGAAGCTCTAATCATCGGGTTTCCTATGGCTCTCGACATGGGCGTTAAGTGCCTTAAAGACTACGGGGACTCTCCGCTAATATTCCGACAAGTCCTTGGCATCTATGACATGTAGAAACAAGAGTTGGTTCCATACCATGCCGCCATCACCAGACTCATCTAGGAGTTCTATTTCTTTGAAATAGATCATGTTCCCCAGAGCAGCAATGCTCAGGCGGATGCCCTGGTAAAATCGGTTATGGCCATCAAGCTTCCGCCTGAGGGCAAAGTTGACATCATTGTCAAGTACATAAGACTGAAGCCGAGCACACTCGAGGATGAGTCTGGCCTCACCATCTACGAGGCCTATAACCTCGACCAGAACACTCCTCTAGAAGAAGAAGATTGGCGTGAGCCTATCATCAAATTCAAGAAAGGTTAGCTCCCTTCTAACTGAGCTCAAAGGGTCCAGCTACTCCATCGGTCAACATCATATGAGTAGATCGGTGACTCTCTATATAGACTTATTCAAGAAAAGACAAGTCAGTTCTTTTGAGATGTGTCTCCCCAGCCGAGGCTCGAGCCGTCATGCACGAGGTCCATTTAGGATTGTGTGGCGCTCACCAGGACGGAGACGGAATGAAGAACAACATCAAGCTCAAAGGCTTCTATTGGCCAACCATGTACACGTATTGCACTCAGTATGCCCATACGTGTCATCAATGACAAGCCTTTGGCCCGGTGCTCAGAAGACCTCCCAATCCACTGCATCCAATGGCCCCCACAAGGCCATTCGCGAAATGGGGAATGGACATCGCGGGACCCTTCCCGTGGTCCTCCAGGGGTCACAAATATATTCTAGCCACCATTGATTACTTCTCTCGATGGGCTGAAGCCATTCCCCATTGGGAGGTCAATGGAGAAGTGGTAGCCAAATGTGTCCAGCACAACATTATCTATCGATTCGGTACTCCCAGTCATATAGTGTCTGACAATAGCACACTATTCAAGAATAGGGCCACATATCAACTAGCGATCAAATTCCGCATCGACTGGAGAACTGCTTCAGTCTACAACCCCCAAGCTAATAGCCTAGCGGAGGCCTTCAACAAAACCCTCTGCAAGCTTATGGCTAAGATCGTTAGCCACAGAAAGCATGACTGGGGTGAAAAAGTGTTTGAGGCACTGTGGGCCTACTGGACAATTTACAAGACCCCTACACAGTGCTCACTATTCTCCCTCATTTATGGGGTAGAAATCGTCATCCCCATTGAAATCTAGCTAGCATCTTACCGTCTAGCAGTCTGCACCGGCCTTGTCAGTCCAGATAAAGATGAATACCAGTATGGTTAGAAGAGCTTACCAGTCTAGAAGGCAAGCGGCTCGAAGCATACAAACATCTACAAGTGTACCATGGTTGCATGGCCCGAGCCTATGATAAGCTCGTCAAACAATGAGCCTTCAAGCAAGGTAACCTCATCATGATTAAGGAAAATGAACTCATGGCAAGGTGCTAGTGAAAAATTACAACCTAACTGGTGAGGTTCATACATCATTCATGATGTTTATGAGGGTGGGGCCCACACAGTCATGGACCACAAGGGTAACAAGCCATTCCCACCTCTCAACGGTAAGCACATGAAGTTGTACCACGCCCTAGAGCATGAGTTCGCGTGCCACCCAGACTAAAGCGCATGCTCTGATCGTCACCAGCAATCAAGTAGCCACCCCCTATAAGGGGTGGGACCAGTCATTTCCTCCAGCCTTTCGATCTAATATGGCACCTAGCCAGAGTCTGTTCAAGTACCAGTGCCAAATGTTCGTGACGATCAGTCTCCCAACACCATCCTCATAACTGCAGGTGGAGGATGTCTAGTACCAGCTACAATGCTGCCTTCATGGTCTCAAAAAGAAGAAGAAGAAAAGGGGTTAAAAATAGAGATATCCCGACAAACTCAGTCACTCTCTTCACTTGGAAGTGACTGAGGGCAAAAAAGCAAGTAACCCAGCTGAGGTGAAAACCCGCATGGGCGTCTCAGGCAAAATTGGGTAACCCCTCGGTGTGAAAACCCGCAAGGGCACACCGAAAAAAGTAAAAGGGGCCAGCTTTGAGAAAAATCTGCAAGGATGGTAAAGCTGGAAAGGAGAATAAAAAAAAGTCTCTCTTCCTCTCCCCTCCTCACCGACAAGAGCTGTCGACCGTGACATCCCACTGATGGCGACACCAATACCACTTCACAACAATGGTGGCCACTACACCCCCGAGGGTCAGTTATCGCCAGTCCCAGCCTCCAGCTACCCCACCTCAACAGTCAGTCGACCAGCTCTAGTTCCAGTTTTAACACCAATCCTAGTTCTAGTCCCAGCCTCCGGCTACAACACCTTTAGTGGTCAGTCGGCCAGCTCCAGCTCCAGTTTCAACACTAGTCCCAATCCCAGTTCCAATCCCAACCTCTAGTTGCAACACCTTAAATGGTCAACCGGTCAACTCCAGTCCCAGTTTCAATACCATTTCCAGTTCCAATCCCAGCTTCCAGCTACAATACCTTAAATGGTCATCTGGCCAGCCCCAGCTCCAATTCCAGTTCTTGTCCCAATTTTCGACTACACCACCTTAACGATCAGCCGACTAGCTCTAGTTTTAGCTCCCCAGACCGATGTGAACTACATTTTCGGCCAACAACATGTCGATAGCAAGCCAGCTGAGGACTGAAGTCTCGCAATCAATGATACCCAAGAGGGGGGTGAATTGGGTGATTACAAAGTTTTAATGAAATCCCAATCGATTTAAACAAGTATGAAGTACAGCCACAATGAAGTTCAGATCTAAATAGAAATATCAGATCTAATATAATCTGATTAGGGTTTTTGACCCCAAAGAGATGTTTTTATACACCTTGGGTGGTCAAGAGACATGCCAAAATATAGATCCACAAATCATGACATGGCTGGTGACTTTGGGATTAACTAAACCAAAGAGAAGGGCTTCCCACGTTCAAGAATCAAAAGTCAACATTTGTTGCCTCGAGGGGTTCAATCGACCAAAATCTCCGGTCGATCGACCGAACTGTAAAACCTTGTAGATTTCTGATCCCTGGAATTTTCGGTCGACCAAAATCCTCAATCGATTGACCGAACTCTGTAACTTTTATAGAGTTCTGATCCGTGGAAAAGTTGGTCGACCGAACTCTATCCATTGGTCGACCGAACTCTAGAAAACCTGAAAAAGTATATTTTTAGTTGGGTAAATCATATCCAAATGACAAGAGCTTTGTGTCCTCATTTAATCCATGCATTTTGGGTTTGATCTGGCTTTATTTATGCATTTGGAAATCTTAAAACATTTAAGCTTTTACCATTACACAAAATGGCCTTAAACACATTCAAAGCTTGCTGTTGATCACTTCGACATGGCACGAGATGGAAACTAAATTTAGGGTTTTGTTATCATCAAAATAACTTGGAGAGACTCAACAACTAGTCCTCAGAGTTGAAACAAGTCACCTCTTATCTCAGCTCTCCAGGCTAGCAAACTCATAAATAAAGGGTGTAGAGCTTTCATAGCTTTCGTGACTGCCACGGAAGGGAAGGAGTCCAAGTTAGAAGAAATCCGCGTGATTTGGGAGTTTCCCGGTGTATTTCTAGAAGATTTACCCAATTTACCCCCGGAGAGGGACGTAGCTTTCACCATCGACCTTATCCCTGGTGCTGGTCTTGTTTCTAAGGCACCTTATAGAATGTCCCCCGCCGAGCTGAACGAGCTGAAGGAGTAACTAATAAAGTTATTGAAGAAGGGCTTCACTAGGCCGAGCACTTCCCCGTGGGGAGCACCCGTGCTATTCGTCAAGAAGAATGATGGAATATTGAGACTCTGCATCGATTATCGATAGCTGAACCACCTCACAATCAAGAACAAGTACCTGCTGCTGAGGATTGATGAGCTATTCGATCAAATATCTGGAGCCAAATACTTCTCGAAGATTGATCTCCGGTCGGCATATCACCAACTGAGGATCGAAGAAGAGGATATTCATAAAATGCTATTTCGGAGTAGGTATGGGCATTATGAATTTACTGTTATGTCTTTTGGACTAACGAATGCCCCTGCAGCCTTTATGCAGTTGATGAGCAGTATCTTCAGGCCCCACTTAGACCAATTTGTTGTGGTTGTTATTGATGATATTTTAATATATTCAAAATTCAAGGAAGATCATGAAGTACATTTAAGGATGACATTACAAATATTGAGGGAAAATCAGCTATATGCCAAATTTAGCAAATGTGAGTTCTGCCTTGAGGAAGTATCTTTCTTAGGCCATGTAATCTCAAAGAATGGGATTTCTGTGGACCCTTCGAAGGTCGAGGCTATGAAGAATTGGGAACGTCTAACAAATGCAATGGAGATTCGAAGTTTCTTAGGTCTAGTTGGTTACTACTGACATTTGATTGAGAATTTCTCCAAAATTGTTGTGCCTCTCACTAGGCTGACTCGCAAGGAAGTACCTTATGAGTGGAATGGAGACTGTGAGAAGAGTTTCTAAGCTTTGAAGGATCACTTAACAACTGCTCCAATCTTAGCACTACCAATTGAAGGAGAGTAAGTACGTGGTGTATACCGATGCTTCTGGTATTAGCCTCGGGTGTGTACTGATGCAACAAGGGAGAGTCATTGCATACTCTTCCCGATAATTGAAAAAATACAAGGAGAACTACCCAGTGCACGACTTAGAGCTGGCCGCGGTAGTGTTTACTTTAAAGATCTAGAGACACTATCTCTATGGAGAATAATTCACCATGTACTCCAATCACAAGAGTCTCAAGTACTTATTCTCCCAGAAGGAACTAAACATGAGACGAAGGCATTTGCTTGAATACCTCAAGAATTTTGACTTCACTATACAATACCATCCTAGTAAGGGTAACTCCGTAGCTGATGCCCTTAGTCAAAAATCGAGAGTAATATTGGCCAATTGTATGATTCAAGAATGGAAGTTGTTGGAGAAACTCTCTGAACTTAACATAAGCACAGAAAAGAAGAAAAGGTGCATTACTCTATCACATATGAGTTTGCATCTGGATTTACTATCTGAGATCAAGAAGCTACAAGAAGAAGACCATGTGCTGGTAGAAGTAAATGACAAGCTGGAAGAACGACTCGACTATAAGTTGGCATCTGACGGAAGGCTGTTATTTCATGAAAGGACATGTGTACCGGACTGTCTCGAGTTGAAGAAGAAGATCTTAGAGGAAGCTCACTGATCTAGATATACCATCCACCCTGGAGCAACCAAGATGTATCAAGACTTGAAGCAAACTTTCTGGTGGCCTAACATAAAGAGGGAGGTGGCAGATTTTATGCCACACTATCTCACATGTCAACAGGTTAAGGCAGAACACCAAAAGCCCGCTAGAAAGTTACATCCATTATATATTCCCAAGTGAAAGTGGGAAGACATTGGTATGAATTTCATTATAGGTTTGCCCAAGTCTAGGGGTGGTCATGATGGAATATGGGTCATTATAGATCGATTGACCAAATCGGCACACTTCTTGCCCATCAAGAGCCGTTGGTCTATCGATGTTCTGGCAGCGTTGTATATCAAGGAAGTTGTTAGATTACATGGAGTCCCTGTATCAATGATGTCTAACCGAGACCTGGGCTTCACTTCTCATTTCTGGAAGGGTCTACAACATTCCTTGGGGACGAGACTCAACTTTAGCACAACTTTTCATCCCAAAATAGATGGTCAGACCGAGAGAACCAACCAAGTTGTTAAAGACATGTTAAGGGCATGTGTCCTTGATTTTGGCGGAAGTTGGCATGACCACTTGCCCCTGGCGGAATTTACTTATAACAACAGTTATCAAGCCAGTATCCAAATGGCACCCTTCGAGGTATTGTACGGGAGAAGTTGTCGCTCACCAATACGTTAGGAGGAAGTTGGCGAAGGATAACTTCTAAGCCCAGATATGGTAAGGGACACAACCAAGAAGGTACAACTTATTAGAGAAAGACTCAAGGTGGCCCAATCAAGGCAAAAGACTTACGTTGATATCAGAAGAAGAGATTTGGAGTTTCAAGTCGGAGACCACGTCTTTCTTAAGGCCTCTCCTGGGCGAGGCATTCGAAGATTCGGTGTTAAGGGTAAGCTTACACCAAGATATATTGGTCCATTCAAAGTGCTGGAAAGAGTGGGCGATGTTGCCTACCGCATCGCCTTGTCTCCTTAACTGTCTGAGGTTCATAATGTGTTTCACATTTCTATGTTAAAGAAGTATGTACACGATCCTTTCCACATCATCGACCACGATAACCTGGTGATTCAAAAGGACCTTACTTATGAACAAAAGCCAATAAGGATCCTCGATCGAGAGGTTCAGGTATTGAGAAACAAGACCATTCCCATGGTGAAAGTGTAGTGGAGCAAATGCCTAGAACAAGAAGCTACATGGGAAACCGAAGAGTCTATGCGGAAAAGATTCCTTGATTTATTCTAAGCTGTAAGTAAATGCACCCTCTACCTATTCATTCATGCAATTGAATTTGGGGACCAAATTCTTTTAAGTGGGGGAGGGTGTTTTTATTTATTTGAGAAAAAGTCTATATTATTATTATTATTATTATCATTTTTATGCGGGATGCTACACTATATATGCTTGATCGCTAGTCCATCCACGCAACCTTGGTTCGATGCCCTGGGTCCCTTCTAAACTCTATTATGTGTAACATCTGCTGGTGCTTAATTGCGCCTCATGGCGAGTGGAGAGCCCCATGATTGGCCAACGCCCTCACAGGCAACATTAACTTTATAGACCCCTCGCCAGATTTACCTACGGGTCCAGGTTATCTAATGAGTGTGCGCTCTGGGTGTTTAATGTGCATGCCCTCTTTGTGTGGGCAATGCAGAAATATTGTGGAGTCGGCCATGTGCCCTCTCACCCATGCCTATGGGTTGTGGGGACTGTGGTGTATTCCCAGATTTACCCAAAATTACATTTTCCCTTCATTAATTCCTACCTGTTAAAACACTGCTACTTACTTCATACCGATCGCTTTGGATCTTAAGTCTGTCACACATGAGCACCCTCCTGTTTGCATAAATGCCCATAGGAATTTTATCTCTGAGAGCCTCCTATACACATACCGGTTACACCCCCCTTTGTGTATAAGCTAACGGCATGTTCCATGCATTTTGCACTATAGTCGACTTTTAACTCTCATCAGTCATGGGTCAATATGTGACTCACATCCCTACCCTATCCATGCATCTCATTAATATCCAGTATTCCAGTGCACTGAACATCATAGTTTCCCATCCCCGTTTGGGGTGTGGATTTGCTAGCTTCGTCAACATGATCCAAAAGCCAATGCACTAGGGTAATAACATGATTCCTCTAGTTTCACCAATGGTTTTCATAAATGTGGACTCGTCATCGGGGAGGGGTACATGCCCCCATCTAAGCAAGTTTGTAATGTTCTAATCCAGTCCTGTGCTCGTTGCCTGATATTCAAATTTTCTAATCACTCTCGGGTCCACGAGGGCTGGCTTCTTCATAGCATAGTCCTTGGAGATCCTTTTCCTTCCCCTTTTGAAGGGGTGAATATCAATAGATGCATGGTTGGCAATAGTTTAAGTCCACATTTCAGAATTGAGACTGTGGCGACCCATGGGTCATCAGAACCCCTTGTAGGCTAGTCCTCGGGACTTCCATGCCCAATTTGGGTCATAGGGTCACCACTTTCGGCTCACCCTGCAATCGATGAGACTACTTCAGATCCTTTTGTGGGTGAGTCTCCATTTTTTTCCCCAAACACTCTGGGTCTAGGAGAAATGCCACTGAACTCTCATCAGAGATGTAGCCAATAAACAAAGAAATGAACGGCATAATCTAAATTCTGAGAGAAAAGATGAAGGAAAATAAATAATGAAACATCAAAGAAATGGATGCAATAAACTATAGCGCAAGAATGATTTACCTCAACAGATATATTTCAGGCTTTTTGTTAAAAATACTTATGATACATGATAGCTCCTGTATTACATTATTTTGGTTACCATGATTGATGATCAGAGTTCAGAGAACTGCTGGAGGCTTGTTTGATGATGCCAATTATCTTGCTGGAAGCCACTGCATGGAACTCTGGTAACTTTTGCATTAGATAAATATGTGATGCGGGAAAGGGACCTTCAGCGGTGCAGCGACGACACTGCCTTCGCCACTGTCATCTGTGGTGTGTCTTCACCTCGCCAAAGTTGGCAGTATCATTTTGGGACGACCATGGATTTATGATGTAGATCTCACATCTTATGGTTGGTCAAACCAATGCTCATTTTCCCATAAAGGGAGGAGGATCCAGCTATACCCTACTCCCCCTAGGACTACTCAGGGCACGAGTCCAACCATTCCAACTGCACCTCCCACAACTAGGGAGGACACTCAAATTCCTCTCTATGACCTGCTAGTCCCTGTTCCACCAGCTACATCTAGCAATTCCAAGACTCCAAAAGCTGACCCTGAACCTAAATTAAGCCTTAACTTGATCATTTGTCATGAGATAGAGAAAGAGGTTGCTGAGGGAGCCCCTGTTTGGGCTACTTTTGTCACTGTATCGCCTGAGGAAACCCAAGTCCAACTCTCCAATGAAGTCCAAACCATCCTGCAAGAATTCCATGAGGACCTACCTGATAAGCTTCCTCCCATGCGTGGCGTGCAACATGTCATAGATTTTGTCCATGGTTCGAATTTGCTCAACTTGCCTCATTACCGAATGAACCCCAATGAGCATGCTAAACTCCAAAGGATAGTGGAGGATCTGATAAGGAAAGGATTCGTGAGAATTAGCATGAGTCCTTGTGCTGTACCTGCTTTACTCACACCCAAGAAAGATGGCACCTACCGAATGTTTGTTGACAGTCGCGCCATCAACAAGATCATAGTAAAGTATAGGTTTCCAATCTCTCGTTTGGATGACATGTTGGATATCTTGAGTGGAGCCACTTTCTTCTCCAAAATCGACTTAAAAAGTGGCTATCATCAAGTTAGAATCCGACCAGAGAATGAATGGAAAATAACTTTTAAAACTAAAGAGGGACTTTATGAGTGGCTAGTTATGCCCTTTGGGTTGTCTAATGTCTCAAGCACCTTTATGAGATTGATGACCCAAGTCCTTTGTCCCTTTATTAGTAAATGTGTCGTTGTCTATTTTGACAACATCCTCATTTATAGTTTCGGATAAGAGGACCATGTGCAACACTTGAGACTAATCTGTGAAGCCCTTTGGAAAGAAACTCTCTATGCAAATTTGAAGAAGTGTAAGTTCATGACCAGCCGAGTCACTTTCTTAGCCGAAGAGTGTAGAGGGATAAAACATGAGGAAGAGGATGAAGACTGGGGAAGAAGAAAAGTGGCCTGTGCGGATGAACAGTAATTGTGTAGAAAACTAAACTGAGGAAAATTAAAAATAACTTAAAAACGAGAAGGAATTATAGGAAGTGATAGAAGAAGAAAATCTAGATATACAAGAAGGAAAGAGCTTTCATGAAGAACTCAGATAGAAAAGAAGAGTGGAAAGGCTTCAAAAAGGAGGAAGAATAGAGACTAGCATCTCGAATGAACAGTAACATGTCAGGACAACAAGTGAAAAAATGAGAAATAACTCAAAAACAGAGAGGATTTATAGGAAGTGGTAGAAAGAGAAAATGAAGAACACTTAAAGATGAACAAATTTACAGAAGGAAACAAATCGAAATTAAGAATAAACATACATGTAAAGGAGCTATGAAAGGCTAAAATAGCTAAGATTTCAACAACATTAATAACAACACACTTCTAATAACCACCAAACTCACAAACCAAAACTCTCCAAAGAACTCTCCTACGTAACTCTCCAAAGGCCCAAAAAAAACTCTCCTCACATCACAATAGGAGCCCATTTTATAGGGCTAAAACTTAACCCCTTGGTTATGTGAACACTCTCAGATGCTATTTTTGACTTAGAAATATGTGTAAACATGTGTTACACACATTTTTATTTTTTATAATTTTTCTCCTTTTTCCTCTCTTTCTTCTTTTTCTTCTCTCTCTCCTCTTTTTGGCCGATGCCGCATGCGTCGACGCACCTGCTTTGCTAACTTTGCGCCCACTGAAGCTTGCCGCGATCGCCGCTGCCTACTGTTGAAGACAGTCATAGCCATTTGGAGAAACTCGCACCAGTGCTGTTTCTTTTGACCGCCCAAGCCGTTGTTGGAGACCCGCCATGGCGCGTGAGAAGCCCACCGTGCCCACCATCACACGTCGTCGCCCGTGCCAACTACTACTGTTGACATCCTGCATCGGCCCCGCCAGCTGCCTCCGCCGACGCGTGCCGCATGGAGAAGACTCCACGTCCTAGCCAGCTCACATGCGAAGAAGCCGCTGCCGACGTCGCTCGACCACCTTGCATGCATGGCCATCTCGCACCTGAGTGCCCTGCGTGAGCCACCTCCCGCGTTCGAACCCACCAGCGCGCTTGGAGAAGCCACCATCGTCGACCGTGCCGAATTCCCACGCCTGCGAAGCCCTACCTCCGTGCCCGTGCCTGCGTCTTCTACCGCGTTTGACCTCCTCGCGCGAGCCCAAGCCTTCACCGCTTGAGCCACCTCTTCCATCATCGCCTGTGCCATGGGCGATTGAAGCCCGCCTGCGCGCGCGTAGAAACCCCTGCCGACCTCCAGCATGCTGCATTGTATATATAGTGATAATGGGCTCAGAACCTTGGGTTCTGGTGCAAATTGGGTTTCCATCTCAACAGAAGAGTTTAGGTCAAGGACCCAATCCTTCTAATGGACCTAGTTTCAGCCCATTTGGATAACCATGCACTGAGATATCCTTATTTCATCAGGTGGCAGTGTTTCCATTCAATATTTAGTTTAGATTTCTAGTTCATTGTGTTATTGGGTCCGAATTGTACCCAATTGGGCCAGTGCCCAAGTTGGTGGTTCTAACATGTTCACCTAAGGAACTCAGCCCTGGACGTTGATCTCACCTCCTGGCCAACCCTCAGCTACCACCCAAGGTCCTCTCACCTTGATCACTCCTCCTCAGCCAACATTGCAAGAGTCCACCATCTCCAAGGATGTTTGGTCAGGGCAAGAGCGCCCCTTGGTCCTCTTAAGGGCCCCTTAGCCTAAGCCGGTCTCTCCTCCTGCTCCTACTGCTCCAGTTGAAGAATCATCCTCTCTCTCGTTCATCTTCGGATCTTCTGCTCCTTTGCAATTAATTCGTCCAAAACCCTTGGAGCCGGAAGGCCCAAAAGAAGCCACGGTCAATGTCACTCTCCGCAATCGCATTATCCCCCCATCTCAAAGGTAATCTCAGCTCAAAGAGGCAATCAATTCCCATGTTCCCCCTGCAGAGTATGACATCCTCCAACATCTGGATAGGACACCGGCCAAAGTCTCCATTTTGGAGCTCATCAAGAAATCTCCCTCACATCAATCCACCCTGTTGCAATTCCTCCAAAAGATCATGGTCAATAAAGACCTTCTGGCAAGTGGTGTAACTGATGCCATCATGGCCCTCACCCATGGGCTGCCCATATCATTCTCAGACAAAGATCTTGCTCCACCTGAAAGTAGGTCACTCCCGTTGTGCCTCACTGTCACCCTCAATGGAGTCAAGGTCAACTCCACTCTGATTGATATGGGAGCATCAATAAATGTCTGTCCCATGAAGACCATCCAAAAGATCGGTCTACAAGAAGAGAACTTGGAAGAGGTGTGCACAATGATCTTAGCTTATGACAATTCAAGGTGGTGCACAAAGGGCAAAGTGACCTTACAGCTCGGCTTAGGTCCCGTGGTCATGTCTTCGGACTTCTTCATCCTTGATGTCGACCCTGCATATAAGGCCATCCTAGGGCGGCCGTGGATCGAGCAAACGCTAGGAATCCCATCGACAGCCCATCAATGCTTCAATTTTTCTTACAATGGTAGGGTGATCAAAATCAAGAGTGTTCCACTAGTGGAAATGCTCAATGCCATCACCTCCGAACAGATCCCCTTCATTACCATTCCAGACAAGGGTAAGAAACCAGTTCTCTCTATAGCTGGTGCCATAGGGCCCTCCGCCCTATGTTTCTAAAAAAAACTCACTCACCCTCTCTCTCCCCATTTCTTCTCTCTCCCCCTTACCCTTTCTCTCTCACGCGCGCACGGCTGAATCCCCCCCTTCACTGGGCTTCGTTCGTTTGGGCCACAGACGGAGGCGTGGAGCACGTCATCAGATTGCTCTCGACGCGAGGATCGCGTTGATGCCAGCTTCGCCTTGATCCACAGAGCATGGAGACGGGTACGGGCGAGAGATCGACGTGGCTCCATTCGACAGTTCGGCACCAGAACGCCAGCCTCGTCGCGCAATAAGTAGGGGGATGGATTCCTCACTTCGCTAGGAACGCGTTGGTACCCCATGCACGCCCGTCCGCCGTCATTTTCCTCATTTTCTGTGCATGAACCCATGTTAGTATATTTTAGTCTAATTTTCTGAAATTGATTCCATGGACATCATCTTTAAGTTTTGATGGCATGCATAGCCGTAGAATGGCTTGTAGCTTGGCAGGGTTAGTGTAGAAATTCGAATCCCATTGATTTGGATCGACCGGGAGGGGTTTCCACCGAGGTTGCCCGATTCTCATCACTGCGGTAATGGCGCGGCCACCCTATGACCGTTCTGTAGTGCGCGGTCCACTCCAGACCCCTTAAAACCCTTGGAAGGTCCATTATGGACCGTTTAGTTCTTAGTACGGCATACTCCTGACCGTGTAGTCTCTGGAATAGTAAGGAGGTGGTGTGTTGGGCGGCCAGTTCTGGTCCGTTCAACCCCACTGGGCGACGTGTCGTTCGACCACCCTACGGACCCTTCATCCCTTGAGCAGCTAATCCCAAGCCGTGTAACTCCATGAACGGCCTGTCCTTAGTCGTGTAATCCCTATTACCCGTTCATGGCACGGAGTTGAGAGGCCCTGCTGAAACCGCTTAAGGCCCCTTGGGTGGATAGTCGTCTGACTGTTAAGTAACTGGGCGGCTAGTTCTAAACCATGTAATCCCTACAGATTCTAATTATTAGCATATTCATGTTATTATGCATTTAATTGCTGCATGTTCGCCATGTTTAACTTATTTTATAACCGTGGCACATCTTTACATCTCGATAGAATTACTTTCTCTTTCCTTGTGATGGAACCACTAGCCATAGCCCAGCGACCTTAGTGTCAGCCCACCTGGGAGAGGTGGAGGGGTAGTCCCGTCACACGATTTTTAAGCTAGTTTCGTGGGCCCCGGTCCAACCGTAACGTCCTGTGGAGGGGAATACTAGCTAGAGACCTGGCTCTAGGCACAAGCCAGTGTGTGCATACATGGTCAGAGGCTTAGACTGACACCGATGAGTGTTACTGTAAGACCCGTACCTTAGTGGATCCTTAATGGATCTTGTGTGATTTATTATTCTAGAATTACCAGTGATTTTTCTGAATCCACAGTCATTTTCATTTCCAATCCACTTGTTTGATGGATCTAAAATAATTATATGTTGTATCCCTTCGAGGTAACTTTCCAACAGTACTAGTCTCGTCTCGATCTGCCTCCGGATCTGATGGCAGAAATTTCTGTCGTGGAAGCGCGCAGATCTGACCTGAGTCAAGCCAACAGGAGTAGTCCGGGAATTAATTCCTCGAAAAATACGTTGGCTCACATTCGGTGACCGCCACTCCCAGAGTTCGATCGGCAACACCTCAACAGCGTCCCAGCCAACCGCCATGGTCAGAAGATGATCGAAAGCCACTGTCCCAGTAGCGGAGCTCACTTGCTATCCTGCGGGCTGAGCTGAGTCTAAATAGTGCCAAGTTGAAACAGTACCGAGTTGGACCAGTAGCCCGCTTCCGGCCCAATAACCCTTTCGGCTTGCAGCCTGTCAACCCAAGATCGGTCCTCCCAGGCCCACTTGTAGCCCTTTACCTCCCTGCGTGGAGTGGGTAGTAACTTAACTTGTGTAACCATTGTAATTAATTATTTACCAGGAGTTACCGTACTTGGCCGAGATCGTCTTCCCCACGCCCGAAGCGTGGAGGTAAACTCGCCACCCTCCTCGTAAGCTTTGCTTTACTCGTATATACTCTTATATGCCACTGCATGAGTGATAGGTTTACTTAACTCGCATATTATTTCAAATCACCGCTGCGAGAGAGAGCAGAACTGTCCCGTGACCCGATCTGGGCACGTAGTTGAGAGTTGACCACCCTAGCTGACGGTCGGTTTCTCAACCATGCACGTCCGACGCTTCCCTCGTTAGGGACGAACAACGAGTTTGTCTAGAGTCCAAAGTTCACATTCAACTTGGAGTCGAGTCCCTCGCGTGCCCGTCCCACATCAAATTGGTATCAGAGCGAAAGGTTCAGTCTAGGGTAGTCGTTTCCTAAGTCTAGCATGGTCTAAGTCGAGTCTAGGATCATCCTTATTTTCAAAAAAAAGTGTTTTAAAATTGCATTGCATCCCCAATACAAGGTATATCAAAAGGCGTTACTGGACATCTAGGTTAAGCCTATTTAGAAGGTAGCCTCCTTGCGTGAGAAGGTCTTCGGATTGATTTCTCCGTTGCATACCGTATATGGGTGAAGTCTAGGTTTGTGATCGAGTCTACATTCCTATGTACATGTCTTGTCTGTCTGGGTCGGTATGTCCAAAGTGTAGTTCCCAAGTGTCCAATGGGCACATACAACTGGCTACATGATACCCACAGGTTGGGCAACCATCCTCTCCCCTTCCGTAGGCCCGAAGCCTCAAATTTTTATGGCTCTAATGACCCGGGCGACTATCTCAAGTGGGAGGCCACCATGGATACATATTTTGAATGTTACACCAGAAACTACCAGAAATTACACTCGTGCACAGTTGTGCCCTTGTGCCCTTGAACAAGAATGCATGCTCTCAACACTTTATTGCTATCATCAAAATAAAATACACATGCTTGTGCATAGGGGGGCACAAACAACAGACACGATGCCCAGCATCTTTCAGACTACGGGTCAGCACGTGGACTGAGATCTACGCTCTCGGGACTCGAATCGGACAAGGTCAAAACACCGGTCAAGTTGGTACCCTTGAACAGTCCACCATGGGCCGCTCAGGGACGTATGGTTGGACAGGGGCCGCGCCAAGGGATGAACGGCTAGGCATAGACCGCGCTACCCCTGGAACAAACGGACAGGTGGACGGCACTGTCCAGACCACACATAGTCTGGGCTGCTATATCTCAGCCGCACAAAGGGATGAATGGTCCAACTCGGCCGTTCAACATCCCAATGGTCAAAATGATGAACAGTTGACCCCTAGCCGTGCTTGGCTAAGAACGGCTAAGGCCTCGCCGTTCAAGGGGTTGGACGGACCTACACGGGCCGCTCATACCCCCAACGGTCACAAGTGATGGACGGCCAGCCCTTGGCTGCCCAAGGGTAATACGGCCAACCCCTAGCCACACACCCCGAGCACTGTGCAACGGTAACCCACAATGGTCAAAAACTCAGGGGATGTGTGGTCCCATGACTGACCACACAACCCACTGCGCACCAAGCCGTTGAACGGCCAAGACCATGGCCGCATAGGGGAAAGCCCACTACGCGCCGAGCACATGGGCGGTCATGGGTGGGCCGCTCAAGGGATGAACGGTCCCTGGTTCGACCGTCCATCACCCACCAGCGCGAAGACAGCGAACCCGTCGGAAAACTCCATTTCTAGCCCCATACAAGCCCCACGGAGGGTGAAACGCAAGAAATCAACCCCCAAGCCCCCCTAGAATGCTTCTACACCCTTGAAACGTGAAATCGGAGCGTAAAATGATGGATCGGGCGAACTCTCCCCGTGGCCAGGATGTCCCTTCCCGGTGCAATAACTCCCTCTCTCGACCTCACCTCGGCCTACGAATCGTGAAAATGAAATGGCATCGAGCTAGGGATTGTCACCCTACCTTTGGTTCGCGACGAGGCGCGTCGGATCATCCACACACTGCCAAGAACACCGTTAGAATCTCGAGCTTTCACGCTTCCCACGCTCACCGCACGCCGCCAGGATCGTCCTGCTGTCACCCACATTGTAGCGCCCGTGAATTACTGGATCCTTAGCGGGTCGAGTCTAGAATTTATTCTGGTAATTTCAGGTGATTTTTACGAATTTTTGGGCATTTAAACGAATTAGTTAAAGTATAAAAGTAATTAATTTGGGTATTTTAATAATTTTGATTTTAAAAAGATGAGACCCACGAAAGCATTCCGAAAGCTCTCTAATTCCGATCCGAAGGATCCAAGGTATTACATCCTCCCCTCTCTTTAAAAATTTCATCCTTGAAATTTAAGGAGATAACAAGGGAACATGGAAGAACAACCCAAATACTGGCTACGCTCTCCAAGCATCAGTCAAACCTCGAACACTAACCACAACAACACGATAACACGAAATCACGATTCTCAAAAAAAACAATTTAGAGGAACACTACCAGACCATGATCACAAAGAAGATCATCATGCTCAGGATCTCAAGGCAAATCGATCCTCAAAAGGAGCACGATACTCCAAGGAACACAAGTCTGACACCTCCAAAACAAGGCATCATCACTATCGTCTCACAAGGAAAGGAGACATGACTCACGCCATGAAAACAACCACCAACAAAGCAACACATGACAGACAAAACAAGCAACAGCTCCCCTGAGGGAAATAATCATCTCAGTTGACTACTTAAACCATCGACTTTCGCACCATAATGACAAGCGAAACTGGCACGTAGAAGGCCAATGACAGTACTGGACCACAATCACAACCAAGCCAGTCCTCACTCAGACATTACATATGATTCGAGTCGCATGCTAACTCTACCATGACAGAAGAGTACAGTACAACCAACCGACAAGATCACGGTCCACACAATGCCAAATCCAGACTCACAGGGAACTCCTCCCATGCTGAACACAACCATCAACCTCAACAACACCAGCGAATCCCCATCTCCGTTCTCAACATAGAACCACGGGGCACAACTGCAAGTTGGGTCACATCAGGGCACAATTACAGCTGAACACACAGCTAAAAAGGAACTAGCCACGCACAGCTTACCAATAGGGACCCACAACAACACTTAGAAAAATGCACCTCTAGGACCACGATCACGTCCTGAGAGCACAACTTCCAAGAAATGCAGAGAAAGAAAGGCTGCTCAATCAGCATATCTGCCAACAGATTTCCCCAATTCTTGAAACTACCCGTGCCAACAACCACAATGCCACAAGCAACGGCATGAAAACCAACAACATCGAGGCACACATAGCCAAGACGAAGACACACCGTGGAAATAATCCTCTCGGCTTGGCCAGAATCTTCCAACCAACGATCCTCGACCAATGGGTTATAAGCCCACACCTTCCGCTGCGCACTCTGCACAACGCACAAAGGAAAAAGAGACAACTCAGAATTCGCATCTTAGTGTACCTCTCTGCGCCATCACAACTCACGAACTGTAATGTACTACGCATCGTGTACTGATCCTGCTAATAGCCGATCACAAGTCACCATAATGTAAATAATCATGCTAAGAGCCATAGCACAAGCCACCGAGAATACCTATCTCAGTCCATCCTCATCACCCACCATCCAAAAATGATAGGCGTCAGCAGCCACCAGCTTTGAAGGCATTCTTCCTCTCAATTTTCTTCTTATTCCTGCATGGAATCCTCTTCCCACGCGGGCCCATCTTACCCTGGCCCCCTTGACCCATCCGAGGGGCAAGCCAACCTTATGGCCCATGTTTCCGCCCTTGTTCATCAAATGGATCCGGCCCAGGCCCAAAAACTCATTTCAAAGCACCCTCACGGGCCTTCTTCTCTTAATGGGCTTTATTTTTCTAATCAGCCTTATTCTCATAATGGGCCTCTTTCTTCTCCTTCATATGATGCTGGCCCAATTTCTAATAGCCAATTTCACCCTAATAGTCTTGCTCCTTCTGCCCATGTTGCTGTTGACCCATTCGGCTCATATACCAACATCTCTTCCAGGCCCATGTATCCTTCCACTCCCGAAATGAGCCATTCTTCTCAGCCCGAATCCTCTAATCTGGCCCATCATCACCATACTGGTCCAAATTCACAACCTCTTGCTCAGGCTAGCCCGCACTATTCTCAATCTCTCCCAACCCAGGAGATGATTGCTCAAGCCCAATGCCAGCTTGATGAGTTACAATGCCGAATTGATCCCAAATCCTCTTTAAGTGTTCCATTCGATTTTCAAAATCTTTGGCTTCCTCCATCTTCCAAAATTCTTGCATATCGCAGCTATGGTAGAGTCGGTGACCCCTACGTGCACTTGAAGGAGTTTCTTTATGAGTCAGCCCAGTTTCGACATGACCAATGCTTGATGACTTATCGATTTGGTCTGTGATTGGAAGGCCCGACTCAGGATTGGTTCTTTTCTCTTCCGCAAGAGCAGATTGTGAGTTTTCTAGCTGTCCAAGACAAGCTCATTCGGCATTTTCAGGGCAAGGTTGGGTACAAGTTCTCTGTTGTGGATCTAGCCCATGAGATGATGAAGCCCGACGAGGATTTCTACACCTTTGCCGACCGCTGGCATCGCCTTGCCGCATAGGTCCCTAGGCACATTCCAAAGCCGGAGCAAATCAAGATGTTAATTTTTAATGCAACTCCTGAGTATCAGTTCATCTTAGACTTTAATGACTTAACCTCCTGGCAATAACTATATAGCCGATCCCACTTCATCTGCTAATAGCTCCACGGTTCCCTTGACCCTGAGTCTTCTCCACCCTCTACCTCCACTTACACCTCAACCTCCACAAGCCAACCATACGCTCCCATGAGTCAACCCTCCATGAGTCATCCTTCCACCATATATCCTTATTCCACCTCCACCTCCACCTCCACATATCAACTCTTCATGAGTCAGCCTCCTGCCTCCTCATACCCACATCTACCTCCACCCATGGTCAAGGAAACACCACACCCCGAGTAGGTGGATGCCGTCCTCCCTATACAAATAGGTTCACATCAAGGTAGTGTATGGCACTCTATGTCTCTATCCCCTTACAAAACAAAAAGAGAGGAGTTTTGGGAATTCACATTGCAAAAAAGCTCAGCCGATTTCCTCACTCTAATACAAACAAAGGCACAATGGCTTCCTCCGCTCTAGCCTCCCTCTTAAAAATCCTATTGTCCCCTCCCCCCCCGTCCAACGTCCGCAGAGTAACATGGAGAATCAACCACCATGTGGTTTTGTCTCCTCTAAGAAGCCAATCTCTACCCTACCTTTGAATCAGATGGTGCACCTCTCTCTGCCGGCTGAAAACATAGTAGGTCCTAGCAAGCTTCCCCCACACTCCCTGTGAATATGAACAACTTACAAACAAGTGGTCCGGGGTCTCATCCTCCTCTCCATAGAAGCAGCAAGCCGATGGGACACCCGGGAGGAACTATAGCAGTTTGTCTCGCGTAGGAAGCCTCCCATAGGAAATCCTCCAAACAAGGATATTCACCTTCAGTGGACTCTTTGACTTCCAGACTTGAGGGGTGAGGCTATGACGAACACCTCCAGTTGAAATAGTGTTAGGCAGAGCGAACCGAGAATGTCCCCTCCTTACCCCACCTCCAAGACCACTCATCCTCCCTATCAACCCGAGGATGGAAGTTCAGTAGGAAGGAGAGGAGGTGTAGGAGCTGAACCATCTCCTTAGATTTGAGGTTCCTTTTGAAAGTGGGAGCCCAGGGGAGAGCTGAGAGTTAAACACATGAGAGACCAACCCCAACGGATCTATTGACACTGCAAAGAGTTTGGGAAAATATTCTTCTAAGGAGAAGTCGTCACACCAAATGTCCTTCCAGGAAAGGCACCTGCTGCCTTTTCCAAGTCGGATTCAGTTGTCGGAGATGATAACGTCCCTGCAATTCATGAGAGGGGAGAAGTCATGTGCTGAGACGTCGGTACCAAATCCCAAACTCTACTCTTGCCTAAGTACCTGTACCTGATAACCTGTGCCCAGAGCCCATCCTCTTCTACCCCCAACCTCCATAGCCACACTTACACGAGAGTCAAAATAAATCTCTAATTTTCTTGATCCCCATGCCACCCTCTTCCCTATTAGCTGCCACTCTCCCCCATGCAATATCATGTCTGGACTCATATCTCTGAACAACAAAAAGCCTGTTTGCATAATGAAGAGTGCTAAGAGACAGTGAGAGACCAAGATAAGAGATAGGAAAAGCTCTGACAACCCATGATGCAAGCTGTCCTCTGAAGAGTCCACTCCTCCATGTTGACTTATACCAGCATGCTCTTTTAGAAGTAGACTTTGAGACCAGTGACCTTCAATAGAACCAGTAGAAGCCTAGTCATAAAAAATTGTTGCTCATCCTCTGCCAAGAACAGTATGGTGTCATCTACATACTACAAGTGAGAAACTAACAGACCTCCTCTAGTAATCTGAAACCTCTTGATTAAACTAGAGATTCTTGCTCTCAGCCACACCCTACTCAGATCATGGGCCACCAACACAAAGAAGGGAGGACATAAGGTCCCCTGTTGGAGCCCCCTACCACTGTAGAAGAAAGGGGACGGCCTCCCATTGACAAGAACAACGAAGGAAGCTGAGGACATGCACACTCTGATCCATCCAATCTATTTCTCTCTAAAGTTGTTTACCGATGGGAAAATTATTAATGATCTTTTTTGTTTATTTATTATTTACGCGTCGATCAACCAATTAATTAACCGGTAATTAACTGACTGGTTGACAGCGCAGGCGTGCCAGTCACGTGAGTGACGAGTTTATTATGCACTCATTCTGACCCGTATCGGGCGAGAGTGAGGTTCGGTCGGGACCAGCAGTCCGCCATACCATAAAGGCTATGACGTTAATTACATCCCCCACGAGGAGGGAAGGCCTTTGATTAGTTGCCGAGATAGTGGGCCATCAAGGCTGAAATAAGATGCAAAGGATGCATATGACTGGCTCATGCAGGATATTTTAATCTATCATGCAGAGGGAACATGGTTTATTAAATCGGAACCCTTGATACGTGGTGGAGAACCTGGGTCCGCATCACGCATAGCAAGAGCCTCCAGTCGGGCGTAACCCAGCCTTCGGCTAATGCCATTTTATATACCGAGGGTCCGTGCAATGAGGCATGCATTAACATGACATGTATGTCTAAGTTAAAGCATGATGACGAAACCACGGAGATAACTAAATTAGGCTTAAACAACCTCTTTTTATTCATTTTATTGATGATCAAGTTGATTTGGTTCCACCATAAAAACCAGGAATCACCCCGAAGGTGAGGAGAAGATTAAAACGGCATGACGATGCGAGTCAGAGTGAAACCGGCGCGACGCGCATAGGTAAAAGCTTAAAACAGCGTGGTAAGGCATAGGGATAGACTTAATCCGGCGTAACAAGCATAGGAAAAAGGGGAAATTGGTAATACGGCGCAGCCCTAACCTTGGGGCGCACCGGTTTAGGGCGCGTCACTTTAGGGCACGTCGGGTTGATCCTGCGTCGGATTAGCCAATGTTTATGGAATTTAATATTTTCTTGGTTTATTTTTGGGTTTATTAAAATATTTTAAGAGATTTTGGGACTTGATTGAGTTAATTATTCATCGGGTTGGGGCCCTGGGCCTTCCAGAAGCGAAGTCACGAGGTTCGTACTCAAGCGCGGCGTTCATTCCGAACAAGTTTATTAAGTTAGAATCATTAAATATGTTTATTAATTTATTTACGCCAGAATTTCGGTAGCATCTTCCCATCCCGGAGGATTGCGGGGGAGAAGCGAGGAAGTACTCACGTGGCAGAGCAGACCCCTAAGAGCCAGATGGCACAACGACGGCCGACAGACCCAAATGGATAGGAAGACCCCGAGGGCTAGCCTACTAGGGGCACCAAAGTCCGTGGGTTAGAAACGATAGATGAGGCGACCGATATGAGAGGCAAGGACCCTGAGGGCTAGCCTACAAGGGGCACGCGACTCACGACCGACGCTACATTCGAACCAGATCGACCGATAGAGAGTAAAAATCCCGAGGGCCAGCCTACGAGGGGCACGCATCCCTGGTCACCACAAAGTCCCTTAAGGACTGTGGGTTTGAACTATCGTGCTTAGCCCATATTACTGTTCACCTAATGGCCCCTGGGAACCCTCATCACTTACAGACAGATCCCTCTTGACCAATCGATATTTCTGATGAGGCGTTGGGGGTATGTCCCCCCTCCCCGGTTCACTGGAGCGATGCTATCGAGCAAGCTCACAGGCTCTGAATGCAAGCGGAACGAAAAGAGGAGTATACAACATCGCACCATGGCCAGAGAATCGACAGATTATCAAGCATGGGCTGGAGCATTGATGCTCATGGGTTAAAGGAATTAACACCCACAGGGGAAGGGGATGATTGGCATAGTAATTAAAAGGGCTTGATGAATCAGTGCTTGCAGGTTATTCACCCATTGGCCTGTAGGCTGGAACCGTCCAGACACAGGGATGACTCCGTTGGTATGGGAAGATCACACATGCTTCGGTGATAACCCAGACCCCGTCTAAGTAATGGCACAATGCGAATGGGGAAATGGAGGAACATCTTAAGGGAACGGGCCAAGGTACATGCATGGGTATGCCTCTAACCATGGAGTCAGCAAAGGGTATTGAGCAGGGCCTGGCCACTGCGTCAACATGAAGGACCCGGGGAGGGGGGTCATGGATAGATTCTTCTGACTGACCTTCAGTGCCTTTCTCTGGCTGAGACTGCTCGAGGGTCTGAGTGTTCTGCGAGAAGACCCGGTGGAAGATTCTCCCACTCCGGAGCCCCATGGCTTGTGGTTTTTGTTTCCCCCCTAAGGTGTTAGGCATGGATTTTAGCAAGGGTTTGAGGGGTAGTGGTGGAGAGACAGTTGATGAAGCACGGGTGATAATGGGTGCAGGGGTTCTGATTAGAGGTATGTTTAGTGGAGGCAAGGTGGAGGTAGTGGGTGAAGTGGAGGGATGAGAGAGAATAAGAGGCTTGGTCAGTGGAGGCAAAGTGGAGGTAGAGGGCAAAGTAAAGGGATGAGAGAGAATAAGAGGTTTGGTCAGTGGAGGCAAAGTGGAGGTAGAGGGTGAAGTGGAGGGATGAGAGAGAATAAGAGGCTTGGTCGGTGGAGGCAAAGTGGAGGTAGATGAGGCCACACATGAACAGTGGGTAATGAGGGGTTTGGAAGATGAGGGAGGTGGCAAAATGGAGATAAGAGGTTCCGAGGGTAAAGGTGAAGGCATGGAAGCGTATGGCGAGATGGTTGGGCGAGAGATGATGAGCGGCCTTGAGGGCATATGCGAAGGTGTAGTGGCTGGTGGTTGCTGGTTCATCAACGTGGGATTAGTGGCAGGGGTGCGGATGAGGGGATGTGACGGCCGTGGGAATGAGGGATAAGGCCTTATTACAGGTTGTGATGCGGGTTGGGGGGAGAAGAGAGTTGGCCGAGTAAGACTTGGAGGTTGATTAGGAATGTGATTGGCGGTGAGAACAGTGGTGTTTTCCACATGCCAGACTTGTCCTCTTTCAATTTATGGGAATGAGGAGATGGGGTTGACCTGATGATTGGGCTGGGGGTGCTCCGAATGGGGGTTATGAACAATGCCCATGTTGGGCTGCTGCTGTGGTGCTTGCTGAGGCTGCTGTTGTTATTGCTGTTGTTGTTGCGACTGTTGTTGTTGTAATTGCGATCTAGGCGGAGGCCTCCTGGCTTTTAGGACGGCAATGTACCACCTCATTTCATCCCAATCAATCCCGCCTTCATCATTTGTATCATAAATATAATCTTCGAAATGGAAGCAATTGTCCACTGTATGACCCGACTGTCTGTGAAAAACACAGTACTTTGAAGTGTCAACATTGGGGCTCTCTCCTTGGGCAAGATGAGCGAGTTGGTAGCCATGAGGGCATTAAATATGTCTGTTAATGATTCTAGCAGTGGTGGATAATGGGCTCTCTTGGGATCGTCTGGCCTCCTTTGTTGTTGGGGAGGATCGTAATTCCCTGGGGGTGGAACTTGGTGGTATTGGGGAGGTTGTTGTTGCTGCTGGGGTTGAAATGGTTGAGGTGTATCATTGAAAGCATTTTCTATCTGGATTCCCTTCTCTACTTTTCTTTTATTTTTCTGAAAGTTTACCTTGGCTGCAGCACGTCCACATTGGCTAGTAACCGCTCTCCAATGGTGTTTCTCCTTCCGTGCCCACGTGCACATTTTGTTAGTTTAGTCTTCATCTAGACGATCGTTGCTTTCTTGTAATCATCCTAGGTTGTTTCATTCAGAGCCATGGAAAGATTTCCAACGCTTAGTACCGAAGGCGTGTCACATCACATCTTGGCGTCTACTTTTAAGTTAGTTCTCACCTCATTCCCCTTTGTTCCACTACGTTTCATTTCGTCTCACTCCCTTGCAAAACAGACGCCAAGGCGGGGCAGCTGTAGACACGCCAAAATTGATGCTATGTTGAGTAAATTTTATGTCATAATATAATGCCCCAAAGTAGACTTCATTACTGGCTTAATAAGTAAGTTTTTCTATTTTATTTGAATATCGTGACCTACCTATGGGCACTATTTAAATAGAGCCTCTGTAAACGGTTGCTATTTTCCTGAGGTATTTGGTTCTGTTGATGAATAAATGACCACGTGTGTGGGTGCCACTTATTGTCTGCGTCGACCAGAAGGCGAACTAGCATCGACCCGAAGGCAAACTAGCATCGACCTGAAGGCGAACTAGCGTCGACCTGAGGTGAACTAGCGTCGACCTGAAGGCGAACTAGCATTGACCTCAAGCGAACTAGCATCGACCTGAAGGCAACTAGCGTCGACCTTCAGTTGTTAGTAGCATCGACCTCAGTTACTATGCTGAGAGGCTTGAACTGGCGTCAGAAGTAACGCCTCCATGAGCAAGCGCCTTTCAACCGTTGTTATTTATTCTTTTATTAAATTTGGAAAATCCATATTCCTGAGAAATAGCGACCATCTTGCGGGTGCTGTTTAGAGCAGCGGCTGTCTGAAAGTCACGAGTTCAAATCCGTTTCCCCTTCGCCCACGACCTTCCCAGTTGGTATCCTTCCTCGTTTTGGCTTGATGATCGATTGTGGAAGGAGGATCTACATCTTCCTCATTTTAATCGAATTGAAACAAGGATCTTTTACCTTATAAATACCCTCTGTTCCATCAACATGGGTTTCCTTCGACTGAGAAAATCTCCTGTGCATCGAAGTTCTTCTTCCTGTGAGTTTGTCTCTACTGCTGTTACCACGTTTCTTCCTACTGCAACCGAAGTCAAGCAACAGTGCAGCAGCAGCAATACACTCTTCTTCCTCTATCCTGCTTACGGGAGCAGAAGGAGGCCCTTTTCTTCCTCTGTTTCATCTTTGCATAACATCCCTTAGTTCACCACGTTTTCATCTTAGCATCATATTTCTTTTTATATTTCTTTGCATACATATTTCCCATCCTTGCCCTCGACGATCGGTACAACTCTAAACTCTATGTTTTCTAATATGCTTTTGATTATGATGCACTGACATTTGACTTCTATATGCAGCTCAACCCCCAGGGGCGGATCGCTGAGCTCTAGGGCCTCCTCCACTCTGCTGTCCAGGAGTGAGACGAGCTCCGGCAGGCGTTGGACCTCCTGGTGAGTTTCACTGAACTCAAAACTCTATTGTGCATATACTTATGATGTTGACTAACCTAGACTTCTAAATGTAGTGAGCCGAGGGGACCCAGCGTCAGGGAGCTGATGCACTGGCTTCCTCCTCCCAGCTACCTGTGGATCATGCCGAGCGGGATGCAGAGTTCACCAGGATGGTGGCACGGGCTGAGGCGGCTGAGGCGGCTGAGGCCGAGAGGGTAAGTAAATAGCTACGCTTTCCCCTTGTTAATTATGATTATGAAATACAATTAACTGACCATGATGCATGCACATGCAGATGACTGAGCTGACGATAGCCCGGGGTGACGTCACTCGATTGAGGGAGGAGTCAGAGCGCAGTCGCACAGCAGTCTTGACAGAGTTGGTGCTTCTCCGAGCAGAGTTGGAGCGCAGTCGGGCTGAGGCAGCATCGACAGATCACTACCGAGCTAGGGTGGAGTGCTCTCGCGCAGAGGTAGAGCAAGCTCGGATAGAGGCAGCCGAGCTGAGAGGAGAGGTATGGGTGTATGAGAGGATGAATCGTAGGCCGGAGCGTAGCGAGGCTCTGAGTGGCAGTACGCCCGGCACACACAGCTCCTTCAGCGGATACTTCACAACTTCCTCCGACCGCCGGAGGAACAAGGAGGAGAAGCAGCGCCGACGGCATCAGGAGGAGTCGAGCTCAGTGATGGCCCCGCCATCGAAGAGGCACAAGGGGATGGGAGATAGCAGAGGCCCAGAGGGACATGCCTGATGTACTATGCGACTTATGTACATATGGATGTTATGATATGATAGTGATATGACATGTTTTGGTTTTGGTTTCCTTTTGCAAATGAATGTTATGTGTGGATGCGTCAATGTGTGTATGCTTGACATTAACTG
Source organism: Amorphophallus titanum (assembly GCA_024336825.1). NCBI lineage: Eukaryota > Viridiplantae > Streptophyta > Magnoliopsida > Alismatales > Araceae > Amorphophallus > Amorphophallus titanum. Next base: position 15,018,544 of record JANBPO010004458.1, read on the forward strand.
ACTAACAATGAAGCCTAAGCTGGCACGAGAGAGTGTGAGAGAGAGAGAGACGAAAAGTTTTGAGTGGAATGATGCAAAGAAGGCAAAACCAAGACACAGGGAAATAAACGGTCGTCCAAAAGGCCGCTCCAAGATATAGATGGTCTCAAAGTAGATCGCGGAGGCTTGTTCGACCATCGGCCCAAAGAAGGTTGTAAACGGTCCCTAGTGGACCGCTTAGAAAAAGATGGTCTCTTCTTGACCGTGAGGTTTGAAACACAGCCTCCACAAGGCTGTTTAGACTGTCAGGAGGCGAAGTGTGTAGAAGATGTAAAAATGGTCCCTTTTAAATGTAATTTAAGGTTATTTTTCAAAAAAATAAGAAAATCAAAAATTTTATAAAATATCTTCACCCACTCTCTCTCTCCTCACTCGAATCTCACTCTCTCTCTCTCCATCGCGCTCTCTCTCTCTTCCCCACGTTCTCTCTCCTCCACAATCTCATTCCTCGGTTCGCTATCCAAACGGACGCTGGTCGACGCGTGGGAGGTACTGACGGGACGGACTCGACGTGAGGATCACGCCAGTACCCTTCTTCCCTCAGATCGTGGAGCGGGGAGATGCGTGGGAGCTAGAAGACAGCGTGGCCCCTATCGCCCATTCGGCACCGATTCGCGGTCTTCACCGCGCAAAAGGTAGGGGATCGGACTCCTCATCTCGCTAGGAATCCAATGATGCCCTCTGCGTCGCCATCCGTCATCATTTGTCTCATTTTCTGTGCATTTCTTATTTTGGGAGATTTTGGGGTTTCACTCACGGTTTGTGTGCCTTTCCCGTTTCGGGGTCCAGACGACTACTGATCGAGGCCGGAGAGGTACCGTTGGAACGCTCGTGTCGCAAGGATCGTGCTGACGTTCTCAGTTCCTCGGTTCACGCGATGTGGATTCGAGCCGGGTCATGAGGCGCAATTTCTCTCTCACGTCAGTTTGCGTTCGAATCGTCGTTTCTACCGTCACCCAGGTAGGGGGATGGAATCACTATCGTGCTAGGACATCGCCGGTATCACTTGCGCCGTGATCCGATGCCCGATGCATTGAAATTTATGTATTTTCCTATTTAATGTATTTTAATTCATTTGTTGTGGAATTTATTATTTAATTGGTTATTTTAATTCCATTAGGCATCATATTTAATTTCTAGCAGCATGCTTAGGCTGTGTGATTGGTGTGGGTTGTCCGGTTAAGCAGGTTTTTGTATTCCGTCGCGTCCCCCGTCAATTTTTATCGGCCGGGACGGGTTTCTGTTTCTGGTTCGCGGAGTCGCGTAACCCAGGTGATATAACGCATGTCCCCTGGTGCATTATGTCTGTTTAACGTGTCCTTAGTGGACCGTTATGTGAATAGTGTCTAGGTTTTCCTGTAGATTTTATCGTTCGGGTGACCTTAACGCCCCCCCAGGTGGTGCGTTTTAAGTCTCTTGTTTTACGTTGTAGGCCCGTTGTATATAGCGGCCCTTCCCCTGTGCGTCGTGCAATGTTTGACGTGCCTGTATTGGTGCGTTATGTTCTGCGGCTTCCTGTAGAGTTACACGTTCTGGAAGGCATAGCGGTCTACGAGAGGTGTGTTATGTAGTGCATAACGCCTCCTTGTCGGTCTGTATCCTCAGGCATCTCAGCTTCCCCGTGCTGAGCAGTGACGTCTCCTCTCGTGGAAGGTACGTTTGTGCTTATGGGAATAGTGTAGTCTACTGAAAAATATGAATAACTCAAAATACGTGTAGAACTGGCTAATGGCGTAGAAGAAGTTGTAGGGCTCAAAAAATTAAACAACTTTAGTGAAGGGTACATTTTCAATAGAGGGTTGGAAGAGGATGAAAAAGGGTCACATTTAGGACTACACAGTGAGAGAGAGCCAAATGCTTGATAGAAGCCGACCTAAATGGGCCGTAAGCTGACTTGGATGCCGAAAGTTGATAAAATAAGCTTCAGGGCTCTACGAAATCATGATCTCCAAAGTCCAAAGGGAATGGAACAATGAAAATGGGCTCGAAATCTACCCAAGGAAGGCTCCAAAATAATGGATAATTCGGGACACCAAAAATGATGAATAAGAGAAATGACACAACTTGCGGGCTAAAACGGGTGTCAATAGCATCATCTTCTTCATTCCCCCTATCTTCTCCTTTCTCTTATCCTCTTCTTCTTCGTTTCTCATTCTTCTTCCACTTTCTCCACCATCCCGTGGTGGTCCTGGAGAGGGCATTACCTCCTATCGCGGTGGCCTCATCCGGCACTGGGGGCTACCTTCCTCCTTTCCTTTTCCTTGTTCTGTGCTGCCCTCCTCCTCCTTCTTTTCCTTCCTCTTTGTTTCTTCTTCTTTTTTTTCCTTTCTTCTTCTCATTTCTTCTGTTCGATGTCGGGGCTGCCAGATGAGCATGCCCTCTCCCCCTTGTCTTCTTCTTCTTTTCTTTCCTTCCTCATTTCTTCTCTTTCTTTTCTCTCCCCTTTTTCTTTTGCTATCACTATCGGAGGCACCAGATCAACAACATTGGGGCTGCTGGATGGGCGGTATTGGGGCTGTCAGATCGGCAACCTTGGGTCTGCCAGATCACTTGGGTTGCCAGCTCATTGGGGTTGCCAGATAGGCACCCCCTTCTCTTTTTCTTCTCTTCTTTCCTTCTGCTTTCTTCTTCTTTTTCCTTTTCTGACTGATGAAGGCCATCAAAATTGCCTGATCATTGCACCTAGGGTTGCCGATTCTGCGTGCCAGGCTACCAGTTCATTAGGCCTATCGGACCAGCAGGGCTGTCGATATAGACCCCTCTTCTACTCCTTCTACATGCAAGTGGAGTGTCCCGTCCTCTAGTGGGCTAGCCCTCAAGGATTTGGGATATTCCAAAGGTTTAGACGGTGTTACTACTTTTGTGTGCACCTTAGAATTCTGAGGCCGTCTCACCATAGGCGTGGACGAGTGCTCATTTACCTCCCCCCGTGCACCTGACGTGGGGGAGACTCTGTCAAAATTTCTTTAGAGATATCAATATATGCATATATTTTTCTTTGTAGAAATGCTTTTCCTTCCTGTCTATTCCCTGACTGTCACAGGTGTGCACTTCTTTAGGAGTGTGGCGTTCTGCGGTTTAGTGTTCCTGAATATCCGTAGGAGTGGCGGCCTTGCAGATTGTGTGTCTGCGTGGTTCTGTGTGCTCTGTTGGTTCCAGGGTATTAATGTCGGTCATCCCTGCCTGCTAGTGGTGTGTGAATATTCACTCTTGTGTCGGGCCACTCATGTCCACTGTCCCTCCGAGAGTCCCATGACTGCGGCGGGTGTTCCCACATGATGACCATGATCGCGGTGAGTTATCATCGTAGGTGTTGTAGACAGTGGTCCTTGTGTTCCTATCCTATGCTTGGTTAGTCTTCCGTGGACCAGTTGTGTGGTTTCGATGTCCCTTGTGGTTCAAGCGCGTGTGTACACATGTCCTCGGGTTTCCCGTGTGAGCGCGGATGGTGATTTTTTTGCGAGATCGCAGAGGGTGGTTTCCCGCGAGAGTGCGGAGGTTGGAGCCCTACTGTTTTCTCTGCCTAGAGGGCTTGTCGTGACTGGACCGAGCGAGACTGCCTGTGTGTACGACACTCCTGTGGAAGCGAGACCGCCTGAGCGTGTGTGTACCTTGGTTAGGACAAGAGTACGTTGCTGACGGTCGCAGTGGCGCGTACCCCGTGTGAAGTAGCTAGACACAACCGTACTGTTGGGTGCAGAGGTGTGAATCCTAGCCAGTCTGAGGGTGTGGTGTATGTGTGTGTGTCTCCTCTACTCCTCTCGAGACCGGGTGTGAGTAGTGTGCGTGCATATGAGGCCTTGGCCCAGTGTAAGATGTCAGTGGATGCATCTGGCCATGTTGTGTTATCTTGAGTGGCAGACCCTATGCCGTGAAGGTGGAGGTACCGACAGGATTGTCGTGGCCCTTCCGATAGACGGGTTGGTGTTGCCTTATGTGCTGGGCGTGTTTCTATCATTGGTTCTAGCTTGGAATTGAGAGGTTCTGTTGTTCGGAGGTTCTCCCGAGGGTGTTGGTTCAGCGTGTGGCTGTGTGGCCTTATTAGTGGTTCCGTTTGTGAGGATGGACTTTTCGACCGTGGGAGTCGGGGTAGCGTGGAGGGCTTGTGTGTGTTCCCTCTGTTTACCATCTTCTGGTTCCGGTCACCATCGTTGTGTTGCACCAGTGTTGTTATACTGTTGCCTTCGTCTGTTGTTCTTTACTTGTTGTTTCTACGTCGTTCCTGTTTACTGCTTTCATTGTAATGGGGACCCGCGGGACCCCTATTGAGCCAATGAGATGAGACTCACCCCCTACTTTTCAGGTGCGGCATTCTCCTGGAAGTGGAGCATTCCAATCAGAGGTTTGTTAGTTGTTAGCTTGCCAAGTTGCCGGGATATGCCTCGAGATAGTGTACGTTTCCTTCCCTTGATTACACTTGTGGAGTGGACTCTGTAGTTATTTAAGCAGTGATCCTTGTAGAGATCGAGCTGCATCCTATTGCGTTGCTGTGCACGCTAGATTGTCGGGCCAGGACTAGTCTGAAATAGAAAGAAGGCTTAAAGAGTTGTCCAATCTTGAAGGCAAAAGACTCAAAACTTATAAACATTTGCAAGTGTACCAAGCCTGCATGACACGTGCCTACGACAAGCTGGTCAAGCAAAGGGCATTTAAGAAAGGCGACCTCGTCATGATCAAGGAAAATGAGGTTCTAGAAGGAAGATCTAGCGGCAAGCTCCAGCCCAATTGGCGAGGACCTTATGTCATTCAGAAAGTCTATGAGGGAGGGGCCTATACGGTTATCGACTACAAGGGAGATAATCCCTTCCCTCCTCTCAACGGCAAGTGCATGAAGCTCTATCATGCGCTACCGCAAGAGTTTCTCCAGCAGTCCTTACAGGACGTACCTATCCACAGTGAAGGTTCTAACTAAAAAAATAGGGTTAAAAATACTGATACTCCGGCGGACTTGGTCGACCTTCAAGGGTTGGCTGAGGGCAAAAAGGCCATAGACCCGGCTGAGGTGAAAACCCGAACGGGCGTCTCAGGCAAAAATGGGAAATCTCTCGGTGTGAAAATCGGCAAGGGCGCACCAGAAAAAGCTAAGGGGGCTAGCCTTGGCGAAAACCCGAAAGGGCGGTGAGGTTGGTATTGTGAAAAAAAATCCTCTCTCAGTTTACTTTCTGGGTGGCCCCATTATATTGATGTCATGGCTATGCCTCCCATGTCATTCTGTAACACCCAGCCCCACCGGGGCATCTCGACGTTGTTACATTCTGTCCCACCAGAATCATCAACGCCACCATTTGCAATTGTTTGACTCTTATGTCCTTTCGGGATGTCAAACTCATTTTATCTTTCCTTCGGGTTCGGCCTCTACATGCCCCTTTCGGGCTGCCAACCAATCTCACCTATTGGTGTTCGGGTTTGACTCTCATGTCCCACTAGGGCTGTCAAATCCACCCTCTTTTATCCCACTAGGTTTGGCCTCTGCATGCCCCTTTCGGGCTGCCAACCCATCTTGCCTATCGACTTTCGAGTTTGACCCTCATGTCCCATTAGGACTGTCAAATCTGTCTTTCCTTTCCTCTGGGTCTGGCCCCAGCATGCCCTCTCGAGCTGCTAACCCATTTCGCCTATCGACTTTCAGATTTGACCTCCACGTCCCACTAAGGTTGTCAAATCCATTCTGTTCTCTGGGTTTGGCCTGTGTACGTCCCTTCCGGGCTGCCAACCCATCCCTTGCCTATCGACTTTTGGGTTTGACTTTCATGTCCTACTAGGGCTGTCAAATCCACCATTTTCCTTCATCTGGGTCTGGCCTCCGCATGCCCCTTTCGGGCTGCCAACCCATTAACTTAGAATATATTTCAGATATTGTTTCATCAGTTCATCTTAAATGCTTCATACTTAGAGACTAGCATGTTAGCTTTGGTTTCTCTTACCTGAGATGTTCCCTCATATATTACCTCTAACTTATTCCACATTTCCTTCACTGTCGAGCATGAGGATATTCTAGAGAACTAGGTGGGATGTAAAGTGCATTGCAAAGCATTGATCGCACTCCAATTCAGGGTTGACCTTCAGATCTACTCCCGAGTCCAGAAATCTTCATCTTCGGGGAGCTCAAATGGACCTCGACTGACCACTTTCCAAATCTCGTAGTCTTTAGCTCTAAGGAACACCTGCATTCAATTTTTCTAATATGCATAATTAGTTCCATCGAAGAATGGTGGCTTACTCACAGAATGACCCTCAGCTGTAAGTCCTCTAGCATCCATTACACCTGATCTCTCCGGGATGTTAAGCCATTAAGGAGAGTTAGGCTCTGATATCACGTGACGGAGATGGATGAATTACTGATCTAGAGGGGGGTGAATAGATCAATCCCAACTTTCTAAATTCTACAGCAGTGAATAAATGTAGAATGAAAATCTGCTGTGAAACGAGCAATCACGTCAAGCTAAATTAGCAGGGAATATATCTAATTCAGACTAATGTCGATTCTAGATGAATTATCACACAGGATTGCAGAAGAAAATCAACAACCAAGTTCAGTACTGGGCAGAGATTTTTTCTAGGATCTCCTCACACAAGAGGTGACATTCCGGATAGACTTAACCTATCTTTCCAGCCACACCTTTCTATATACCCTTTAGTTGATGGCAAATGCACTTCATATGCATGCACAGAATAGTCCTAGACATATATCTAAACAAAGCAAAGAAGAATCAGTAATCGCATAGAAAACAATGCAGTTTTTAGGGGCTTCGATCTCAATCTAGAGATCTACATCCACCCGTCACTCAAACGAGTTAGGCTTCCACTTAATCATAGCTTTGAAACTGCTAATAAACAGCTTACAAACCGTTGAGTTTCATAGCTTGCTGTCCGAGGATCACACCACACCACTGCCTCACAGCTTAGACCACTGATTACACAGCTTACAAAAGAATTCAAGAACAGTTCGAAAAGAAACAAAGCAAATAGCGAAAATAAGGTAAATGTAGCTCTCTTTCTAGAGCAATTCGACTCTGGATCTGATCCAGAAGTCGAGACCAACTCTGACTCTTCGCAGGCTCTCTTTTCTCTCAGAATTTCTCTCCCTCTTCTGATACTCTGCTTTCTATCTCTCTTCTCTGCACTCCAATTTTCAACTCTCAGGCTCACAGTGGCACTCCCACCATCCTCAAGCTTCTTCTTCTCTCTTCGATCTCTCCTTCTCTCTTTTCTGTAGCTACTCTCTTGTTCCACTTCTCAGAGATGATTCCAATCTGCTTCTTATTGCTGCTCGAGCTCTGACCTCTATTTATCCTCGTGAACAGGAGTTCTTGTGGTCCCCACAAGATTTGATTTCAGTGCGTGGAAGAAACACTCCCGTCCAAGGTTTTTTGAAAAGCTTGGCCACGTGTCAGATGAAGCGGTGAGGATTCTTTAATTTACGGCCACGTGGAAAGAGAATTTAATAGGAATCTCCAAAGTATTAGGAGATCACCTCGGATCATGTGCCCTCAACAGTTGCACTTTAGAACCCACGTGACAATCAGGAATACTGCCTCCAGTTGATTAATGAAGTTGCTTCACAGCAAGAAAGCTTCATTAGTTAATTTATCAATGAACTTGAACTCGGCCTATCTTGTCATACCTTCATGCATTTAAGGTGTTCTAGCATGAGTCTAAGTTATTCCTTGATGACCTTGTTTTTCCTGTCAAAACAAAGGTAGAGATTCATTAACAATCTCATCATCATGTGGCTCATGAAGCAAGTAATAAGTATCTAAAGAGTGCAGCCTCAGATTTTTCTTAAGAATAGGCAAATCATGTAAGTGGGTGTGTAAAGATATGCACATGCATCGATGCATAATCAAAGTGCATCGACTTGCCTTACTAATGAGAAGAAAATAATACATCAATATGTCAAAAGAGCATCGACCTGTATATTACACAGGTAGACCTTATTTAGTCAGAAAAACTATATCTATAATGATGGTGCATCGACCTGTCAATGCACAAGCTAGTACTACATGTACTTCAACATTGACGTGCCACTGAGACGTGTCAGCCTGTCCTAGTGATATATAAGGAAATGCTTAATGCATCGACACAAGGCATACAAAGACAGCATAAGTGCATCGACGTATGGTGTGAATGCCTTTATCGCATCAACCTGGTAGTGCAATCGTTGGCGTATTGTGCATCGACCTAATAATGCAACACCAAGTATATAGTACATGGTGACATCGACTCGTGTACAATGTGCATCGACCTAATAGTGCAAGACTTCTACATTAGCATCAACCTTCTAGACTAGAATGCATATATGCACTGACCTGATTTTCTCAATGCATGAATATGCATCGACCTTATAATGCAGCCGCATGAGTATGCATCAACCTGATAATGAATAGGAACTTATTCTGACTTAATGGAATGACATTTAGCACACATTATTAAATCCAAATGGTGTTGCCAGCATCAATCAAAGTCATTCACACTGTTGCCAGCATCAAAACTAGACATCAAATCTAGAGGAGACACAACATTCTCCCCCTTTTTGATGATGGCAACACTGCTATACTTTGATGACAATGCATTCTACATTATGAGTCAGAATATGCAGTGGTCACAGTCAAATACAATAGGAAACACAATTCAGCTTTCTTTACCCTAGCTTTCTCTCCCCCACAGATGACTAGAAACCAGGTAGCAAACAGACAAGAGCAGAAACATGCGACTCTACCCCTTGACTCTCCCCCTTAGTCAATGATGTTATATACTAGGCAGACAAACAGACAGACAGAACTTTCTTTCCCCCTTACCAGCCATCCCTTGTCATCAAAATCTCTCCCCTTTTGCCATCAGCAAAAAAATGATAGAGATAATTTGAGATTATCATGGAAGTGGCAAAAAAAATGAGATGACAATATCAAAGTGGTGAAATCACAGGAAAGAATATGCTGACAACTGATTGATCCTTCATTAAGCAAGCATACATAGTTCAGATTCTTCAGGTATAAGATTCCATCTAATGCAACCTTGATAAAGATCTCGTTTAAGAGTGATGAAACTTAGAGTTTAGCAATCACACTCTTTGAATAAATTTGCATTAACCCTTCATAGCAATAAACCAGAACTACATAGATTATGTCAGACTTAATCTCACTTCATCTTACACACCCAAAATCAGTGAATTTCTTAGGAGTGACTAGGACATGTATTGAGATTAAACAATTGTTATAGTTCTGATATTTGACCGCAGGGTTACAGCATGATTTTTCTTTTTATTTTTGTTCACAATTTTCAAAACAGTCAAACATAATCCATACCTTTTTACGTAAGGGTATACGTTGATTAGACGCTAATACCCCTAGTTACTCAGTAGGATTTACCATTCTATTTCATTTATTAAGACATTCAGGTATAGTTCACACCTTTTTACATAAGGGTATATGTTGATTAGACGCCAGTACCCCTAGTTACTCAGTGAAACTAACCATTCTATTTTAATTTTTGAATAAAGTTAACTAAAGCACTTCATGACATTGGTACACTTTATTTCTTTGATAAAGGAGCCCGCATAAATCGTCACCTCGGTGACTGGCACGCCCTCGCACTCAATAAACCGAACGAACGAATGAAAGGACGAACAAACGAACGAAAAGAACGAAGAGTCCCATAAAGTGCGTCCACAGCTGTGTACCCCTTGTAGGCTAGCCCTCGGGGTTTCCTCCCATCCCGACTGTCCCTTTGAAATACGTCCTAGCCCATAGAACATTGGTGCCCCTTGCAGGCTAGTCCTTGGGGTTTCCATCCATCAGGGCCCACCGGTTGCCATCTTGGCCTCTTGGTATTCAGGAGCTTACCCCAATTCCGCGGGTATGCCTCCACTTTTCCCCCGTGACCCTCTGGATATGGGGAGATACTGCCCAAATTTTGTTGGGTTAATTCAACCAATTACCACTAATAATTCGAGCTATGATGACTTCAAATGTGTTTTAAACTGGCAATTCATTGTGCTCGAGTATGAACCTCGCACAAGTCTTGGCCCTATCTCCAGGGCAATTAGAACTTGAATTCACTCATTAATTAACCTAATTAACATAAAAAGGTCAATAATATCACTCTGCAACTCAAATGGCTTAAAGACTGAAAATCCTGCCCTAATCTGGTGCGTGCCAAACCCGGCGCGCCCTATTCCGGTGTGCACCCCCTCCGCGCCGAATTAACCCTACACACGAAACCCTCGCAGCTTCAAGCCTTGTCACCCGGCGCGGCCCAATACGGCATGCACTGACCACCCTGTGCCGGTTGAGCCCATCCATCTCCCCCACATTGTTTTAGCATTATACCTACGCTACCCCGCGCCGTTTTAACCTATGCCTACGCCCCATCACGCCGGATTTGAATAAACTACCCCCTCCATGTTGTTTCAACCCCTCACTCACTCCCGGGGTGACCCTTACCTTCTATGGCAGGGATCGATCAACCCCAATAACCCATGAGTCAGATAAAAGAAAATTATTTTAAGTGAAATCTATCTTCCATCATATTTTTGTCAATATATGCATTATGCATAGATACATACACATATATATCACTTTAATGCATATTGGCCTGATCGAGCCCTCGGTATATCAAATGGCATTGACGGAAGGCTGGGTTATGCCCGACTGAAAGCTTTCGCTATGCGTGATGGTGGTCTTCAGGCCTAAGTTCTCCGCCTCATACCGGGATTCAGATTCAATAAATTATGCTTGCTCTGCATGATTAAAATAACAAACAAAACCCCTTATGTGGTCTTGTCAATCTCATCTTCGCATGCATTCTCATTCATTTTTATCTTAGCCCCAGACAGCTCATTATCTCAGCAATTAATCAAAGGTTTTCCTCCTCCTCGGATAATATCTCACACTTATCTGACTCGGGTCAGATCAAGTGCATAATAAAACTTATCACAATGAGGTGCAAGTGGCCCCCGCATCAGGAGGACGCTGTACAAATCTGAAAGCAAAACCTCAGGAGGGAGGTGCTAGAAAAGATGATGGGCATGGAAATCTGGTTGTTTGACCGCTTGAATAATGTAGTGGCCAAAGTGGAAGCTTTCTTGGCCCGACCTGCCCCTACATCAACCGCTGCCACTACACCAAAGGCAAAGGTGGTAGAGCAGCGCCATGCACCTAAAGAAGCAAACACCCTTGATATCAAGGCATTTGAATAGCAAAGAGATAAGGGCAAGAAGGCAGCTACACCTCATCCCACCAAGGCAAAAGAGAAGGAGGGTCCCTCACTAAGGGACAAAATGAAGAAGGCCTATTCTTTCCCAAAGGGGAAGACTAAGGTTCTATTCGACTGGGTTACCCAGTATAATAAGGTCACCCTGCCTGAGTCAAAAAAGGCCAGAGGACCTGAAGAGAAGAGACAGCCTGAGATTTTACCCTTATCATCAGATGCTGGGGCACCCGATCGAGGACTGCTATGTATTCAAAGACATCATCGAAGGCATGGTGAAAAATGAAGAAATAGAGTTGGGAGAGTACAAAGTTGACCCTCCACAATCTCATGAAGCACCCCTGAGGAGAGCTGCAGCCAATATGATTTCTTTATACCAGGCATTGCATGAAGAAGTTGTAGAAGCCAGCACTCAGCACACTTATGAGGCTTGTTTTCTGGCACCAATAAAAGAACAATAGGGATGGTAGCATGTCCCTGTAAAGATCAAGAAGAAAGTCACACCTCGCTCGAAGGTGGGGGCATATGTTCATGGGATCACACCACGACCCGTCCCTCTGGTACCAGCACCCGTGTGGATCAGCTCGCCTACAATCATCAGAATACATACACACAACCAGAGAAGACAGACTCCGTTGCTAGTGGCCAAAGAAATTAGTCCAAAAGCCCGATGACTACAGGACTACATAGACGGGCTAGATGAATATGAACAGCTCAAATTGAAGCCATTACTAATACGAGACCATGTCCCATGGCAAGAACTAGAGCATCTCTCACTGGAACAAGGAGGAGAGGCTAACAAAGCACCAAAAAAGGATGACAGCTTGTTCTGGGGGCAAGTGCCAGCCAGAGACAAGAAGAAGAAGTAAAGGAAGAAAAGAAGAGCCTACAAGGTCAAGAGGGGGATAGTGCTCTCCTACAATACCCTCTCTGCCCTCTTTAATCTGCCCAATGAGGAAGATGTGGAGGAAATATGCTTACACCCGCTACTAGGGCAAGTCAGACCGAAGCCGTGATCACTACCCATGCAACTGGATCAGGTCAAAAATGGGGGCGCCAGCCGCCCGCCAACCACAACATCATCTTCAGGGGAGAGCAGCCCTATAAGATACCAGCTGTTGGCATGGAAGCCAATAATTATATAGCTGTTGGCGTGGGACCCAATAATTGGAAAGTTGTCGGCTCATTGGTCGATAATTGAATAGCTGTTGGCATGGGAGCCAATAATTGGGTAGCTGTCGGCCTGAAGGGCCGATGATTAGAAAGCTGTCGGCTTGAAAATCGATAATTGGAAAGCTGTCGGATTAATACCAATAGTTAAAGGTTGTCGACTTAGGCATCGATAATTAGAAAGCTATCGGCTCAAAAGTCGATGATTAGGAAGCTTTCGACTTAAATGCTGATGATTACAAAACCTGAACATTCTTGAATACCTTCAAACAGCTGTTGGTTTGATCACCGACGGTTAGGATGTTGGTTGAGGAGTTGCTGGCCCCAGAGGTCAATATGCCAAGAACTTTTGGATTGTCGCACATTCCACTGTCTCTTTTTCGCGTGAAATGACCTACGAGGGGTCATGACCGGTGAGAGCACATCATCTTCGATGAGCCGCGATCAGCTTTGTCCCTATCGACTTTAGCATCTGCCCCCAGAATAGGGCACCACCTGTATCCTAGTTCTTTTTGTGCTTCCATCATAATCTAGGGAGCTGGAGATATCCCTTAGAGTACATCGCTCTTCCGTTGGCATGGTGAAGCCATGCTGACCGTCCTCTTGAGGCTTGGCATTTGGTGAGGATGCGGCAGATCCATCCTGTGCTCGCCTATGTGTAGTTCGCCGTTCTGAATCAGGCTTTCAATGATATCTTTAGGCACATAACACTCCTCAATCCGGTGCCCCCTGGATTGGTGATAAGGGCAAGATTGAGGGTCGTCTTTCCATCTGACGTCGCTCACCCACTTGGGCTCCAGGAGGACAACCTTGCCACACGTGCGGGCCCATTCGAACAACATTTGAGTTTTCTCCTTAGGGAAGGAATAAGGTTTCTTCATCTTGTCCCTCAATGAGGGCGCTCATTCTGCGGGCTGAATGAGAGGGACCCCAGCTGCCCCTTTTATTGGCTTCTGTTGTGGTTCGAAAGCCCCAAAATTTGAGACGCATGGTCCCTCTTGCGCCAAATGCTTACTGGCTGGTTTGTTCTCCCGGCTCGGGGTAGTAGTGGTTGGGCGATACTTTGCCAGGAAGACTTCGGCATCAGTTGCCAGCTCACTTAGCTATTCAAAGGTCTCGACTTTGATGTCCATCACCCTCTACAGAATTTCATCTTTCAGGTTTTTCTCACATCTCCAAATGATATCTTCATAGTCCGGAGGGCCTCCGTACCTTTCATGAGAGTCTCCCACTCTCCTTATGCAACCTGGGGGCACCCCTTGCCCCTTTTGCCTGGTCTCATATAATTTTGCCTCGGTGAACTCCCCCTCGGCCGGCTTTGTTTCAACTGCACAGGGAGGAAACAAAGATACAACGGGGGGATGAAACACAAAGGGGAAAGGGGGTGGAGCACATGCTCCTGCCCTTCCTGAACCCTATTCCCTCTCTTCTTCTTCCTTTCTCTTTCCTCTCCTGCACTCGGGCGGTCGTCGGAGTAGCAAGGGGGGAGTGCCAAGCTCCTTCTTTTCTTCTCTTTTTCTTCTGGGTGTCTCTCGTGTGTGCATCTTGTTCGCCGGATGAGGGGGTTTTTATACTCCACATGGCGGGATCGCCCGAGTGTGAGCGGTGAAGGTGAAAAGCGACGGGCCTTCAATGCGATTTTACTTCAGCCGTCCTCATTGGCAGAGGGGTAGCCTACGTGCCTCCACCTCCAGTTGATAGCCCATCCAATCCATTACGTGCCGAGAATCTGTAGGGGATGGGCGTTAGATCGTGCCTGCCGGATGCACCGGGTAAGGCCAAGACACGGTTGTGCTGGTGGGGGACAGAAATGCTGTGTCGTTGGAGGGTTCAAGGGGTTGCACTGCTGAAGAGACCAGACGGGGTGTGTCGCTGGAGGGGCGATCTCCTGTGTGCCAGTGGAGATGTCTAGAGGTGTGCCGGTGAAGGGCATTGGATGAGTGTGCCATTGGGACGCCAGGGGGTGTGCCGCCGAAGGCTTGCCAAGCTGGGTGTGCCGACGAAGCCACACTGCAGGAAGGTGTGCCAGGCAAGGACCCAGGGGGCGTGCCAGCGAAGGTGGCCGAGCGGGTGTACAGACGAAGCCACACCGTGGGGGCGTGTGCCATTGAAGACACTCTTCGGGGCGTGCCGTTGAACGAAGGCATGCAGGGGTGTGCCGGTGAGCGGCTGAGGGGCATGCCGCTGGATGCGTACACGAGTGTACCGCTGAGGATGCTCAGGAGGGGGTGTGTGTCGACGAAGACCTTCACCAAGAGTGCCATTGAAGGGCACTTCAGGGGCTTCCTTTCCTTCTCTTCTTCTCTTCGTTTTCTCCTCTTTTCTTCTCTTCGTTATCCCCTTGCACCTGAACATGGGGTGGAAAATTTTTAGTGTCCACACTCACCTAGTGTTTTCTCCTATTTTTCAGGTAATTTTGATGACGAAGCTCATTCGGATGGGGACAAACATGAGTGAAGAGCGTAGAGGCTCCAAGCGTTGTATCGTCACTATATTGAGTCTTGCTACATCCTGTCCTTTCTTTGGAGTCCTTGTCATTAGATTTCTTTTGTCTTTGGGTCCTGATGTAAGACATGAAAGGCTTGTGGCCTTGTGTTGTTGTTGGATCATTAACTTTTGGCATTTTGGATTGATGTCTAATTTGTGGTAATTGATTATGGTTGCTCTTCTTTTTTTTTAGCACACTCTGTCGTTATGTTGAAATTCTTATCACTTCAAAGTAGGGTTCAAACATATTATTCACCATTTTAGCACATGAACGGTCTATTTTAATCCGCTCAATAACATCCACAGTCCATATAGGGCTGTTCAAACGTTATTAGTTCGAACATGATCGTGAAGATGAATGGCCTGCCAATGGGCCGCCCAGCAATCTGGACGGTCACTCCATAACCGTTAAATGCGGTGCATCGTTAGAGCTACCGCGGTCCATGATTAGACCGTTCCACCGTTGCACGGTCCATCGATAGATCGTGTAATAACTGGAGGTTTTTAAAAAAAAATAAAACCCTCCTTCCTCCTCCCTCCCCACCGTAACTGATGGAGGAGAGGAAGAAACGCCACCCCCATGTTCTCTCCCCCATCTTCATCACCTCTCTCCCTCTCAATCTCTCCCATTCTCACCCTCTCGTCTCCCCCTTTCTTCATGCACTCGAAGCATGAAGTGCTCACCCGCCCAGCACGCAGGATGGCCAGTGAGGGAGAGGAGGCACTACCGACGGCCGCGTTGGACACTACCGGTGGTAGTGGCCGCTACTGTGGGAGTGTTGCCGTCGATTCCCGAGGAGGAGGCGCCGGCTATCATCGAGGAAGAAGCGGCCCTGCTGCCTTCAGCTGAGGAGGAGGCCAGAGCACCGGTTGACGCCGGGGAGGTGCCGCCAGAGGTGTGCACGGCGGCGGCGGCCAAACTGCCATGGTCATCGAAGGTAGGTGCCCTAAAACCCCCCCTATTTTATCATTTTATTCTATGCATTCTAGATTATGGAGGAAATAGGGGCATTCAACCCCTTTGAGGCCGGTTGGGGAGACCATAAGGCCCTCACCACCGGTGGGGAGAGACTTCATGCCGTCGGGGATGACGGCATCTAGACGGTTCGCCAGGAGCCACTTACCGAAACAACACAGTTCATATAGAACCGATCACGACTAGGACGGCCCATGGATGGCCGTATGAAGGGGTCAAATTGGAGGAGTAATGGGGAGAAGTACAGTCTATGGAGGACCGTGCAAACCTAGGATGATCCACAATGATCCGTTCAGAATTTAAAGCGTTAAGAACAGAACGGTCTTTATCAGACCGTGGGTAGGTACACAGTTGAAGGAAACACCGTGCAACCCTAAACGATCAGGGGCTTGAGAGGGGAGTGGCACAGTTAGGCTGTGACCGTGGAATCATGGAATGGTCATGAGGCGTCTGTTATTAAGGTGGACATAAGAAATCAGGACGGTTCACAGTGAGTCGTCCATCCTGCAGAGTGGTCCATGGATGGCCGTGGTCTTCTGGGAGGAGTTATAGGAAAATGGTTGGAGGGCAACCATTGAAGGCTACAAATGGCCCATGAGTGACCGTTTAGCTTATTGAATTATTTAATTAACGAAATGGCATTCCCCCAACTCCCAAGAGAATTTTGAAATTCTTCCCTCCACTCTCTCCTCCCACGAACCCTAGACCACCCCAAATAGGGAAACCATCATCCCTCTCCCTCTCCCTCCGAGTCCTAAATTCATAGCTCACTCTCTCACCACTTGCTAGACCACCTTCCTGCCCTCATTCTCCCCCTCTCTCACTTTGGTTTGCCCCCTCCCAGACCCCCTAACAGCCAAGGGTTACCTCTACACCCATCCACCACCTTTGCCCTCCCATTTATCTCATTTTTCACCTCCCATCTTCAACTAGCACTTCCCAGGTAACAGGCAGCAGAGTATCAGCGGCTTGCAGGGCCTACCACGACTTCATCCTGGTGCTCCTGGACACTCAAGTGGCACCGTCAGAAGCGTCTTCAAGTCCTCTATGCAACGGTGGTGGTCTCGCCATCGTCTGAGCTCGTGGCTGCCCGGAGGAGCCTTCACTACCAGACTATGTGTTCCCTCTCAAGCAGACAACTAGAGAAGGCTTGCAAAGGCTCCCATGGTCTGATTTATGAGATTCTTGGAGCGCCACTTGGCTGAGATCTTCTATATCAAGTCACCTTCCAGTACCAAGAAGCAACACTCTGCTCGGCATCCAGAGCTGTGAGTTCCCATTTTTCTACTCCAGGTGCACAGGCCTGCTCCCTCAGGAACTAACCTAACACCCAATCACTGTTCGGGTCCTCGTCTCATACTCTAACCACCTCCGATGTCTCCGTGAGTCTCCGTTCAAAGAGGATTCATCCACGAATCCAACGACTCCAGCCACACCTAAATCTTAGCTCCAGAGCGTCCGTGGCAGCCTCGTCTTCCTACTACTGTGGTGCAGAAGCTGCCAGAATCAGAAAGCAGAGGCCCTGTTCACGACTCTGCCCCGACCATCACCGCTAACCAAAAATTCCCCCAAAGATCGGGCGTCATCCTGGGCCAACCAAGTATGTTTTTCCATAGGTTTTGTCAACAATGGAGTTCCGGAGAAGCCGCAGCGGCGTCGACATCAACTATCTGTCCCTTGTTCCAGGGAGCAGATAGAATCGACAACCGCCTTCCGATTAGTTCCTAGTTCGACGTTCCCCTCCCCGCTTGGCCAGCTTACAGCCCCTCCCTGTGGGAGGTAGTGTTTGGTTGTAATTCTGGCTTCCCCTCCCCTTGTTCAACCCCCTTGCATGGGGAGTAGTTGTGTAAATCCTTAAATAGGTCAAAGCTTCACCGGCACAGCATGTGGGGAACCCACACTTTCCCGCTCACCCACGTCTCCGATCGGGATCAGTTTCTTCAAGTCGATCGAGTAAGTGCTCCATCCCTTGCTCATATGTGGTGCCTTATTCTTTCAATATTAGTTCATAGCTCCGCTGGCCCACCTTGCCCTTTAGCTTTCTACTGGCAGCTGCAGAGGACTGGAAGGAAGATGCTGCTGAAGCCTGAGGGTGAATCTGTTGGAACTGCTGAGATGGAGGCGGTGGTGAAAGTGGAGGCCTGAACTGCGATTGAGACAGTTGAGATTGAGCTGTCAAAGCAAATTACACTGGGATTGCTCGCAAAGAATAGTCTCTCACCACGTGACCAGACTGGTCACATCGAAAGCATACCACTGGCAAAGAACATGGCTTGCCTGGGTGGCTATCACCACACCGCGCACAACCCTTAAATTGGCTCTTAGCAGAACCCTGGTGCTGCTGGAAAGAAGGAGCTGACTGCGACACTGCACCGGATGATGCTTGCTGGTCAAATCACTTCTTGAACCTCTTCTTATTCTTGAATCTCCTGAACTGGGACTTGCCCGAAGAGGCAACACCACTAGCAGCTGGAGTGGCTGAAGAAAAACCTGGAACAGGAGGCGGGTAACCAGATGGAAGCTGAACCATCGGTTGAACTGACACTGCTTGAGAAGAAGTCTGGGATCTCGCCAAGTCCAACTCCAACACTGCCACAGCCTGATATACCTCATTCATATTAGTCACGCGAGCAACGATCAACGGTTGCCTCAATTTAGCACGAAGACCACGAAGAAACTATTTCATCTTCAAATCTTCATTCGCCAGCACATGGGGTGCATAACGGCCCAATTCCATGAATCTGTTTCGATATTCAAGGACCGACATCCCTCCCTGGACGAGCTGCAAGAACTGGTGTATTTTATCCATCCTGAGATAAGCCGGACTGAAAGTAAGTTCAAAAGTGGCGACGAACTCAGCCCACGAAATCTGTCGGAGCGGATAGGACTGGAAAGAAATCTCCCATTCCGTATTCCACCACGTCAGCACCGCGCCCTGGAGCTGAAAAGCGCTGAGCATCACTTTCTCGTCTTCCAGACATTCCATAGAGTGAAACACGCGCTCGGTTGCATCTAGCCAAACCCTGGCGACATTAGGATCGGTCTGGCCTTCAAAAGTCAACGGATGAAATAACAGAAATTCCTTCAAAGCATGTCCGCGACTGCCAGGCGCATCCTCTTGAGCCAGAATAACGGGAGCTGGAGCAGGAACATCTTGAGGGACACTACTCACTTCCTGGGGACCGAAACTCTCCGACGTCGAGGCGGCATCTTGAAACAACTAGAAAATATGGCTAATAATAAGGAAAATCTATTAATCATACGAAAAACATCCTAAGCCAGCAATAGACGGCACAAATTGTCTAATTCTGGACAATAGCCGTGTAATTTCAATTCCTTATATGATTCCTCAACACCGCTCTGATACCAACTGCAACGACCTAGAGCTCCGGATATCGATAACCTAGTGTATTCTTAGGCAAGGCTATTACTGGCCAACCTTAGAAGAAGATTGCTCCACCTATGTCCGTAGGTGTCTCCAATGTCATCTTCACGTCGATAAGATTCATGCTCCTGCTTCTTCTCTCCACCCTCTATCCTCACCTTGGCCATTCTCGATGTGGGCCTTTGATATGGTTGGACCGCTAGGTGACCCAAATGCTCAGGTTAAATAGAAATCTTTCATCCTTACAGCAACCGAGTATTTCACCAAGTGGACAGAAGCAGAAGCTTACACCAAGATCAAAGCTACCACCATTTGCCGCTTCATCATGAAAAATATTGTTTCGCGGTTCGGGGTGCCAAGCGACATCGTCACGGACAACGGGACGCAATTCGTCTCACAAGAACTCCATGACCTTTATAAGAAGTTTGGTATTTCATTACATCATTCATCACCTTATTACCCCTATGGTAACGGCCAAGCCGAGCCCACTAATAAAACCCTTCTTAAAATCATCAAGAAAACATGCGAGGCACACCACTACGCTGATTAGGTTGAACAGTTAACAGAAGCTCTATGGGCTTACTACACCTCTGTCCGTACTCCCATGGGGCAGACCCCATTTGCTCTTACTTATGGGATGGAGGCGGTGCTCCCATACGAAATTCTGATCCCTTCTCTAAGGGTGCAGCTCGACAAGGAACTTAATCTCGACGAACGTCGAGAGGCGTTACTCGTCTAGCTAGAACTCTTAGATGAGAAGAGGTTGAACGCGGCCAATCATGTCTCTGTTTATCAAAAACATGTCTCGCGCCATTTCCAAAAGAAGGTAATTGAACGAAAATTTGAAGTAGGTAACATGGTTTTGAAACGTAAGTTTATTCGAACAGATGGTCCTAGGTCCAAGCTGCAACCAAACTGGGAAGGGTCATTTGTAGTAAAGTAAGTCTATCCAGGGAATGCGTATCTTCTTATAAATGCCGAAGGGGAAGAATTATCGCATGCATGGAATGGGCTGTATTTAAAATGCTTCTACCCATAATAGAGTTTGGCTAAAACAACTGCCGGACGACGAGGTAGCCTTCTCTCTTACCACCGAGCATGATTCCGTGGCACGACCTCGACACACACTACGTAACATGCCCCTTGACTAGGGCGTTCTCTCTCACGCGAACACTATTTCTCCTTCGGCTATGCCTGGAAAGGGTGACAATCCTTTACTCTCCTCCTTTTGACCCAACGTAGGGGCAAGGGGTTGACGGGCTAGATGACTGACCTGGGCATTCCCCAATATGGGAGCGGTCTCAAATATGGGTAGTGCTCAAAAGAAAAATTAAGAAAAGTAAGAATAAGAAGAAAAACTCCCATGAAAAATGCCCTTGATCTTAGTAACCGGGACTACTTCTCCTAACCAAGGTAGCTCAGTAATGGTGGATAGCTGTGTATCCATGGTCTTAGGTAAGGAGAGTCATTCCACTCTGAGTTGGAAGGATTTTCTTTGGTCTATTTGTTCGGTTTGGTTAGTTGAGGATTCTTGTCTGGAGTTTAGTTGCTCGTCTCTTTACTTTTCCGCTTGCTCCGATCGCCTATTAGCTGCGCGTTCCAGTGAGGAGGTTGGTCATGTTTTATTTTTCCCTTAGTTGTCAATTCCTCTAGGCATGCGTTATTCGGTTTGGCCATTTCTTATGATTGGTTCGAAGTTTTTCGAAAGATTCCTATCGCTCATTGGTTGAGGATGGGTGTTTTTTACCTTAACGCCCACTTTTCAGTCCACTTCACTGCATTTTCGCTTCATCTCCATGTTCCATTTCGCTTTCGCTTCACCTCTGCTCGTTCCCCTGCAAAGAGGACGTTAAGGAGGGGCATCTGTTGACACCCGTCTTGTGACCAATGACTTGGGTCACCTCCTTATCTATTTTTTATGATGTCTCAGGTTGTTTGTCGATTACTAGCTCATTTCTGGTCATTCTTTGGGCTTGTTTTATGGGTCGCTCTCCTTGGTTGGGCCTTAGTTCTTTCTTTTCTCATCATTTTGACTTATTGGGCCTAGATAAGGGCTAATATGGGTCTTGTTGTGGATTTAATCGAATATTTATCCAATCTTTATCTCTTTTGCCACGTCTATTAGTCTTGCGGTCTATTGCGCGACCGCTAATGGGCGTTGGCGGTCCTTTGCTAGACCGCTAGGGAGCAAAGTGTCCTGTTAGGTCTCTTTGGTCTTATCTCTTTGTGATCGGCCGAGCCTTGTGGTCTATCGGTCGACCATTTTTTAAGCCTTGAGGTCTATCGCAAGACTGTTAGGGGAGACAGAGAGTCATGCTCTGCCCGCTCTTCCTCTCTCAGTCTGTGGGTGAACTAGAGTCCTTAGTCTGATGATTTCTCTTTGAGTATTGATCCTCAGAAGCTTCTGTTTTTTTCTATGGACTCTTGGTAGTATTATCCTCAAGATTTATCGAGGTTTAGCCCTATTTTTATGCTATTATCCCTCCAACTCGACCCAAGGTTTTGGGGGCCTATAAATAGAGCTCTTGACTTCATAGCTTGAGGAGGAGATTTCTGGAGCTTGCATCGAGGTGCTACTGCATTCTGGAGTGAGTACCAACTAGGGAGAGCTTGTGTCTGCATCCTTGTGTCTTTTGGTATAGGGAGTAGCCGGTTCTTAAGTTGCTTTTGTGTTCTTCTTCCTTTAGTTTTATCTTTCTTAGCATCATCATTGCATACTTCTCTCTTCTTCCCCCACGTTGTTCTGCACTCACATCACATTTTCAAACATCCTCCTATTGTTTTCACACCCTACAAGCTGATTCAGAATGGAATGATTCTCCTTACTCGAGATCATGAACACAGCTATTCACCTTCACTAAGATACCTTGCATAAACGAAGCACAATAATACTAAAAAATGCATATGATCCATGCTGCGCTAAAGGAAAAGAAATCTTTAAAACGAATGCGAAGAAAGATAAAAATAACAAGATACTTGAGAATAGTATAGCTAGACCAGAGAAACTAGGGTTAGGATACCATCTGCAACCATGGCGTGCAAGATAGAACCATCGTCCCCAAGCTTTTCTAACCTAACGGCCTATCCAACGATTAAACATGTGCACCTAGATCATCATCATTTTTATTTGAGGGGAACATCAGATCCTGAAGCATATGAATGACCAGTTGGTTCTCAATATAATATAATGTAGCTAATACATAGTAATGCATTAAGGGATAAGGGAACGAGAAATAATACCTGACTTACCTGAGCGGGTGAGCGGATAACAGCGTGATCTTGCTCAACTGAAAAGGTTAGCCATCAATGCATAATAACGATTTAAACAAGGCATAATCTTTCAACCAATGAAACATAAACCAACCATGACATTAACGGACTCAGACAGGTGCGCCATATATCATAACGGACTGGATGGAATCTGTTAAAGTCCACTAATTCAAATTTCTTAATAATAAATGACCCAGTTACTTGGCGGACTAGGTACCATGCGTCATGATAACATAACGGATCCTCGACAGTCTGTTAAAGTTCATGGGTTACCAAAAAAAATAAACGAGCCCTAGTTTTTCCCCATTTGTTTAACACACACCGCAATCACCCCAAAACTTCTCCAAAACCCTCTCAACCTCCTCCGGCGACAAGCTTCGGTGACGACTCCCTCCGGCCACGATGACGCGCGGGAAAGGGAAGAAAAGAAAGGTGATCCGGAAGATGAAGGCTAGGGTAGAACGGGAAGCGGTTTCCCCATCGGTGAGCTCGTCAGAGGAAGAGGAGATGGCGGCGGCGGCGGCGGCGACCCAACCGACGGAGGAAGAAGCTCCCACGGCCAAGGAAGGAGTAGAGGAAGCAGAGGGAGGAGCTAGGGAAGCCATTGGCATCGAGGAAGAGGCCATTGCACCGGAGAAGAAGAAGAGAGGTCAAGACCCGGAGGGAGGCTGATCTCACCATAAAAATTTGATTTTGAATTTCAAATCTTGATGCATGTGTGATTGGAGGGGAGGAAATGAGTCTGGGGACTCATTGGGGTAAATTGTAGGCCTCTGTGGCTATTCCCACGGGCTTGAGAAACACAAACAACCATGCCGGTTGCAGAGGAGCATAATGGCCCTTCCAGTAGCCGTTATTGCCTTAACGCGCCTGAACTATCGTGTTAAGTGCACCAGAACCTGAAACTAATTTTGAGGAGAAGAAAAGAAAAGAAAAGAAGAGGAAAAGAGCACCCAGGTGTAAGCATCCTGCTCCGAGATAGAAACAAATCCTAGAGGACATCGATGGCTCGAGAGTATAACCTGCAGGTCAGCTTGGCTCAGCCCGAGCGATTCCAACTTCTCCGAAGGACAAGATGGGCAGCACCGGAGATAGACCCACTGAAGACGGGGTGGCCTCCGCCTTCCTTCACTTGGCTTCCTGCCGCCCGGCCACCTTGGCGGCGACCAGCCTCTCCTTCATAGGCGACTTCGCCCGGAATCCCACCCTGGCCTTAGGCGGGGGAGTCAGGGTAGGAGCCGACTCTGTCCTAACCGTAGTCTCGCCCACTTCCGGGATCGACGCGAATGATGGCTCCTCCATGGCGGCTAAAAAAAAGAGAGAGGTGCTCAGATATAAAGTCTTTACTCTGAGATGGAAGCAAATCCTGGAAGACGCCCATGATGAGAGAGTCTCACCTACGGGCTGGCTCGGCTCAGCCCGAGCAACCTCAAACTCCTCGAATGTTAGGACCAGAGGTGTTGGAGGAATGGTCTTTGCAGCCTTGGTGGCCTCCATCTTTCGCCGCTTCACTTCACGCTGCCCAGCCGCCTTGGCCTCATCCAGGGCCTTCTTCATGGGTGATTTCGCTCTGAGCCTCTTTGCAGGAGGAGGCAAGGGAGTTGTAGTTGGGGCCAACGACGCTGCCTCAAAGTAAGCCGGCTTCTCTGCCTGCTAGAGAAGGTTGCGATACGTTGTCATCTGGGTGCTGTCCGGATGGTCTGTAAAAGAGGAGGGACAAAAAGAGTAAAAAGCTGATCAGCATCCAGTGCCCTGAAAGGGACAGCAATAAGAAATTGCAAATAAAGAGAAAACATCAAGTACCATGCGGGCCGATATACAGTCATAGTGTTATTGGCCAATAGCTGAGGGGCGGCTCCTTGTCCCGACGATCCACCTCTCGGACCAGTCAGCATACATCCCCGATCATCTGGCAACGATCGACAAGGGCGGCTAGATCCGTGTGCTTCTTGGCAACGAGGTGGCAGAAAAGGTTGAAGTGGTCCATCCCCCATTCGTCGGCATAGTAATAAGCAACTTGTAGACGCTTGCCCAGGATGGCCGTCAATCGATCCTCAATCGTGAGCCCGTACACTCGGAGGAGGATGTACAACCATGTCATGTCCTTATAATTTTCGGGCTTCCTCTCCTCCCGCCTTATGAATGTGCGGTATGGGTAGATTGAGTCCTTCTCCGGATGCCAACTTTTTACGGGGGTGCCTTCTTCTTCTGCGGGGAGAGGATAATTGATAAGCTCCAGGCATTCACTCCCGATATGGCAGAGGTCTCGCAGAGTCATCTGGAAATTGTCCTTCGCCACGGGGCGGTTCCACCCTATAAAATTCCATTTTTACCCCTATTTTCTTTAATTTGGCTAAGAAAGAAAAGGACAATTATCTGGGAGGATACGTGGAAGCTTGTGAGCGTGTCAGACTTGAGGAATTCCCACGTACTGCCAGTTTGTGTTCTCGCGCCCACGTGTCGACTTCTCAAACTGGTACGGCACCCGAACCGCATCGTAGGATCGTAAATCAGACGAGCCGGGACTGAGTGGGCTCATGGGACCACCAGGCTGGAGGGAGGGTGCGGCCCCCAAGGAGGATCATCCTGCCTAGGGCGCGCGGCCGCCCCTAGGGTGAACTAGCCTTGGGGGAGGTCGTAACCCCAGGGGATGGCCCCCGGGGGTCTTCTTGTGTCATTTGGGATTGTCCTTCGATGGACTTTGGACCCTGGGAAGCTGGAATGGGCCCGTGGGGGCTGCCATTCTTTGAGTTGTCGTAGCTGCCCGCAAGGTTTTCGGGTAAATGCCCGACACACCCCCGAATCATGGAACGGCTTGAGTAGGTGGCCGAGGGGCCGCATGCCAGCCCTTGGGTTGACGATGACAGCTCGCGGGAGCTAAGGGCAGGTACTTCGTGGCTGTGAGCCATGCCTCAGGCTATGTGCCACGTTGTACGGCGGGTTGGCTAGGTATCCTCGGGTTGGCCTGAGTGCTAAGGTTAAATGGCTTGTTGCCATGTGTCTAAGTGTCGAGGTTGACCCTGACTTGTCGGGGGGTCGTTGTAGGACCTAGTTAAGGTGCTGGAACCACAGGTCGGCCCGTGGTTGGTGTAGAAGGGCTGGAACATACACTCCCACAAGGTGTTCGATGAAATGCTGAACACACCCGTGTGAGCCGTATATGTGTGTGGCGGGCCTCCAAAGCCTGTGGTTGACTTAGTTGGGTGTCCCTTTGACCATGGAGGGTTAGCAGGCGTGTCTCTGGGTGGGCCCTAGGCCCCTTTTACTGAGTGCCATGTGGTGTTGCTCGCCATCGGGGCACCCCCGAGTTTGCCCAGGCGGCGATGCAGGATACGGGCAAGGCTCGTATGTGAGTGGCCGGAGTTGATACCAGACGGTTGCTGGTGTCGCCGTGTGTCGCGGCAAGCTGGTCAGGGCCCTTGTAGGGACCCACTGGGCTGTAGGGAGGGCTGGATGGCCCATGCCTGGAAGGTGTTCGGTAAAATGCTTGAACCCTTATTTCTCATGATTTTACCGGGGAATAGCCCAAGTACAACAAAGAACTTTCTGAATTTTCTGGTTAGCGTGGCAAATTCACCTGAGTCCTCCTCAATGCTAGATGACTCACTATCATCTGAGGACTCCTTGTTGAGCTTATTAGCCTTGAGTGCTAACAACTTCTTCTTTGATGTTTCATCCTCTTTTCTGAGTGTGTGTGATCGCCACCAAGGTGCCGAATGTGATAGACACACCGTACCTTGGAAAGAGAAGGGAGACACTCGCCTATTACCAGCACTGCGGAGATAAACTGCTCTGAAGGAACCGCCCTTATAATGCACGGTCGATCGACAGACTGCTCGCCGGTGCTGGGAAGGAACGCGGGACGAAGACGTGTGGATGGAAGAACGGCTCAGAGTCAGCCACAAGATGACGAAGAACGGCACTGGGAAGACCGCCCTTCCCTTCACACGGACGGCAAAGAACCGCGCAAAGCCACCACACCTTAAGTTGAAGGTCCTGAACCTCCACCCCTTCCGGTCGGCCAGAGGGGATAGGCCTCGTGCTAGAATGTTGCTGACCTGCAAAATAAAGTGTAGAACACAAAGAAAGACCGAGATTAGAACTGTGAAGTGTAGAAACTATAAAGGAACATGTAAAATAACCAAACTAGCATGGAATGGAGAATACCTGGGAGTTTTTTAAATCTCTAGGGGTGTCAAAAATGATAGGAGGGTGTGCGAAATGATAGTGTAATGAAGAAAAAAACGTGGGAGAAAATGGAAGAAAAAGCAAGCATGCAATGGACGAAACGACGGTGGGACTATCAAGATAGAAACTCAAATAAAGGACTACTCCTTGAACCGGAGGCCTGGATGGACGTAAAAGGCCTCCCTCCCTAACTGTAGGTCGCTCTAGAATTTGGCAGAGCTTCGCCGTCGACAAAAAATCTCCCTCCCTTAAAGCCTGGCCTTAAGGTCTTATTTATAGAGCCCATAAACCCAACCTCGAAATTAGGGGTTTAAGTGAAAATTAGGTCGAGATAATAAAAGATAATCCGTAGATAATAGAATTATCTTCCAACCAGTTCAAACGACACCCCATTTTGTGGAGAATCCATAGAGAAATGGGTGGAACAAGTTGAGGATAAAATCACAGGTGGAGAGAGAGAATCTTTTAATCCTTTAGGAACCAGACAGTTGAACGGTTGGTCGATAGACCGCCTATCCTGATGAACGGCTTATTTTCAGGTGTTCAACCCTATCGGTGGAAATTCAATAAATAGAAAATATTATCCAAATATCCATCGAACTGACCGATAGTTTCGCCGTTGGACTCCTATGGATTGAACGGCTATTTCTAGACCATTCAATGAATAGAACGGCCAAGGGTCAACCGTTCATGTCCTATTGGTGATAAATCTAAATAAATAGATAAATAGTTAATTATCTAAAAAATCTAACGAGATTAGGACTTGGAGAATTGGACGGCTAAGGTCAGTCAGCTCAAGGAACTTGGGCGGCTATTCTTAAACCGTGTGACAACATGTCGGTGAAAATTCAGGCGAGGTCTATGCACTCGGGACTCGAATCGGGTACGTATGAATGCATGCTTTGGTTTATTTGAATGTTTCTATATGATGAATGCTTTGACTAATGTGAGATGAATGCAAGATGCACGAGACGAGGTGGTGGCCAACATGCAGATGCGGCTACACACACTGGAGGCTCTCCTGGCAGTAACCCAACATGACCTCCAGATTCTGGTGAGTATGCTTTCCTAAATACCATGTTATGATTCCTGAAGTTAAGTATTTACACCACTGATAGTGTTTTCAATGATGCAGCATGCCCAGTAGAGGAGAGCAACGATGGGGGCAAGAGGGGCATCTAGCTTGAGTGCCCTAACCCAGAGTGTCCCGGACCAGAGTGCCCGGAGCACCGCCTTAGAGGAGCAGCTGGCGGGTGCCGTCTGCCGAGCCGAGGAGGCAGAGAGGGAGCTAGAGGCCTCGGTAAGTAAAAAGGTTGAATTCAGATTAATTGATTTTAGATATTGCAATTGTTTATCAATCTGACTTGTTTTCGTTTGTGATGTTGCAGAAGCCAGAGCTCTAGGAGGCGGTGACGCATGCTGCACTGGCGGGGACAGAGCTTGCGATCCGTGACCAGCGACTCACGGAGGTAGATGAGGAGCGCCAGTGTGTCGTGGAGGAGTTGAGTGTCGTGAGGCACTCGGCTACTGAGGAGCTCACAGAGGAGAGACACCGGTCGGTGCAGAGGAGCGGTGCCGACAGGCACTGGAGCTGGCCAAGGAGCGACACTGAGCCACGGCAGAGCTAGAGCGGGTGGCAGCAGAGCGGCCCAGCGGTGAGGAGGCGCTTCCCCGGGACGTGGCGGTGTTGCAGCTGCTTCTGTGGATGGAGCAGCGGGAGTGCGAGCGTGAGAGGGCGGAGCGTGAGCGCAAGAGGGCAGAGTGCGACTGTGAGCGGGAGCGTGACAGGGCGGAGCGCGAAGAGCTGAGGCTCCGCCTAGGCACGGCAGAGGAGTGGGCGAGGATCATCAAGGAGCGTTACCGTAGAGGTCGCGAGTGGGCAGGAGCTGAGGGGCGTCCTAGTGCCTACTCCTGTTCGAGCTTCTTCGTGGGCTCTTCTACTGTGGAGAGGAGGGAGGAGGCGGACCAGGTTCGAGTCGAGGCATCAGTAGCCAGCCAAGGGTCGATGAGGCCCCCACAGAGTCACCCCGCAGACCGAGACATTGGAGAGAGCAGTCAGAGGAGAGAGGAGGGAGGTGGAGAGAGCAAGGGAGTGTTCACTTTGTACTCTTCCCTTTTTCACTTTCGTACTCATGACAGTTTATAGCTTTGTACTTATGCATGACAGTTATAGAAATGAAGCACATACTTTATTACCTGAGTTTGGTTGTCCTTTGTGCGCGTGTGCATGTGTACTCGTGTTCCTTTCCTCCCTGTGTACACTTAGAACGCAAAGACTCGGCACTTACTCGAGCCATCCTGGGGTCCCCCAGGCTCCTGCCCACTAGTAGAAGTGGGCACTTCCCCTCTAGTCCTAGAAGGGACAAAAGTCCCTGATGTCTCTACCGTCTCTAAATGGGAATACATGGCAATGTTAGTCTCCAGAAGAAAACATTGCTATGAATAGAGCATTACCAGTCCCGGGGGACCTACTAGGCTGAATGCTCCCAGGAGTCTTCCATGGCTCAAAATTAGGAAATGCATAGGCATTAGGGCCAATCTCGTCCATCATCCAGAGAACCTCGTCTACAATGATATCACACCCATTCTCGTCGTCCAGCAAAGGATCGGTCTCCAAGGGTGGTGAGAAAGCCACCTCCACCCCAGCCTCCAATGGAGCTATAATACCAGCCAAGCAACATAAGGTTAGTCAACCATAATGACTAAACTGGCAAAAGATGAAGGATTAAGCATGGCACTTACTAAGAGCCGGCTTCGCCTCAATATGTTCATCTACCTCGGGTCCGTGAGAGGACACCCCGGCCTTCGCTGCTCTAGCATCCACACAGGGGCCCTTCTGCCTAGGCTTAATGTCCCCGTCACCACTCCCAGTGGACACCCCCACTGAGGAATGATCTTCCCCTACTGGGGAACCTGTCAAAGAAACACACCAATAAATGGTATCTCAACCAAATAGATAAAGAAATAATGCTAAGGCGGTGAAATAAAGGGTGTGTCTTACCTGAAGCCCCGAAGGGAGTTAGTGGCAGAGGAACCAGTTGCTCCAACTTCAACCCCAGCACATGGGTAGCCTTCGCAACTATCTCCTTGATATCCCTCAGCATGTAGGCGCCCTCGATGTGGGAGACAAACTCCAATGGCCTGACCGATCCGATCGCATGAGCTATATGACGTCTCTAGTCATTGACGGCAATGTCAAAAAAAATCCCCTCTAGGAGCACGTCATCCAAGGTGGTACTTTTCCTAAAGCTACAATCGGTCAGGAACTGGGCCCACCAAGTCGTATGCTCCCTCAACCTCGATATCCTAGCTCCTGTAGAAATCCCAGGCCCTGCCTATACTAGTCCTAGGGGCTTGATGGCCCCACTATAGCCCTACCCCGATGACGAGGAAGCCCGACCGTCTCGGGGCCGCTGCTATGCAAGCTGCTCCACATCACGGTAGATCTGGGAAAATCAGGTCCTCAAGTACTCTGCGTCTAGTGAAATGGGAGGCTGATCCTCCCACAGAAGTTGGCCCTTCTCAGCCTTTCGGATCGCCGAGGCCTTCTGGCGATATAGATGGCTATGCTCGAACCACCACTGGGTGTAGTGGACGTCAAACCTTCCGCGTGGTTGTATGCCGTCTTAAGAGCTATATTCTAATGTGATTTCTGTCCCCGGACGTCAAGACTTCAAGTCCAACCCTGAAGAACCAGTGCACCCACAGGCACCGCCTGGCTCATCCTTCGTCCGTGCCACCCGTAGGTGGGGGGCATTTGTAGACGTGTAAAATTGCACGTCCGCGTGCCCCGACCAATCCAGCATCAATAGACAATTTCAACTGAAGAAATTGCGGAGAACACATCTTGTTCGGACCCTCCGAACGAACAGTACATTACCGTGAAGCCACTCTCGGAGTCACGACAGCGAAGAGAAACCAACCCCCAAGAAGCTTACAACTCATAGACCTCGAAGAAAACTAAATGGATCGACAATAGGGCTCAAGACGGGCCCAAGTCCACTTCAGCAGCATGCCCATATAGCCCTTCAGCGGTACACCCTGCAAGGCCTTCAGCGGCACACCCTGCAGGGCCTCCAGCGGCACACCCGTATAAGCCCTCAGCAGCACGCCCTTATGCCCCTCCAGCGGCACGCCCTCATGCCCCTTCAGCGGTATGCCCTGGCTTCCCCCAACGGTGCATCTGGCAAGGGAGATCTTACGCCATCCCCCTACAAATTTTTGGCGTGCAATGGCCACGCTGAGGTGTCGAATGGAGGAGGTGGCACGCTGGCTACCCCCTCTACCACCAAGGACGCCCAAGTCAAATCTTCATCAATGCCCCACGCTCCCGCCCCCATTGGTCACGTCTAAAGGCTCCCCGCCGCTAGGAGTATAAAAGGTATCTTCTCCGACAAACAAACAATAGAAGAGAGAGGAAGCATTCCGCGGGGAGAGGACGCCCAGAGCACCACGCACACCAGAGAGAAGAGAAGAAGAAAAAGAAGAAAAGAAGAAGAAGGGACTCTCTCCTTCGGCAACCACCAGAGAGCAAGAGAGTAAGAGGGAGGGAGAGAAAAATGTAGCAGGGGAAAGGGAAGAGCAGGGAGCCATCGCCCCTGTTCAATCCCCATTCCTCTCTTTTTCCTTTTCCTTGCTTTTCTCCTTCTTCTTTTTACATTGAATGTATTTGGTTCTCTTTGGCCATGAATAAGACCCCCTTTTTTTTATTCTCTTCATACTCTCGTTGTTGGTGTTGTTTCTCATTGGATTGGATCCCCCATGTGCTCTTCCACCATCTTGCCTCTTCCCCTAGTGGTTTGGTTCCATTTGAGGGATCTCTGGCCTTCACCCCGGCCCATTCGTCATGGAGGGGAGCCCCCTTTTCCTTCTCTGAGAGCCCAAGCCCCCAACACCATCGTTGGTCCTTGTCCCCCAAACTGCCTTAAACTCTCAGCCCCTACCCTTTCTTCCTCCAGCTAAAGTGATGTGACACGACTCTCTTGGACCTAGTATGGCAAGCAACCAAATGAGTTGGCAACGTCACACTAGCGAACTCACTATCTCTATGGCTTCAATGTACTACACAATAATCCTATCATCCCTTCAGGAGTTTTACCGCTCTTGGGAGACCTCGCAAGTTCCAAGTGGTATCAGGTGTATTTGATAGTCCTATCGGGTATATCTGGTATCCGGGATCCGAGTCATCACAAAAGGTGAAGAGTCAAGCCGACGAACTGATTGGCGAAATAAGAAAGAGAACCTTACAAAAGCCGTGATAGCAAGAAGAGGTCCAGGAGCGGGAACAGTGATAGTTCTCAAAAGAATAAGAAAGTCAAGGAAGAGGAAAAGTAAGTCATGGCGGCTTGCGCTTTTTGTGAAAAGTTTGGCCACTTGGCCGAGGAATGAAGGAAGCATCTCTGCACTTGTTTACGTTGTGGCAGCAGGGTGTATCCCATGCTAGATTGCCCCCTTATGAAGGAACAACCTTCTGGTGGTGGACATAAGAGGTAGGCTCGCCTTAATGCTATTCTAGAAGATGATGAAGTGCCTAGGGACGGCGGGCTTATAGAAGGTACTATTCACATTTTTTCCCAGCCTGCATTTGTGCTATTTGATACCGGTGCTTCTCATTCCTTCATATGCACTACTTTTGCAAAAATATAGCCAATTTCATCAGTTCACTTACCTTCAGATCTTGCTATCACCACAACCTTAGGTTCTGGAATAAATCTTACCGATTACTATCCTAATAGTGAGGTAATAGTGGAAGGTCACAATCTCCCCACAAACTTAGTATGCCTTGACATGAAAGGGTATGATGCCATTTTAGGGGTAGATTGACTTGTAGATCATAGTGCCGATATAAATTGTCGAAATAGGGTTATATCCTTTCGTAAATCAGGCTTCCCAAGATTTCCCTTCTTTGGAATCGAGTATAGGAAACATCCTACCATTATTTCTTCTCTTCACGCTTGCAAACTTATTTCGCAAGGCTGTGAAGCTTTTCTCGCTTCTATAATTATTACCGAGTCTAAGGAAATCATTCTAGCAGACATCCCCATCGTGAATGAGTTTCCAGATGCATTCCCTTCAGACTTACCTGGTTTACCAACCGAAAGGGAAGTAAACTTTACCATTGAACTCATTCCTGGAGTAGCGCCTGTCTCTATAGCTCCCTACAGGATGTCCCCCACAGAACTTAAGGAACTTAAAAGGCAGCTTCAGGAGTTATTAGACAAGGATTTCATTTGACCTAGCACATCCTCTTGGGGTGCACTAGTTCTCTTTGTCAAGAAGAAGGATGGGACTCTCAGGCTCTGTATTGACTACTGGCGACTGAATCAACTCACAATCAAGAATAAGTATCCGTTACCGCGTATTGATGAGCTCTTCGATCAGCTTTCGGGAGCAGAATATTTTTTCAAGATAGACCTTAGGTCGGGCTCCATGCCACACTGAGGCAGGCTTCTAAGGGCCCTGGGGATTAAAAGAGATGGGAAGAAGGGAGGAGACTAGTGAGACGGACAAGCAAAAATCATCAACACATAATACCTTTTCATTTGTCCATGAAGGGCTAAGAGTACAACGAAAGAATGGGCATACAAAGGGGATTTACACCACGACGAGAGGGAAACAATGGAAAGATATGATACACAGGTGGGGGGAACGGAGCACAAGCTCTCCCCCCCCACTCTTCACTCTCACTTCTCTACTCTTTTCTTCTCCCTCCTTTGCTTCACTCTGCCAGCGCAGGTGGATGGGCTCTCTCTTTGGCTGGCTTCTCCTCTGATGGCCCTTCTTCTTTAGCAAGCCTCTCTATCCCCTTCTTCAATCGCCAACCCCCTCTATCGGGCCTCCCTTCCGAATGGAGTATGAATTGCGTTATATTGTGGCTTGTTCTTTCTTCCTCCCTGTGTCTTGTTCGAAAACCATCGAGTGGCCTGCGCGCAGGGGGGCAATAGAGTAGGGAAGCTGCCTCCATGTGATTGGTCGATGGCAACCGAAGGAGATGCGATGCGGTACGGAGCTCGAAACCTTCCATTCTTGGGGACTTGAGGGGCTCAGGCGATTGCACGTTGGTCAGGTGCTGGCCGCTTGTCCATTTTAGGTAAGTTCCTTCTGTTCGCACCTGAAAATAGGGGATCAGACTTGCGATGGGATGTCTGACTAGGCTAAAATAGTGCGGGGGGTAAGCATGCCGATTTAGGAGCAATAGAGGAGTGCGTCATTTTGAACCAACTACAGGTGCACGCCGGATTAGCACCAAGAGAAGGGGCGCCCCGATTTTTGGCCTATTGGAGGGGGCGCGTCGGTTTAGGACCATATAGGCAAGCCCGCTCCGGTTTAAGTGTCGTAGGGCTTCTTCCTAGCTTGGCGGCGATTCGACCAGATGCTTGTTCTCCTGTGTTGCTTTAGTTGTAATGCACCACCTCTGGGGTGTTTAGTTCAAAGCCTCCGAGCCCCGGCTTAGCACTTTGAGTAATTTTTGGCCCGTGCCGAACCCATGTTCGAATTCCCGAGTCTCTTTTGATTTGGCCTTCGGCACTACCGGCTGGGGAGTCGGGGCCATCTCTTCTGCTCGAGGGACTTCTTTGTTGGGTGGCAGAGCACCAGACATGCTTTCGTCCTCTTTGGAGGAGGTATGGGATTTGTTCAGCCTTTCCATCTTCGGCTACTCTCGGGTGTCGAGACGTGCATGCCGCATGATCATTCTTTTTCTTCTTCTTGGTTTTTCGACATCCACAAAAACCCCCCAGCCATGGGTGGAGCAAGAGATGAACGAGTGCGCAGGGCCCGCAGGTGTGGAGTTCCATAGCATGGTATCTTCTCTAAATTCCAGAATCTAAAACAGAAGCTACATGCATGCATGAATCTATATAT
Organism: Amorphophallus titanum; assembly: GCA_024336825.1. NCBI lineage: Eukaryota > Viridiplantae > Streptophyta > Magnoliopsida > Alismatales > Araceae > Amorphophallus > Amorphophallus titanum. The sequence goes on from JANBPO010004458.1 coordinate 15,053,130, forward strand.
CTATCAGGTTAAGCATAGTTCTTGAGAAAATCTACCTGGGTGTTGATTTTTGGTTTGACAAACGTGAAGAATAGAGAAGAGATTGAAGAACTTCTGATACCCTGTTTAACAAGAATATCACTTCTGTAGCAACTGAGTATCTCCTTCTTCTGATAATTGTAGCAACAGAAGGGATGGATTCCTCTTCCCACTGTAGCTTCAATATGAACGATCAAAGGAAGACGTGATAGCCAAACTTGATCGTAGAAGCAGCAGCAAAAGAAGAAGCTTCAAGGTCAATCGGTTCACCGGTTGCAAGAGAACAGGCAGCAGGAAGAAGCAATCTCCCCTCACATCGTGGTAGCAACCACCGCCAGGAGAGAAAAGAAGCAGCAGAAAGAACTCGGTGACTGCAGTCGCAGGAGCAAGACTGGAGACCCCTTTTCTACCCGTGGAGTAGCTCTTCCATGTTCACAGCAGGAGCAGAGAAGGAAGAAAACACAGCAGCAGGTTGACGACGATGAGATGCACCAACAAGCTTGCTCGATCGACGAGGCTTATATTTATAGGGAAGAAAGACCCTATGGGTTTAGAGTTTGATCGGGACTTAAGTTTCCCACGTAGGAATCTTATTTGCGTTCGACTTCCTACATATTATTCCTTCCCGGTTCTATTCTTACCCAGATTGTACCTATTTCCCAGTTTGAACATGATACTGCAACGTCTTTCGCATTTTAATGTTTATAGGGAATTGACGCCTAAGAGAGGGGCATTATTTCTAGAAATGATGCCTCTCCCATTAGTCTTCAATTTGTGAAATAGTGCCCTTCAAGGGGGCGTCGTTTACCTTTCTATTTCTGTCGAGACAGTTGGCATTCTACGGAATGGATTGACACCCTAACATGGGTCGTTATTTCATTAAATGGCGCCCCTTGTAGTAGTCTTTAATTTACTAAATGGCGCCTTGAGAGGGGGTCTTCAATTCATGAAATGGCGCCTTGACAGAAGGCGCTATTTAGTTTTGGTCTTTTTATTAGACGTTTTAAGTATGAATATCTGTTGGGTCATTAGTTTCAAATTTTATTTCCTCAATTATCAGGGTTGCTACAATTAACTTCCTGATAGTATGATCTAGTCCTAGGAGGATCCCGAAGATTTCCTATTATGTTGTGTGTAGGATGATCTTTATGAAATCTGATGTTGATAGATGACTCACCTTGCTCAGCTGACTCACCCTGTGCATGGCCATTTGGTGCAGTCAGATCATTCTGCTCTTCATTTGGTTGGTCCTCCAAAAATTCACCATTAGCCTCTGACTTCCTATCATCATCAACTTTGTTAGTAGAGTTAAATGATTTCTGGATCCCCCGTTTGCTTACTATAAAGCCCAATAGCTTCCCTGAAGAGACTTCGAAAACACACTTCTTCGGATTCATCTTAAGCTTGTACTCCCTAGCTCTCTGCAGCACCTTAGCCAAAATAGCGGGGTGTTCTTCTTTTGTTCTCGACTTCACCAGAATATCATCCATGTAAGCTTCCATGTAAATATGTATCATGTTGTGGAATATAGCCATCATCGCCCTCTGATAGGTGGCACCCGCGTTCTTCAGACCGAATGGCATAACCACGTAGTAATAAGTGCCCCAGGGCATGGTGAAGGAGGTTTTCTCTTGATCTTCCAGAGTGAGACGGATCTGATTATAACCTGAGTAACCATCCATGAAGGACAATGCTTCAAACCCAGTGGTATTATCCACCAAGACGTCTATGTGAGGCAGCGGGAAATCATCCTTGGGACATGCCTTGTTAAGATCCTTGAAATTGATGCAAATACGCACTTTTTCATCCTTCTTGATAACAGGGACAATATTCACCACCCACTGAGGATATAGAACAACTCTAATAAATCGGATCTTGTATAACTTGCCAACTTCTTCCTTTATCCTTAAGGCCATGTGGGAGTGAAATCTTCTTGATCTTTATTTAACGGGCGTTGCCCCTGGTTTAAGCACTAGTCAGTGTTCTACCAAGGAGGGGTCAAGACCCGGCATGTCCGTATAAGACCAGGTGAAAGAATCACTATACTCAAGTAGGACCTTGATCAAATCTGCTTCAACTGTTGGAGGCAGATTAGCGGCAATGATGATGGGCCTGGGATCCTCCTCAGTTCCCAAATTTATTTCCTTCGTAGGTTCATCCACTACAGATGACGGCTCATTGAACCTCTTTAAACCTTGCACATACAAGTCGGTAGTGTCATCTACATCGCTGTCCTTGGAATCGACCGGGTCCTTCTCATCTATGACTTCATAGACACCTAGTCCATCATCGGTCCACACCCCGTCTATTTCTTCATCGTCTTCAATCACGATTGCTGTAGCTATAAATTCTGGACACTTCAAAAGAGCATGACATCACTGAGCTAGATCTTGTAAGAATCTATTAGGAATGGATCTAGAATAACGCGTAAGCGGGCGCAGCTCAGACTTGGATGGACTAGATGAGCTAGAACTAGACCCTACTTCCCTAGACTCGACAAACCCTACATCTAACCTAGGAGAAAGAAAGCCTACTGGGAGGAAAGAAGCAGGGGTCTCGTACCCCTGGGAAGTTGATGAAAAGAGGATAGCGTAATCTTCCACAGAAATCTTCATTTCAAAATTGACATTTTTTTTTTGAGATCAGTGAAAATCACACAGCAAGACGAGGAGGAAGGAGGGGGAGGAAGCGCCCGGCGGCAGAGTTGGTCCGCGTAAATCCCCCCGGGGGTTTAGGCGGACTGGCTCCAAGAGAGAGGGGGGTTGTCCCACCCTATAAAATCAGATTTTTAAGCCCATTTTGTTCCTAATTTGACTAAGAAAGAAAAGGACACTTGGCTTGGGAGGATACGTGGAAGCTTGCGAGACTTGTGGGCGTTGACTTGAGGACGAACCCGTCGTGCTGTCGCTCTGCGCTTCCGCGTGTTGACTCCTCGAACTTGTGCGACACACGAATCGCGTCGTAGGACCGTAGATTGAACGAACTGCGGCTGAGTGGGGTCGTGGGACCGCCGGACTGGAGGGAGGGCGCGGGCCCCAGGGAGTTCGCCCTCCCTGAGGCGCGCGGCCATGCCCCGGGGCGAACTGGCTCCGGGCCGGCCGTAACCCCGGGGGATGGCCCGGGGGGGGGGGCTTCTTTGGCCTTCTGGGGGTGTCCTTTGATGGACACCAACCTTCGAGAGACTGGGATGGGCCCGTGGGGACCGTTGTTCCTGGGGTCGTCGTAGTCGCTCGTAAGGTATTCGGGTAAATGCCTGACACACCTCGGATTGTCGGACGACTAGGGTAGGTGGCTGAGGGGCCGCATGGCAGGCCTTGGGTTGAAGATAGGAGCTCGTGGGAGCTAAAGAGGAGGCATTTTGTGGACGTGGGTCATGCCTCGGGTTGTGTGTCGTGTTGCACGACGGGTTGGCAGGGTAGCCTTGGGTTGGCCCGAGTGCTAAAATTAAGTGGCTTGTTGCCGCATGTCTGAGTGTCGAGGTTGGCCCTGACTTGTCGGGGGGTCGGTGTAGGAACCAACTGAGATACTGGAACCATGGGGCGGCTCGTGGTTTGGTGTAGAAGGGCTGGAATATATGGGCCCACAAGGTGTTCGACAGAATGCCGAACATACCCGTGCAAGCCATATATGCATTCGGCAGGCCTCCAAAGCCTGTGGTTGACTGTGTTAGGTCTCCCTTTGACCTTGGATGGTTGCCGGAAGTGTTTCAGGGTGGGCCCTTGGCCCTTTTCGCTGGGTGCCACATGGTGTAGCTTAGTGTGGGGGTGCCCCCGGGTTGGCCCGGGAGGCGACATGAGATGTGGGGAAAGCCCGCATGTGAGTGGCCGGGGTTGCCCCTGGGTAGTTGCTTGTGTCGTCGTGTGTCACGGCAGGCTGGTCAGGGCCCTTGTAGGGACCCACAGGGTTGTAGATAGGGCTAGATGGCTCCTGCCCTGAAGGTGTTTGGGGAAATGCTCGAACCCTTATTTCTTGTTATTTCACTTGGAAATTGTCTGAGTACAATAGGAGCCTAGGGGTCTTGGGAAGACCGCCACCATCACCTAGCGGTCTTCCCAAGACCGCTAGGCTAATGGGGAAAAATAATTGGGCAGAGTGCTTGCCTATGCTGTGTTGGCACTGTGTGAGGTGGTTTTTGCTCTCGTCAAGATGTGATAGAGAGTGTTCTTTTGTCATGATGTTGGTCTCGGTTGTGCTGCGCTGGGCAAAATTTTCCAGCAGATGTGAATCTACGGTGCATCGTTTGCATTTTTTCATGGTTTATTCAGGTGGCTGATTGGAATTGTCGTTGGTGTGATGGTTGTGCATGTTCTCCTGAGGAGATTATGTTGTTTTGGCCATTCCAATTTGAGGTTTGGTCAGCCCCTGAGGTGTTAAGACTGTGCTTTGTGATGCGGGACGGGATGCGACTTGAGACTAATTTGGAAGAGAACCTGAGACTCTAGGCAAGCTCGCGACTCGTCCCTAGCAAGAGAAGCGTGTGGATCTACGTAGTTGAGAAACCGACAATGAGTCAAGGTGGTCAACACTCCTTCGTGCCCGGATCGAGTCATGGGATGGGTCACGCTCTCACTCTCTCACAGCGGTGATATTATTCAATCGGGCAAGATATCCAATCACTCAAGCAGCGAAAAATAAACACCTACAAGATAAGCAAATGCCAAGAGAGATAGAGATGATACCTCCATGCTCCGAGCGTGGGGAAGACGATCCCGGCCAAGACCCGTACTCCTAGTACAGTAAATAATCAATAATTACAGTGATGAATTTTACTACCCACTCCACACAGGGAGGTAAAAGGCTACACGTGGGACCTGGGAGTACTGATCTCGCATTGACAGGCAGCAAGCCGAAATGACTTTCAGGCCGGAGGCGGGCAGCTAGTCTGACTTGGCACTGTTCACACTCGATTCAGACCTATTGAACTGCAAGCAAAGTCGGCACGTGGGACATTAGCTTTCGGCCATCTTCTGGTAGTGGCTGCTGGCTAGGACGTTGGTGGGAGGTTCCTATTTGTTCCCTGAAGTTGGCAGCAGTTGAATCGGAGCCAAAGGACCAATGGGGAATTTACACTTCTGATCTGTCCCACAGCCCTGTGGCTGGGCAGATCTGTGTGACCCGGCAAAAATAATTGTTGCGATTAGATCCGGAGGCAGATCAGAACGAAACCATCGCCGTTACGAAGTAGACTCGAAGGGATACAACATATATTAATTTCACAACCATTCATCAATCAGAATGGAAATAAAAAACTCTGTGCCATAGTTGTTGCTTCTGGATCGGATTACAGCCAGTTAGGATAGATTGGGATCTGCCTGAGAATGGCCTTTGACTGAATGGAAAATGGTAGATCTGGATCTTGGGGATTTTATGGGAGAAAGAGGGGGATGTGTGGGACGTGCGCAATTTTTTTAGCAATTTTCTGAGATGGTTTAGGGAGTGGGAAAAATGGATGAACAAGGTACTATCACACAGATCTTTGAAGATATGTTGCAAAGCTTGGCTACAGAAGATGGATTACTGCATCTAGAGAGGTAGAAACTGCATGCAAATTTACATAAAACTTGAGGATTTTGGTACTGTTGGAAAGCTAACAGAAAAACCTAACTAATGGCACTAGAAATTTCATGATTGGTTGTTGTAATCGCGTCGCCCACTCTCTCTCCCCACTCATTTCTTTCTCTCTCCCTCGTTTCTCTCCCCCTCTCTCACTCTTTCTCTCTCCTCTGCCCCATTCTTGCTCGTTCTGGGCCGTGCCGACCCCAGATCGTGACACAGGAGGTACTGTTGGACTCGGATCGTCGCGAGGATCGCGCCAGTGCCTTCCATTCCACAGTTCATGGGGCGTGGGAATGGGATGGGTCGGGGAAGGTCGCGGAGCTCCATTATCTGCATGCGCATTTTTCGAGGTCATCGTCACGATCGAGGTAGAGGGATGGACTCCTTGTTTTGCTAGGATCATTTTGGTACCACATGCATGTCCATGCGTAGGTGTTTACATCATTTTCCATGCAAGGTGTATTTTTGGGATTTTTAGGCTAAAATACTTGTAAAATTCATTAAGGCCATCGTATTTACATTTTGATGCATGCTATAGTTGTAAAAAGTTGTTATTTAACTTTGCCTACCCATTTTCTTTTGTTTTGCATCGATCCGGCTCGACCGGAGGGGAGTTCGGCCTTGAACTCATCCCTCTCGTTTCCCAGTTGATATAACGCGCTTGTGAGAGGCCGTTATATGCATAACGGACCCTAGGGGGTGCATTATGTTCAACATGACAGACCACTCTTGGACCATTATGTGACTGTCATTTTTATAGGTCTATAGGTTGTTGGGCATGATGGACTAGGTCCGGTCCGTCGTGGCCGGTATAACGCCCTTCTCTTAGTGCGTTATGTGGTGTCCTAAAATTGTGGATTTTTCTAGGTTTCATGCATTTGGGTGACTTTAATGGACTGGGCTAGGTGCGTTATAGTCTCATGGCGCACCAGTCTTGGTGCGTTATGTTTCGTGTGATTTTGATGATCGTTCGGGTGAGTATAACGCGCAGATGGAAGCGCGTCATACTGAGCGTAACGCCCTAGCGATGGTGCATTATAGTCTACATGTCTGAGCTTTGGTATTTGCATGGGTGAGCATAACGGCCTGGGGGAGGCGCGTTATGGTCACATAATGCCCCGACCCTGATCCGTTATACTCTGTTGTTCTGGGAATTTTGGAAAAGCATGTTTAATTTCTGTTTATTGCATTCCATGCTACGTCTATATTATATTCACGCTATTTTATGGTTAATGGCTTGCTCCTAGAATCCCAATGGAGTGCTTGGACTTTCCATGTGATGGAACCACTAGACGTAGCCCTAGACAGCTATCCTGATTACGTCTTCAGACTGGTCGGGCAGAGCATCATACCCGCCGATTACACCTATCATGTTGCAGGCAAAGACCTACTGTTTTCCTCTTTGCCTCCAAACTTGTCTCCTAGCGTGACCAGGGAAGGTCAAACGATCAAGTACAGACACTTTTTCTTTCCCCTCCCCTCTACAGGGCATCTTCTAAATATTTGGCCCTTCGACTGTCTTCAAACTCATTGGAGTCTGTGCACGAGACCCCTGACATAACTTCTTCTCTCTCATCTTTTCCTTCTTCTTTGGCGCCCATGGCGCAGAGCGGTCTTTGTTGCCCTAGGGATGAATTCCCTAGGCAGTGGAAATAATCTTGGACTACTTTGTCCATCTTTTCTTGACTACACCTCGAGGGAATAGCTTGAGGCTACAGGCAGTTTTGAGTCATTGGCTAGTGAGCCAGTCTTGACATCTGAGCAGTCTGGTACATCTTTCGGGGGTATTGAATTATATCTACCTACCTAACGTAGGCTCTCCGCATGGGCGGAGCAACCACTGGAATGACCACCTCCACTTCCTCTTCTTCCATCTGAACGTCCTTTCCCCTTCTCCTGGGGCAAATGGTAACAATTTCTTTCTTCTTCAGGGCTAGTGCCAGGCCTCGGGCTTTCTTGGACACCCATATTTGTTTGAACTTTGCTGGCCTGAGAGCCAGCGACTTCTTCTCTTCTCTTTCTAGGTTGGCCCTCCTGGCGGCCAACACTTGGAATTTACTATGAGTGGGGACCGCTGAAATGATGCGATCGGGTAGTGCCTCAACCGGGCCACCATTGAGGTACACCCATACTCCTCTAATCAGCATAGACTTCCCTGAGGTGGATAGGTGCCCTCGGGGTGCAGCAATTCGGTCTTTTCTATAATTCTTCTTCCTTCTCCCATCAGCAGCGATGGGAATAGTAGTCTTCCTGTCCACATGGTAGACATAGCATGGGAAGACAGTGCAGGAGACGACAGGCTCCTGTGGCTTCTCCTTCTTTAGTGCATTTGCGGCTTCTACTACAGTAGTCTTTTCAGCTTCACTGTCGACCTGGAGCATGTCAATGAATGAGAGCCCCAAATAGTTTGGGAAGCCCACTACCGGTGGCATGGATCTGAACATAGTTGGTACCGCCAGGGACCCATCACGAACATGGTTGTTAACAAACTACTGGCTGAACTTAACCGAAACAAATCCAGTCTCCATTTGAGTTCCTACAAATAAGACCAGCACATAGTCAGAACTTTAGGGAAGGCTGCCAGGCCTTCTACTTTGGCGAGAAGATGAAGGGAGACTTGGTCCCACTAGGTGTTCCAGCTTTGTGGAACGATTTATTTCGATATATTTGTTTATTTTGGGTTATTATTTTCGGAGTGGAAAAGGTTGTCTTCGGACTGGGGTATCGTCCTGGAAGGAGGGGGGAGGTGCCGGGAAGGTGGGGTGGGTGTAGAGGATGTGTAAAGTCTTTTAAAATGGTTGACAAAAGTAGCTTTGATGGTGTGTATGTCTCCGGACCAGCTGTTGTCAGGGAGCTTGACCCAGGTGAGCCTGTTTGATGTTCTTCTGTTTAGGACCTTGGTATGGAAGTATTTGGTGCATCGATCTCCCTCTCTGATCCGGTGAGCCTTGGCTCTTTGCCTCCAGTATTCCTCTTGTTGCCTGACATGGTCCTCTAACTGACTTTCCAGGATGGCTTCTTGCTTGATATTCTCTTCAGTAAGAGGGAGGGACCGGAGCTGTTGCATTTCTCGTGTGATGTCCTTCACTCTTTGTAGGGGGTTTCTGAAACTTCTTGCCCTCCAGCTTCTTATGTGAGTTTGCATTTGCTGAGTTTTCTGGTGATAGCTGGATATCAGGGGAACAGAATTGATCCAGCTGTCAGGGATCATGACCTCAAAATTTTTCCTCAGGGTCCACATGGATTCAAACTTGAAGGAGAGTCTTCTGCGTTTGTTGTTCCTGAATAAATTGGTGTAGATGGGGTTGTGGTCGCTGGCGATACGAGGCAGATGGTGGACAGTGGCCTGCGGGAACATCATTCTCCACTCAACATTTGCTAGGGATCTGTCTAACCTTTCTCTGATGTGCCACTGTGCCATTCTTCGCTTGGTCCAAGTATATGCCGGACCATCAAAACCCAGGTCCAGCAGGCTAGTAGCTAGAGTAAAGTTCTAGAAATCTTTGACCTGTTGGAAGCTGACAGAGGAGCCGCCAGATTTTTCTCTAGGCTCCAGGATTGCATTCATGTCTCCCGTGACCAAGAGAGGGCCTTTATGTGTGTTGATGGCTGCAGCAAGATCATACCAGAAAGCCTGTCTGCTGGATCTTCTGGCAGGGGCATAAACGCAGATGAGCCTCCATGGTGACAGGGGAGGGTCTTCAATTTCCAGGGTGATCCTGTGGGAAGTAGCTTGAATTACCTGAACATTGATGCTGGGATTCCACCACACCCAGAGACCACCAGCCCTGCCAATGGGATCTATAAAAGTGTAGGAGCCGGGGTATTTGGTGTTAAAGAAGGAGGTACTAGTGGACAAGGAGGCTTTGGTTTCGGACAGGAAGAGGATGTCGTGTTTGATGGAGTGGGTTATTTGGTTAAGGTATGGAATTGTGGAGGGTCCACCAACACCCCTACAATTCCAGGACAGAATTTTCATTTTGGACCGGGCGGCCGCTGGAACCTTGTTGTTGGATGGTTTTCTTGGACTAGAGTAGGTCTTCCCGGAGACAGGGTGTTTGGACCGGGCAGCATGTTTAAAACGGAGGAAAGTGTTGTAACAATTGTGAATGACGCCTTTGAAGAAGGCGTTATTACTTGGAACAGCGCCTCTGTGAGGGGCGCTAATCAACAGCAACAGCACAATATCTGAAAAGACGCCCTTTGGGGGGGCGCTAAACAATAGTTGTAGAAGGAGTGGGCATACCCCCTATCTCTTCGGCCGGAGCATCCTCGGATGATGTGGAGGGTCCGCCACTCGTTCCCCTGGTAGTGACAACGTTGGCTGCCAGGGCCATGGGAGGTTCTTTGGAGGAAGTCGCCTTGACACCTGCCTGTGTCGCCTCTCTTACCGCTCTTCCTCTCCTGGTGAGGGGACCGGGCCTGGCGGTGAGCCTGGCCACTTCTTCGGGGTTGGTAGGTAGAGCCCCATACCGACTAGAGAGTCCTGCCATATTGTAGGTGAAAACTCTCCAGTCCTTGTTTCTTTCGCCATCCTCCTTGATGATTTATTCGGGAAAACTAGCCTGTCGAAGACCGATCGTCGGGGCGGTGCTTCCTCCCGCACAGGGGACTGGCATCGCTTCTCCAACAGGTTCCTTGATTCTGCACTGGACATAGGTTGGATTTCTTCTTCCTCTTTATCAACCCTCCAGTCAGAAGGAGATGCTTGAGAAGATGTGGAACCCGCCAAACTTGGACCGAAGGTTGCTATGGATTACCAAGCATACGGGTTTGGGCTTCTCACCGGAAGACTACTATGAGGCTGAGATATCAGTATCTGCTCCACTCAGCAGCGACCCCATCAAGGCTGCGGCCCTACAGGGAGCCCGCCACGACAAGCGACCTATGCCACCGGCTGAAGAGACACAAGATGAAGAAGTATTCCTCTGGAACCCCCTTCACCACAGGCGCGCGGGGAAGATCTTCCCCTCTTCCAAAGGGTCAACCTCAAGGGACCACATCATCAGGGTTCCCTCACCCCCGTCTGTTGGTGAGGCAGGAAGTGGAGGTACGGGCCATGCTCTAGGCCCTCCCCGATACGACCCCATCATGCTCGCCTTATACCATAGGCAGCAGCGGGAGATCGAGATGCTGAAGGCACAATTGGCCGAATTAGCTGCACTGGTGGTAGACCTGACCCAGGGCTCCCTCCACCCGTGGGGTGAAGACGTGGCTTGGTCCCGGACCACAAGCCCCGATGCCTCCGTCCAGTCACGGAGGAGGACAAGGAACACGGCGAGCCTCTTAGCCAGACAGCCAGCTGGGTGAGGCCTTACATTGCAAGAGAAGCTGCAGAAACCCTACTCCTTCCCAAGAGAAAAGACCCAAGACATCTTTGATTAGGCCTGCCACTATGGCAAGGTTTCCCTCCCGAGGTCCAAGAGGCCTCAAGATATTCGGAGAAGCGGTGACCCACTATTCTAAAAAGTCGATACCCGAGACTCAATGCCGGTTCCTCAACCATGCACGGTCCCACATTTTCCTCGCTTAGGGACACCCGCGAGCTAGAGTCCTAGATTCGCTGTCCGTCCTGCATCAGACTGGGTGACTAGACAAGATGCGGGTGTGTCAGTCGATCTCTCAACAGTCACCTATGGAACTCAATTTTGACTGGGGAAGTATCACCAAGACGTGGCATGTGGGCACGGGGTTATCGGGCGACACATGGAGAGAAGGGAGGTTCCAAGGGTGCGAGTGGATGGGCGATTGTGGGGATTCATGTATGGGATGCCTTTCCCCATCGACTGCAAACAACTGGTATTTATTTACATCGGATTGAATCTGAACACCATTGTTTCATGCTGAAGAATAGCTGGGATATTTCTGAAGCCATGGATAGAGGACTAGGGGTACCCTGCAGCTATAGGGGGAGCATTGCACTTGACTGGGTGGGCTAATTGACTGGAGTCTTGGAGATTGGACACACGTTGGCTGGTGTGGAGGTGAGACTGAGACCCGGGTACGGGTATGCATAGCCAACTGATTTCTTATTTTATAGATGCTATATAGGCTTTACAAGTGGCCCTGGAAGGCCAAAATATAACTGGTGCAAGTCGGGGGACAATTCCGATGCATGGGTCGGTCCCCAGGTCGATGCAGGATAAAGTGGGTTATCTACGTGTTTTTACAGAGGCTCTCCACGAGGAGCTAGAGACGTGCCCCAGTTGCTGAGGGAGGGCTAGACTGGATGGTAGGGGCAGACACTGGCTGGCGCCTGAGGGATGCCAGATGTGGCTCGCGACTCGAGGTGAGTAGTCAGGTACAGGTCCCGAGAGGTGAGTGTCTTCATGTTGGAGAGTTAGGGCCAGTCTCGAGAATGTTACTTCCGGGCTAGGGTTCGGCAAACTCAGGTCAGCGGTCAGGACCATTGGTGACTGGCTCAGGGCGAGCGGCGAGCATGTAGTCCCAAGGCGAGAGCAAATCTGGCATTATGGCATGCGCGTTGTTATCATAACGCGCCATATGCCGGTGGACCCGATGTGCGGGTGTGTTCGCCGTTATCATAACACCTCATACGCGGGGGAATGGACTTGAGTAACATGGCCAGACACCATGTGAGGGGAGTACGTTTGACATACCCTCAGCATATGCAAGCTGATTAACAAGCCACCCACACGCCTTGCTCCTCGCATCCTTGTCGAAAGTCTTGAAGCTGGAGTCCTTGAGCGCTTGTGAGTCCTTGTATGCCTCTTTCTTTTTTTTGCCTCTTGAGGTTCTAAGGGGATTTTATAGTGGAGTATGAAGGGTCAGGGGGATTTACGCGAACCTAGTTGGAGGGGGTGAGCAGGTCCGCGTAAACCCCATGAAACGATTTTGGGGATTTCCCGCCGATTTCGCGTCGGGTGAGCCATGCGGTCCTTCCAGTGACCGCATGACTCCCCCTAGCGGTCGCCTGAGGACCGTTAGGCGACCCCTTTAGATCGGTAGTCCATGCGGTCCACTAGTGGGCCGCTAGACATCGGTTGGCGGTTGCACGATAGGCCGCTAATCATGGGCTAGCGGTCGCCCCACGACCGTTTGCCCCGTTTTGACCGTTGCGCCCTCGGGGCGTGTGTTTCTGACCGTTGGGAGTCACGTGTCGGCAAGTGGTCAAGGGTATGCCCGTTTACCCTTACCTTGCAGCCCAAGGTAGGACCGTTTGGCTGGCCAAGCGGTCCAGCGATAGACCGCTAGGCCATACCGTGGCTCGATCCCTTACGGTCCTGAGTTCGACCGTATGTTGTGCCTTGCAGTCCAGGGATAGACCGCTAGGAGCCTCGCGCTCCAGCGATAGACCGCCAAGCCGTGGGCAGCCCTGAGTGGGCCGTAGTTCCATTTTCCGTTCATCTGGTGAGTTCCGAGAGTGAGTTCTTACCTCCGGTGACACGTCCACCAGTCGTAGCCTTCTTCCAGCACGCGTGTGCTGACCCACCCGGGAGTGGTGGAGTGACATACCCGAGAGAGACGGTTGTTAGGCTGGTTACCGTAGGATCCCCACGCACAGCCGAGTCCAGGCTTCGAGGGAAGAACTAGCTAGAGGACAGGCCTAGGGCGTATGGTCTAAGTGTGCACACAGGGTTGAGGGCGACGGGCCCACGCTAACGAGCGTGACCCCAGCTAGTCCTTGTTTGTGGTACTGGTTACTTAGAGTGTCTTTGTCTCCGCCTGGGACGTCGTAGCGAGACACTTGTGACGTGGTGTAAGACGTCAGGGCACGCATCCGGTCGTTCTTCTGGTGGGTGGTGCTCCTGTCTCCTGGCAGGTACAGACTCGTGTTTTGACGAACTTAGGTCGTGTGTACGACACAGTTAGTTGTAGAGAGCTTTTCTATTTATTTATTAATGCTTGTTGACTCTGTCGTACGTTCGCTAGGTAGCGTTACCTTCCGTGTTTGTTCGTGTCTTTTTGTCTTGTTTCTTTCGTGCGAGGTGGAGGTCTGCGGGATCCCTATTGAGCCTATGAAATGAGGCTCACCCATGTGTTTCCAGGTGAGGCGGGGTCGTCAGGAGGCGCTTCCAAGATTCCGCGCGGTTCCTTTGGCCAGAGTTAGTCGCCAGTTGCCAGAGCCAGGGTATGCCCCGTGTACTTGTACTTTTCTTCCGTACTTGTACCTTTATTTCTGTTAACTGTACTTATATTTAGACATGAGATGTATTGGACCTTGTAGCAGTTTAGTTATTTATTTAGTTTTCTGTATTATTATTCAGTTGATTATGAAGAGAATGCATGAGGATGATATGCACACTGTTAAACAATGCATTGAATCTTAAGGCAAATGATTCTGAAGTTAAGTAGAGCAATTAAAGGTAATTAAATTACAGATCAATCAAGATGTTGACAAATAGTGTTTGACATCATCAAAACAGTAGGAGTGCAATAGAACTATCTCTTCATCAACTTTCATTTCTTCCCTTACATCCTCCTGCTGATCAGGTTCCTATTCTTCCTCAGCTATTTTAGAATGGTGCTCTGCCTGGAGCACTAGTTGAGCTTCCACTTCTGGCTGCATTGCCACTTCCAGCTCAATTGATGGTGGCTGATCCTCCCCCTGAAGATGTGCTTCCATATGAAGCTACTCTGTCTGACCTTCACCTTGTGACTGCTGAAGTTGTTCAGCTTGTTCCACATTTTGGTGTTGCTGACCCTCTTCCATTTGTTGTCTTCTCCTTCTGCTTGTTGTTCACCCCTTTGCATTGCAGATTCATTACCTTGTCTCTGTACTTGACTGGCCCCAGATGGTTTCAACTTCATAAATGTGGTAATGAAATCCATGTTGCAGACATTAACCTTAGGGATCTCTTTGAAGGTCTCATCCTCTAAGGAAATGTTTACTTTCTTAAAAATGGCAGTCAAGTGGGCTGCATAGGGCAGATGTCGCCTAGACACTTTGCAGGTACCCATAATTTGAATCATTAATTCTGGGAAGCATACCCTGATCCTTTTGAACATGCAGAAAAATATAAATCTCTAAGACTCAGTTAGTCTCCCTCTTCCTCCACCATGTGGGGTTATTAAAGTTGTAAACATGTGGTGTAATAACCTCTTTAGAGGGGAAAATTTATTGGCATTAAACAGAGTCAAATTTGTTTACTTCTTGTCTTTGGGGGCACTATGCAAATCAGTGATAATGGAGTAGGCCTCATGTTGATCATACTCAAAATCTCCTTCCACTACCCCATCTTCTGGAATTCTAAAAACTTTATGAAGGAAATGCCTAGAGATTTCAATCTGTGTCCCTTTAACAAGAGTCCAATTCTTGGACTGTTCTGGATCAAACTTCAGATTCTAGTAAAACTATGTGACCAGTCTAGGGTAATAAACTCTATGCTTCCCCATGAATTTCTTCCATTTTTGATAACTAATCAAATCCAATAATTCAGGAAACTTATCAAGCATTTTCTGGTCATGGAAGTCCACATAAAGTGGGAAGGTGATTTTTGCTATCTCAAGGACTGATTCTGCCTGCTTTGAAGATTCATCACAGTCGTTCTCTTCCTCATGCTCTCTGTGAGTAGTCTCTGCGGTGGATGTTTGGCGCCGTTTGGATGAAGCTTCTACCTTCTTTTCCTTTCCTTTTACTGATTTTTCTTTGGGCAAACTAAGGGTGATGGCGCAGTATGATAGAATTTTAAATGCTTCCCATTAAGGGGTGGGAACTGTATTTCTCCACAATGGTTGACAACCACATAGGCCCCACCCTCGTAGACCCTTTGGACCACATATGGACCCAACCAATTAGGAGCAAGCTTGCCCTTTGGGTTGGATGCCATGCCTTCTTTCTTCTTGACCATGACTAGGTCTCCCTTTTTGAATTCTCGCCCTTTCATGAGTTTGTTGAAGGTATTCACCATGAGGACTTGATACATTTGGATATTTTTCTGTGCCTGAAGATGTTCCCCATCTAGTTTCGCCAATTCTTTAAGTCTTCTTTCAGCATTTGTTTGTTCGTCACGGACCAGGCCATATTGAATGGCGACCCTGAGTGACGGGACTTCCAGCTCTATATGGACCACTACCTTGGAGCCATACACCAATGAGAAGGGCGAACAACCCGTAGGGGTCTTGTAGATGGTACGGTATGCCCATAGTGCTTCATAGATCTTTTCTCCCCAGTCCTTCTTGTAGGAATTGACAATCTTGGCGAGGAGTGTGCATAAGGTCTTGTTGAATGCTTCAGCCAATCCGTTTACCTACGGATTGTAGGGGGTGGAGGCTCTCCACTCAATCTTGTATTTCTCAATGAGCTGATATATCTTCTGATTCTTGAAGTGACTTCCATTGTCAGAAATTATTCGACTGGGAACACCAAACCAAAAATGATGTTTTGTTTAATAGATCTGGCAACCAGCTCACCAGTCACTTCTTTGAGTGCTATAGCTTCTGCCCATCTGGAGAAGTAATCTGTTATAGCCAAGATATACTTGTGTCCAGCTGAGGAAGTCGGTAGAGGTCCGACCACATCGGTTCCCCACTGAGCGAAAGGCCAGTTGGGAATTGTTGGGTGCAGAGGTACAGGAGGCCTCCTGGGTACAGTAGCATGCTCCTGGCATTTATGACAAGACTTTGCGAACTGGCAACAGTGTTCAAACATAGTAGGCCAATAATAGCCTAATTTCTTGATTTTAATTTTCATCTTCGGCCCAGTCTGGTGTGCCCCAGCTGTTCCAGCATGTATCTCTTTCATCACTTGCCAAACTTCCCTGGTGGACAAGCAGCGAAGTAGAATCTTTTTACGGGCGTCTGCCATAATTCGAAACAATGTTCCGCTTCTGCATTCATAGGAATCCTTGGTCCTTAGAAGTTTCATTCTTTCTTCTTTATTTTTGGGTAACTGCTGGTGGAGAAACCACTGTAACAGATGTTGTCTCCAATCGGGTTCCTGTGCTTCTTCGACTGCAGTGGCTTCATATTCTTCTGGGCATGATTCCAACACACTGGGGACTTGTCGCCGATTTATCACAACAATGTTGAGTGTTTCATCTGGTGGAACACAAAACCAGCCAACAAAGTCCTTCACACGCCGTTTGTAGTCCCGGGGATGAGCTCCATGCATCTTATGACCCTTGGCCACCCCATGGGGGGGTTTTATAGAGTTTGGAGGGGGGTTTATGCGGACTTGACTGGGGGTTTTTGACCGCAGTCGGCTTGGGGACCGCATTCTCATGAACGCGATTGCCATGGCTACCGCATTCTGCCTTGACATGTGGGCCAAGGGTTTATGCAAACTTGCTCGGGGGGACCAAACAGGTCCGCATAAACCCCCCCTTGGGACGCGGTCACCTTGGTGACCGTGTTCTTGTGAGCGCGGTCGTGAAGGTGACCGCATTCAAGAATGAGTGGGCTGGTCCACATAAAGGGGGCCTATGCGGGCTAAAGTGGTTGGGGGCTTCCTGATCTGGGTAAACCTCTGCCCCTAGGGGGTTCAGATGGACCAGAATGGCTAGGATTGACCTGGCAGAGAGAGAAAGGTCATGTTGGCCCTACTAGGGGTTAAGACGGGCTGGAGTCAAGGGTTTGAATGGGCCATGGATGAGTGAGTCTGGGATTTAGGTGGGTTGAGCTGATTGGTTGGGTTTAGGGGTCTGGGTTAGCTAGGTGAGACAGGGCTTATGAGGGTCAGGTGGACTGGGTGAAGAAATAGCTTACTTGAATCTAGACCCGAAACGACCAAACTTAGTGTTCGTCTGAGCTCCTTCTTGAATGCGTGGACTTAGGTGCGATTCGACTGTTGGAGTCACCGATGTCGAGCCGCTTGTAGAAGGTGTGTCTAGGTTTGCTCCCAGCCTTTTCGTCATGCACCACGTGGCGCGATGGGTTGCTGGAAGTCCTGAGTTGGCCCAACAACTGAGGTGTCGGCATGATGATGCCACTTGTCTAGTAGTCGGGGTGACCCCCGCTTCTTAGCGAAGAGCCATATGGTACGACAGGCTATTTTGAGCCCTAGGTTAACCAGGTTGTTGAGGTGGCGGCGGTTTGATACCGTATGCAAGGTATCCGGGGGTGATCTCGAATCTTTTCAGAGTGCCATTCAGTACGACATGTTGTCCTAAACCTTGGATCCGACTCGGTTATTGGGAAACTAGCTAGTGTAGTGCCCTTTGCTTAGGGACGATCTCTAGTTGTTATGTTGTGCCGCTTGACCCAGTGAAATATCTCAATTTTTGAGCTCAACTCGACTGGTAGAGCACCTTTGACGTTATGCCATTTTGTTCTATTTAGGGAATATTTTCCTATGCTTAATCCTCGATTAATTTGAGAAAATAAGCAGGTGTCAACAAATGTCCCCCACAGGGCGTGCGTCGGAGGTGAAGACGACGGCGTGCGGCCCGTGTGCCTTGCAGGTTTGATTTCTCCCAGCCTTATTTGCATTGTGGCCGTGAACGCGGGCGTATTCCGGCGCTACAGTGGCCAGCCGCGTCTCGAACCGCATGTCATGATTGCCGAGCGTCCAGACCTTCTTGGTGGACCTCGGACACGCGGCGACAATCTCCCCTAGCCGCTCCTTCACGGCGTCGAGTTCTTCAACGACCTTGGGCCGGTTTTCCCAGCCTATCGACGGATGCCGGGAGATGGTCGCGCCGTCGAAAGCGTCACCATTGTATATGACGGCGGCCGGTCGATACTCACGGCAGAAATGAACAAAGGCTCGGTGCGCCGTCGTTGGCTTGCCGGGCCAATAGTGGCCGTCACCGCCGACAAGAACGATGCCGTTCTTGACTTCGATCTGAACGCGCTCGGGGCGGTCTTGTTTGGCGGGGCCTTCTGGGATCATGTCCCGAAGGCGGGCCATACGGATGCGGCTTTGGAGCGTTGTACGGGGAATGCGCAGGAGTTGCGCGGCGCGGGATTCATTGCGGTCGGCCATCAGGTAGGTATCGACCGACTTTTGAAGAAGCTCAGGAGAGATAGAGGTTGTCGTCATAATCCCCCGTGGGTTAGCGCGCCAACAACAAACAAACCGCCGATGCCGGCACTACGTAGGTCAATGTTTGCCGATGAACTGCTGGGCCAAGTAGCCGATCACGGCCGATGCGCCGGAAAACCACCAGACCTTTTTCTCAAGGGAGCCAATCCGCCTGTCATGCGCCGCGAACTGCGCGCTATTGCTTTTGTGCTGATCGGCAAAGGTTGCGAGAGCTTGGTCGAGTTTGCCTTCAACCCGGCCGAGCGCCCGCTGCAATTCGCTATCGTCCGCCATGTCACGCTTCCGGCATGATGGACTTAATGACTGACTTGGGGATGCCGGTCATTACAAAGCAAAATTCGGTGTCGGTCCCATAAAAGGCGTCAACCGTGTCGGCCGACGCAGTGGTGACGAGCATTACGGTTTTGACCTCGAATGGCAGCTTAAGTCCGGCCACCCTGTCGAGCAGATCGACAAGCGGCGTAACGAGCGGTCCGCGAAGAACCGTGTTTTCGAGCTTCGCGGTCTGCGCTGCGTCAACGATCTTTTCGGCGGGCGCGCATTGCTGCGCCAAGGTTGGCGAGGCGAGAGCCAGCGAAGATATAAAAAGTGCAATGATAGGTTTCATGGCTATCGACCCTTCAGCGTCTTGGTAACGTCCGTGGCAGTCTTGCCGGCCATGTAGAGGCCAATGCCGCCAGTCATCAGCGTCCATAGCTCGGTCGGCACCTTCGACAATGCGGACAGCGTTGGTTCTGCCAGCCCAAAGACCGGAGCGACACCGCCGATCCACGTGATCAGCACCAGTGACCACGCCACGACGAGCGGGCGCATGTTGCGCGTCAGCCAGCTTTCTGCTGCAGAAAGAACAATGCCCACTGACATACGTACTTAAAAGACAACCGACCCCTCTTTGCAGCATCTACTTATATTAAATTTACATTAAGAACTAAGGGCAGACACAATTTCCTAGTAACTGTTTCTGGGACCAGAACTGGTTGGGGCTGCTTCTGGTTCCAGTTCTGGCCAGATTTGGCCAGTACCCACAGTTTCCTCCGTATTGGATCAGCTGACCCCAATCTAGTTTGGACGGTTTTTAGTACCATGGGCAGACATGCACTATGATTGCCAGTAGTTCCAGCAAACTGTTAGTTATCCCTGTCTCATTTTGTCCCTATACAACGCCTACTCTATGGAGAATCTATTCTATCATGTGCTCTGTGGAATAGACAAAGTCTCAATTGCCATTCCCTAAATCTTAGCTTGGGATCAAAATAATAATTGTCCATCGCATATATAACAGACAAAATAAGCATATACATAAAATAATTTGCATGCCAAGAATGTAGACACAGAGACTAAGTCTCCTAAAATTCAAAGACATGTGAGACAAACAATGAATGATCCCATATAGACTCAAACAAACACTACATTCCTACCCAGAAAAACGAGTTGAATCTTTAGCTATGATGAATCTTTTTAATCTTGTTGAAGTGAGCACTAACATCATACAAAAGAATTGAGGATTTGCCAAAGAGTTGGGCTACATACACTCTCCTAGAGTACTAATCTTTCGTTTCAGAAAATCTCCACATCTAGTGTTAAAGAGCCACACTGCTACCAAATAAAAGGATCAACTTTCCTAGAGTGCCTACTTTCATCCACCGACTTTATGATCTTTTGAAGGTGGTAATAAGCCAAGCCATACGACTGTAAAACAGGCTTACGACTGTAAAACAGACTTCTTCTTGTGAACCACATATTTGACAAAGGGCTGCAACCCTTGTGATGTCATTTCGATATGGGGTCCAGTGGAAATATTTGCATGCGTGAAAAGGTTAAAACTTACAAAGGAGTTCAACAATCCCATTTCGTTGTCTTAAGCATGGTCCATCGAATTTTCTTCTCCCTTTCCTGATTATGAATGTTTTCTTCTTATGCAGAACGTATCTTTCTGTTTCTCGTAGCTGATGTTTGGTGTAAGACAAGTTTCTTGTTTCCTATTTCCCCGAGGTAATGTTTAGAGTGTCTGTCATGTATAAGTTGAATAAATAATACGATTGAAACGCATTCAAGAATAGTGGTACAGAAAAGGCAAGCACTTCGACTTATCCTGAGGGCATAATAGTTCACAGCCAAATACACACAAGATGAAAGCCAACGGAAATCTTGAAAATCTTTGATGGGCATATTGGATACTTTTAAGAAGAATAAAAAATCAATAAAAATCAAGTAACGCCCCTCTTCCCGGTCTACTCAGTAGCGTCGCAGAGGGTGGCCCTCTGCTCTCTAGTGTGTCCTTTTTTTTTTTACCTGTCTGTCTCCCCCTTTCCCCGGTGAAGAAGGGCTTTTTATACCCCATGCAGCAGCGACTTGTTCGAAGGTGGGAACGGGGTGCCATTAATGGGGATTTGACTTCGGTCGTCCTCGGTGGCAGGGGGTAGCCTGTGTGCTGGCCCCTCCATCTGACACCTCAGTGACCCCACTGCGTGCCAAGAATCTATAGGACGTGGACGCGAGATTTTCTCTGCCGGATGCACCGTTGAGGAAGCGTGCCGTTGAAAGGGCTTGCAGGCATGTCGCTGAGGAGGAGAGGCACTAGGCGTGCCGCTGAAGACAAGACTTGGAGGCGTGTCACTGAAGGCACTTGGCGTGCCGGCGAAGTAGGCAGGCGGGGCGTGCCGGTGAAGGTCATGGGGTGTGCCGTTGAAGGCACTTGGCCAGGGCGTGTCGTTGAATGGGCGTGCCACTGAAGGCCATGGGGTGTGCCGTTGAAGGCACTTGGCCTATGTGTGCCGACGAAGAACCCACAGATGGGTGTGCCGGCGAAGAGCTGCAAGAGCGTGCCAGCGAAGGCCCACGCAGAGCGTGCCAGCGAAGGCCCACGCAGGGCGTGCCGGGGAAGACTTCGGGAGTGTGCCGCTGAGCTCGCGCCAGCGGGTGTGCCGGGCAAGGAGTGTGCCGTCGAAGGCACTATTGAGCGTGCCATCAAAGGCACTAGGGAGTGTGCCGTTAAAGGCAGCATGAGTGTGTCATTGAGATAGACTTGTGCCCGTTTTGAGCCTGATCAACGGTCCACTGAGTTCTCTTCGGGGCCCACTGGTTGTGAGCTTCCTGGTAGTTGATTTCTCTTCGCTGTCGTGACTCCGGGGACGGTTTCACGGCAGTGTATTGTTCATTCAGAGAGTCCAGCTGGCCCGTCCTTTCTGTAGTTCCTTCGGTTAAAGTTGTTTGTTGATGCTGGCCTGGTCGGGACATATGAAAGTGTAATTTTATGCGTCCACAAATACCCCCCACCCACGGGTAGCGCGGGCGAAGGATGAGTTGGGCGGTGCCTATGGGTGTACTTGATCGTCCGGGATTGTAGTCAAGACCTCGACGTCCGGAGAAGACGGCGCCTTGGACTTGTGATTCTGTTGCTTGTACTTGTGTGTCATGACGCGCCATTATTATGTATGCGGGTATATGTATCATACTCACACACGTATATGTAATTATTATTATAGATATTGATAAGTATCTATTTTCTATGATAATTCATTGCATACATATTATTTTATGTGCATATAATTAAGTAATTATGCATATTTCGTATTTACTCTCAACTTCGCATATAAATTGAGTCTTATGTGAAGATATAAGATGGAGAGGGATAAAAAAAAGGGATTTAGGAACCAATAATGAGAGTAGAGAGGGGAAAGGATATAAATGGGGAGAGGAGTGAGGGGTTAAGAGCAATAAAAATGTACATAAAGGATAAGTGTGTGTGTGCGGTGGGTAGAGAGAGATAAAGAGAAGAGAAAGAGAGAAGGGAGAGAAAGAGGATGCGGGTAAGAGAGAGAGAGAAGAGAGAGATAGGGAGGGATAGAGAGAGAAAGAGGGAGAGTGATGGAGAGAGAAAGAGAGAGAGATTCCACGGGGAGGTGGAGGCCGCCGTCCGTGGCGATGTGTGGAGAGGGAGTGGGAAGGTTAGCAGGCGGGAGGGGTGGTCGCAGGATTGGCAAAGAGAGGGGGCAGAGGGGGATGGGTGGCTCGCAATCATGCATAGAGAGAGAGAGAGAGAGAGAGAGAGGAGGTTACTGAGAGGGCAGGGGGTTCACCGTGGGTTACATGTAGAGAGATGGTTGAGTGGTGTGGGGAGAGGTGGAGGATGGAGGCAGTGAGGAGTGGATAGTGGAGGTGGTGAGAAGGAAGGTGGGTGCGGTTGTAGTGAAGGCCAGAGAAGATGTGTAAGGGAGAGAAGTCATGTGGCGGTGTTAGAGAGAGGGAGGTGGCAAGAGGAGGGTCGAGGGTGGGGGTCAACGGCTGTGGCGTTAGGGGGGGCGACGGCACTGTTAGGAGGTGAGGAGGGTGCTCGCGGGGGAGAGGGTTCGCAGGCGGTAGTGGGGGGAGTAGGGGAGCTTGGCAGCGACAGCTTGCGGCTGGGTTAGGGAGTGGGTGGCTCAGGCAGAGGGGTGGTGAGCTCGCATGGGTGTCGACAGTGTTGACACGACGATCGGAGGGGGGGCTGGGCGTGGAAGATGGCTGCGGTTGGGTGTTAGTGAGGTGAGACGGGTGGCTGGGCGTGGGATGTGAGAGGAGGAGAGCGACGGTTGGTAGGCGGTGGTCGGAGGAGGTTGCCGACGGTGGGTGGTGGAGGGAGGAGTAGATGGGGAGAGAGAGAGCTTGTTGAATCCCTACTGTTTTGATGATGTCATATACTATTTGTCAACATCTTGTCTGATCTGCCATTTAATTACTCTTGTTTAATGTGCTTAACTTGAGGGTGATTTGCATTAAAATCAAATGCTTTGTTCATCAGTGTGCATATCATTTCTGCATATTTTAGTCTTTGCATTTGTTCTTATACTTGCTTGCATTTCCAAGTCTTCTTCTATTGCAAAGTCCATGCATATTCATTCTCCTATGCATTCGCTGTGTCCATGCATACACTAAGCCCGTGCATGCTGAGTCAGTGCATGTAGTTTCTTCAAAGTCCGTGGACATTGTCCATAGTCCGTGCACATTGGCTCACCCTTCCATCTAACCCTCCTCCCACACCAACACCCATCATCACCACCACACCTACCACCAGTCCCTCACCCATTATCTTTCCGCTCTCATCTCCATTGCTCCTTACACCCCCATCTACACCCATCGTCACTGCGCCCACCTCCTCACCCATTATCCTCCAGCCACAACTCGTTACCCCCGCTCTCACTTCTCCTAGCCCCATTATTTCTCCCACACCCTTCACCACATCACTTATCCACCCCACTCAACCTATTCTGCCATCATCAGAGGCCGTGCCGACACAGAATCTGGCCCTACGGAGCGGGCGATTGTTCCAAAGAAATTATGCTTCTACTTCCAATCCTCAGTCGTCCCAGCCGGTCGCAGATCAACAAGAAGAGACTGAGCCATTGCCGGGTACTCAATATGACTTGTTGCATCATTTGGATAGAGTTCCCACCAAGATATCTGTGCTAGAGCTGATTAAAAGGTCCAGCCTTCACCAAGATGCACTAAGAAGCTTCCTTCAGAAGGTGATGGTTAATGAAGACATGACAGTTAATAGTCTTCCCACAGCATTGGCCACAATTTCATAAGGACCGGCAATTACATTCTCCGAAACTGAGCTGGCACCTCCGGAAGCTCGACAGATGCTGCTCTGCGTTTCCATTATCTTGAACAAGGTTAGCGTGGACGTAGCCTTGGTTGATATAAGGGCATCGATTAATGTGTGCCCACTCAGCACCCTCAGGGCCTGCAATCTCTCAGAGAAGCTTCTATGGCCAACCCCTATAACTATTGTAACATATGACAACTCACGAAGGGCGTGTCATGGGGTTGTCACCCTTCAAGCTGAACTTGGGCCTCTCACCATGGCCATTGAATTTTATGTGCTGGACATTGACCCTATGTTCAAGGCTATCTTGGGTCGCCCGTGGCTCGATACTCTTAGTGCCGTGCCGTCTACCACCCACCAATGTCTCAAATTCCCGTTCCAGGGAAGGGTGGTTAAAGTTAAAAGCTTATCCTCGGCCCAATCAATGAAAGCTATCTTAGAAAAGATCTTGCCCACTCTATGGCCCAACACTCGGCCTGTTATTCCCCCTCCTCGGCCCTATTGGGTAGGTAAGATAGGGCTCTCCTAGCCCCCTCCAGCTGTGTAACAACATCCCCGTCTGGCTGGCTGGTGAAACTAAACAATAGGGTTGCTAGCTGGTTCGCCACTATCCCCCATGTCACCAACCCAGGAAATAGCAGATCGGCCCACACACTGATGTAGTGGGTCGATAGAAGCAAGCTCCTCTCACCTAGCATCGGATGCGCCACCAGCACTCCCAGCCCTTGATAAATATTGGCTAACGCCGTAGGGGCTAAAGCCAATCTCTATCCCTCTGCCAATAGGCACGCAGGCTACAACAACTCAATCCTCAGCAGACCATCCTCCGCGTACAGGACTACGAAGGTCGCCAGCCAGTACGCCAAGTAAGCTGCTAGATGCGTCACATCCGGTAACCCATGGGGGTTCCACCCCTCCCGTGGTGCGTATATGTATCTCGAGTACGTCCAGAACCAGAGCTCTACCTCGATGTACTCCTCCTAAGGAGTTTGGTCCCTCGCAAACTCCTGATAAAAATAAAAGGGCCCATTGTAGAAGTGGTAAACCCACACATTCAGCGGCACCCTAGGGGTTTGTGTAGCTCACTCTCTCCTAGCTAAAGCTAAATCTCACCAAGTCTTCAGCAGATACTGATAGCTGTGAGAAACTCGATATCACCACTGCCCGTCCATGTGGCTACGGTGGAGGTCATCTAGCACCACCTACTCGTACCCCTCGCTGCTGATCGGTAGCCCAGAAATCCTGAACAGAGATAAAAAATCTAGCGAAGACTCTCCCTCAGCCATCACCACCGTGTTCCATCGACCGTTGAAGCGGTCCACCAATGCCTATATCAACCCCGTGTAGCACGGTGTACCCGTACAATGCTGCCGTCACTGCATATCTGATGTCGACTCTGTCTAGTAGCACCCGGTAATGATGTACGATCCCCATCAGCCACTTAGTCACCCCCTGATGGTATCTGTGCGAGGGGATCACCGCCCAGCGGCCATACCAGCTGACGACTATCTGCCGCATAATTCCATCAAAAAGGCTGTGGTCCTCGTAGCCCTCTCCAGAATATTGTAGCCCTGATGGCTCTAGCACCAACCCCATAGTACCCTCTATCTCTGCCCTGTGGTGGCCATGCAAATCCTAGGAGGTGGGACCCAACGCTCTAACATGGACCCCGAACTGGTCCCCTCTGCTGAAGAAACCTAGGCACTCAGCACTGGGGAACTGACACTGTCTCCAGTAGTCCAGCGAGAAACTCAGGAAGCCATAGACAGCAACCCAATGCAGGCTCTCCCTGCCCACCAAGATCACCCGCTCCAGTCGGCAGTGCTCTCTAGTGACTCGGGAATCCCCCTCCTCCATCCCAGGTGGGACATAGCTCCTGATGAACTCAAACAAGTGGCAGTCCAGTGAAAACTCTACCGAATTAGCCTTCAGTGCGGTCATAGCTATAAATCCCACTCGCCTCTGAAATTCGGGCCGACTCCATGGCCCCCCGGCTTCGCTCGCCCCCTCTCTGACGGGGCCCTCAGCCGCCAGCATGCACCCTAAGTCGAGCTGGTCCACACTAGCCGCAACAACAACAGGCAAGCCCAAAGGAGGTAGGGGCCACCCCATCCTCCTCACCTAGTGGTCCTCCTCGCGGGCCACGCTCCTTGATACTCGCTCATCTCTACCAAATCTCACCATAGCTACAAAACAAAGTGCACAAAAATGGTAAGCATATCAGCAAGTCAACGTGTACAACACAACAAAAGAAAGGCACGTGAAGTGTTAAAATAAAACAACTGCAACCCAGAATGAGGAGCTCACGGGCCGTACGCCCACGTCTCCACCTCCGACGCATGCCCCGTGAGGGGCATTTGTTATACCCAGACACCTTCCCAGCAAAATACCAAAGAATAAGGGTTCTGGGATTTCCTTGAACACCTTTAAGGCATGGGCTACCCAGCCCCTCCCATGGCTTAACGGACCCGACCAAGGGTTCCAACCAGCTAACCGTGACCCACGGCAACATCAACAACTGATTAGGATTACTCCCGATCACACAATAGTAGGTTTTTCCCGCATTCTACATGGCCACCCAGGCCAACCCGGGGGTGCCCTAACTATAAGACACGCCATGTGGCACCTAGCAACAAGGCTGAGGTCGACCCCCAAGATGCCTTCCTCCAACCCTCCAAGGTCAACGGGAGACCTAGCTAAGTCAACCACAAGCTTTGGAGGCCAGAAGCATGCATATACGACCCATGCACGGGTGTTAGGAATTTTCCAGAACACCTTGCAGGCGCCTATATCCCAGCCACTCTACAGCAAATCGTGGGCCATCCCGTGGCTCCAGCACACTAGTCGGGTCTTACAACAACCATCCAGCAAGTCAGGGCCACCTCCGACCCTCAGACACGCGACGATGAGCCGTAAACTTTTAGCTCTCGGGGTAACCCAGGGCTACCCTGTCAACCCGCCTTACAATGCGGCACATACCACCAAGGCAGGGCCCATACGCCAAAGCACCTTCTCTGGACCTATGCAAGTTCCTACCCTCAGCCCTAGGCCAATTCTAAGGCCCCTCAGTCAGTTATGCAGTCTGTTCGAGAACCAGAGCTGTGTCAGGAATTTACCTGAACACTCTCTTCTTATGTCCCTACACCGGGGCGTAACTTCTTCAAATGTCCCTAAACCGGGGCATATTCTTTATAGCTTCTATGCCCCCAAGTGGGGTACAACTTCGGGCTCCTCACGCCCCCAGGCTGGGGTGGAGCTTTATTTCATGCGACCCCCCCCTGAGAGGTGTGTTTTGCTTCTGGTACACCGAAGGCAGGATGCTTTCTTTTGTGTGCCCCCAGGAGGGGTGAATTCCTCTGCCTCTTTTGCCCCCTTAGAGCGAGGTGTATTTTTCTTCCTTCGCACCAAGGATGGGGTGCATCTCCTTCTTCATATGCCCCCAGGGCCCGGGGAATGTTGTTTGTCCTGCTTCAGATGCCCCCAGGGTGGGGTGTATTCCGCTTCTTGTGCCCCCATGGCAGGGTGACTTTCTCTTCAGGTACCCCCGAGCCGAGGTGAGCTTCTCTCTTTGTGTGCCCCCAGACGGGGTATATTTCTTCCCTTTTTTATTCCCCATGGCGGGGTATATGCATGCTCTCTTCGGGAGTGGTGGCCGTGCTTGGCCTCATTGCTATAAGGCATCCCCCACAGCGGGCGGGAATTCATTAAGCTGTAGTTGTGGCTTGTTGGATCTTCTAACAGCCACTCGAGGGGTGGTCTTATGCCAGATAGCGACAGCAGGAAGGAGGAACGGGCCGGGGCATTACACCACGGCTTGGACCCTCCTAGAGTCAGGCGGGATGCCAGCCTCCTTCTCACTCTCTTGTTCGGCAATGCAGGCCAACTTTTCTTCTTGTCCTTTCTTTCCTTCTCTTCTTTTTTCTTCTTTTTTTTCTTTTTTTGTACGATAGACCAAGGTGGGTACGCAGGAGAGCGCTCACCCCCTCAGGGAGGGGATGAGTGGTCTGCTCCACCGCATCAATCCCACAGTGGTAATCATTATTCAGCGTGGGTCTCGACAGATATGGCCATACAACCCTCTCTCGCCAATTCTTCCTTTTCTTTTTGCTTCTTCCTTTTCTTCTCTTCCTATTTTCTTTCTTCTCTTTTTATGGTGGCCTCTATGATTCCTGAAAGCTACAGGTGCCTCGGAGTAGCATCTTCGAGGCCACAAAGATGACTGCGCCTAGTCTGGCTTTTCTCCCTGTAAGGCTGACGAAGACAGCACCTGCAATTCATCAAAGCAGGCAAACATCGTTTATTAGGAGGCCATGAGGCCCTAAATCCCAGCGAAGAGATGAAGAGTGATTTTAGTCCCACTAGGCGTGCCAGACTTGTGGACATACTTTTTATTAAAATATTCATTTATTAGTTTTATTAGGTTTATAAAGTGCATGGGCGTGTCAGTCACTGTTTGACACGATTTTTCGTGTTCTCTTTTCTTTTATCTTTTTTGGGTCATTTGTTTTAGGTGAAAGGCACGAACAAGTACGAAAGGTAACACTACCTAACAAGAGTACGGTATAATGGACAAATAATAATAAATAAATGAAAAAGCTCTCTATGACTAGTCATACCATACAAACCAACCTTGGTCCGACAAAACACGAGTCCATACCTACCAGGAGATAGGAGCTCTACCCACTAGAAGCAAGATCAGTTGCGTCCCCTGACATCTTACACCGCACCCAAGTGTCTCCCTACTCACCCTAGGTAGAGACTGAGACACAACAAGTACCATGAACAAGGACTAGTTGGGGTCGCGCTCGTCAGCGTGGGTCTAATGCCCCAACCACGTGTGCACACACAGACCATGCGTCCTAAGTTAGGCCCTTTAGCTGGTTCTTCCCCCGAAGTCTGGACTCGGCTGCGCGTGGAGGCCCTACGGTAACAAGCCTAACAACTGTCTCTACGGGTCATGCTCTCCACCAGTCCCAAGTGGGTCTGCGCATGCGTGCGCAGGAAAGTTATGACTAGTGGATAGGTCACTGGAGGTGAAACTCGACTCACGAAAATCACCAGTCGAAAGGAAACGGG
This sequence comes from Amorphophallus titanum, assembly GCA_024336825.1. Classification (NCBI taxonomy): domain Eukaryota; kingdom Viridiplantae; phylum Streptophyta; class Magnoliopsida; order Alismatales; family Araceae; genus Amorphophallus; species Amorphophallus titanum. The sequence goes on from JANBPO010004458.1 coordinate 15,082,313, forward strand.
ATGACGGTCCACTCAGGCCTGCCCCTGAGCCTAGCAGTCCTCTCTTGACTGCAAGGCGGGCCTAGCAGTCACCCTGAGACCGCAAGGGTCAGCCAAACGGTCAAGTCATGACAGCAAGGGCGCGAGTCGCCACGGGCCAAACAGTCTATTGTTAGGCCACTACCCCAAGCCAAACGGTCCCCACCAGACTGTAAGGCAATAAGAAATAGTCGTGCCCTGACCATTACCAAGCACGTGGCTCCCAATGGTCGAAAACACACACCCCGAGGGTGCTCTGGTCAAATTGGAGAAACGGCCGTCTAATGAACGCTAATCCAAGGGTAGCGGTCTATCGCGTGACTGCCACCCAGATTCTAGCGGTCCCTAGGGGACCGTTAAGCCCTGTCGACATTCAAAGTTCCCAAACGGTCCCCCTAGGGGCTGCCAGAGGGAGCCTAGCAGTCCCTGGAAGGGCCGTAAGGCTCACCCGAGTGCGAAATAGATGGGAAACACCAAAAAAACCCAATCCACGCCCCGATTATCGCCCGATGATGGGAAAACAAAGGGGAATCTATCTCCAACCCTCCTAGCATGATTCTACACCCTTAGATCGGTCAAAAATCTCACGAAGTGGGTGATCCGACGCTCAACCACAAAACATGTGTTTTGACCACCCCGTCTCAAAAATGTCCCTCTCGACCTCTCCTCGACCTACAAATCACGAGGAAAGTGACAAAGAGTGTAGGGATTCACCCCCCTACCTCAAAGATGTCTGAATGTCATCGGTTCGCCGTCGATCTCAAAATCCCACTTTTAAACCCACGATCTCCACGCCCCACACGTCTTGTAGTGTCTTCCTTGGAAAAGGGCAGAGACTCTAGCTCTTGCTAGGGTCGCCATTGTGCGGCTGGAGTGGCAAGGGCTAGTTGACTAGCCTGTGGTGTTGGAGCCTCAGGAGAGGCCGAGGGAGCAGGAGAGTGGATGACGTTGCCCGAGAAGGTGCTCAGTCCTGCCTCTTGGCTGGTATCTTACTCCATGCATCCCCACAGTCGTTCGAGAGCCTCCCAATTATCGGTATGGAACTCAAGCCATTCTGGAGTATGCTTGTAGGGCGACCCGTGCCCATTTTCCTTGGGAGGATCGGGCCGCTCTGGTGCATTTCTAGCGACGGCTTGGGTTTCTTTAATAGCTTGTCGTAGTCGAACAAGTGCCATGGAATTTCCTTTGACATCGATCTGCTCCCACTGGATCTATTCGTCAATGAGGTATTGGACTTCCTCACAGGACTCGATCGCATGGCAGATTCACGCATGAAAGGGACAATACTAGGGGTGATTAAAGTCCCACTGAGTGTAGTCTATCGGCGGATCGCGGGGTAAAATTTTCACCCGTTAGACAAGGATGTCGAAAAGTCATCGGGTTCTTTCCCTGGGGAAGGAGAGGGGTCTGCGATCATGCCAGGGCCTCCACCCTAGCTACCAGATCAAACGCTCTCTTTGGTTGGTGCTGGGCTCTTCCGATTCATCATCAGAGGGAGAGAACGCCGCCATCATGTGGATCACATTGGCTGGATGGTGAACCACACGTGTTGCCTTGGCTGGTCTGGACCACGTATGTGGCGGTGGAGGATCGATGAGACTGCTTTTCATTTGAATCAAGCTATCTTGGATCAGCTTCTATGCCTGGGTCTTGAAGACATAGCAATCTTCAAGAGAATGACCTAACATACAGTGGTATAGACAGTAGTTGGGATCATCAGTTTTCTGGGCTTTGTCTGGCTTGTAGACTTTAGGCAATTTGACAATCCTTTGAGCCATGCAGAGGTCGAAGAGCATCTTCATGTGTTCCTTCTTGAAGGGGAAGGGTGTCTTCATACGCTCTAAGAAGGAGAGAGCAGCCGGCTTATTAGCTGGCCTTTTGTCGGGATTGTTTGTTCTGGCTCCCTTGCTGGCTTTAGTAGCAGGGGTGAATTTGATGATGTTCACCGCCTTACTGGGCTGGCATTCCCGCGTCTGCTTACCCTTTTTCAAAACGTAGCTTGGGTTGTCGACGAAGAATATTTCTATCTCGGCGACTGCCGAGTTGAGCTGGTCGAAGCCCTTGACATTGGTGTCGAGAAACTTTTTGCTGACCTCGGCCGCCAAACCTCAACGACAGATAGTGATGGCATCCTCCTGGACTGGTGGGTTGACGCACCTCATACTGAGGTCTCGCCATTTCTTGATGATTTTGACAATATTTGATTTTTTTGAGATTTTAAGAATATTTGATTTTTGGTTGGTCTTGACAATATTTGATTTTTTTTTGAGATTTTGAGGCTAACCCAAGCCAAGTAGCAGGGACCTTAACCTATGTCACAGGACCTTCCAGAACACAGCGTGTGCTTAAAGTGACAACCCCCTGGCCAGGAACCAACTCGCACAACGTTGCTTCTCCCAGGGCCATGCCCAGGGCAGGACTTAATCTTTAAGTGGGGGAAGTGAAGAAGAATGGGGGTAAGCCAAACGTAAGGATGCAGGGCATCGAGACTGGACTCCCTCCCAGGGCACTACCCCTCAAAGAGTAGGACTGTTGCGCCAGGATTTTGTGTCTTTAATTTTTAGACCCTTAGGCACGTATACAACCGGGCTCATAACGTCCCGTGGGACTTTGCCACTCTTGCCATGCCTTTCTTTTCATAAATTTGCTATTGATTTCTATGATTTTCGAGGTCCTTTATCAGCTAGATATAGCATGAAAGCTTATTCTTTTGAGGGTCAAGACTACCCCTATTTGAGACCTCTCCCGTATTGAGGAGTGCCTAGATTGGTTCTGTAATCCATCAACCCATTGCCCCTACACTTGGCCAAAGAGAAGAGAAAAAAGACTATCACCTCCCCCGAGCATGGCCGAAGGAGAAGCGGTGTTATGCAAAGAAGGGGACCCCAACCGAGGGGTGTCGTGTAATGTGTGATTATTGTGTTAAGGAATTTCCCCCAATGACGAAGGCATAGGTTACCTCGCTACCCAGCTATTGTTAGTCAGACTCTTTTTTAGGGGTAGAAACGCTTTAGGTAAAGCCCGTTCCACGCATGAGACAACTCTTCTCCCTCAGCATTGACTAACCGATAGGCATTTCCAAGATACACCTCTTTAATTACAAATGGTCCCTCCCAATTGGGTTGCAGCTTGGACCTAGGACCACCTGCGTGAATGAATTTACGTTTCAAAACTATGTTACCCACTTGAAATTTTCTTTCAATTACCTTCTTTTGAAAATGTCGTGATACACGTTTTTGATAAACTGAGATGTGATTGGCCGCATTAAACCTCTTCTCATCTAAGAGTTCCAGCTGGACTAGCAACGCCTCCCGACGTTCATCGAGATTAAGTTCCTTTTCTAACTGTACTCTTAGGGAAGGGTTCAAGATCTCATACGGGAGTACTGCCTCCATCCCGTAGGTAAGAGCAAAAGGAGTTTGCCCCGTGGGAGTACGGACAGAGGTGCGATAGGCCCATAGAGCTTCTATCAATTTGTCAGCCCAATCAGGAAATTTGTGTAACTCGCATGTTTTCTTCATGATTTTAAGAAGGGTTTTGTTCATGGTCTCGGCTTGGGCGTTGCCTTGGGGGTACAGTGAAATTGAGCCTTTTGGTTATGAATTAATATTTATTTTTTGAAAGTGGGTAGTACCACTAAATGTATTAAATTGGAAAAAAGGGTACAAGCAAAGTCAAAGAGCTCCCAAAAAAATCCTGTACAAAAGATCACACCAAGACAGTGTGATAGACACTAACCCCCCAACAAAACAAAAAGAGAGGAATTGAGAGGATTCACATTACAACGCAACTCTGCCCATTCCCCCACCGAATCACAAATGAAAGATACAAGACAATTCTCAATTCTTGACTCCCTCCTAAAAGTCCTATTGTTCCATTCACCGCACAAAGATCAAAGGGTGGCATGCAGGGTCAACCACCACACAACTCTATCTCCTCGAAGGGGCCACCTCTTGCCCCACATAACAATGAAGTGTTGCACCTCTATATGTCGGTCGATGACGCAATGGGCCCTTCTAGCAAACCCCCTCTCCATCTCTTGTGAGTAGGTACAACCTACAAACAGGTGGTCCAGAGTCTCTACCTCCATACCACATAAGTAGCAGGTCAGCTGGATGTCCAGACGAAACTAGAGCAGCCTATCCCGAGTGGGTAGCCTCCCATGAGAAATTCTCCAGATGAGAATCCTCACCTTCAAGGGGATCCTAGGCTGCCAAATCTACGGTGCGAGGCTGTGACGGGTCCCTCCATCAGAAATGAAGGAGTAGGCTGACCAGACTATGAAGGTACCCTCCCCCCACCACCTCCAAGCCCACTCGTCTGCTTTGTCCAGCGGTTATGAATTAATGTTTACAGTGGTAAACAATTCATTGCAATAGATGTCAGCAAATAGGAGCTAGATCATCCATTCATGCGTGAAGGTGCTAGATTTTCTTTTCCAATCAAGTGAATCACATGCGAGGGTGAGCAAAGTAGAATTGAAGCCATGGAATAAGAAGTGTAGGAACTTACCTGCCAGGCGAGTTTGTAGACTTTCACTTCGTTTAAGGCATAATCCTGCTGGCTTAAAGCTGAGCCAAAACTCGACTCAACCTCAGCCCAGTAGTCCCATTTAATCTTTCCTCAGAGTAAAAGGGACTCCTCATTTCAAGTAAAATCAGTAGCAGATGGAAGATCAAAAGTGAGGTCTCGTCCAGCAATGCAAGCAAAGGCAGAAGAACGGAATGAGACAGAATTCAGATCACAAGCAAGAGCGTCGGCCCATAGGCCAAGGGGTCTTTGGCAAAAGTCGAGCACGGCATGGCAAAACCCTGATTGATCATCAATGGTTAGATGCCTTCTGACGCTTTACGTCTCATTCAGGCGTCAGATCCCATCTATATATAAAAGCACATTTTATTATCTCCTGAATACTACCACTGGGCATTTTTCATTCTCATCCACTTCGCCAGATCACCTG
>JANBPO010004462.1:0-21737 GCA_024336825.1 Amorphophallus titanum
ACTGGTTGGGATAATATATATTTGAGTGGATCCGCCTTGGATATTAATTTTATTTCATGGGACAGCATGTAATGCCGCAGCTTCTTTACAGTGAAGACCAGGGCTAACAAGGTTTCTCAATAAATGTATATTTTTCTTCAGTCCTCACCAATCTCTTGCTGAGATAATATAAGGCCTATTCTTTTCCTTCTTCATTGTTCTGGTCCATCATTGCCCCCAGTGAATAGTGGGTAGCTGCTATGTACCGAATTATTGGTCTTCCTTTGATTGGTGCCCCCAGCACGGGAGGGGTCTTCAAATAGTCCTTTAGCTTTTCAAAGGCTACCTGACATTCTTTGTCCCAATAGAAGGGCACATCTTTCATCGTCAACTTATGAAATGGGTGGCACCGCCCTGATAAGTTGGAAATGAACCGGTGGACATAAGCCAGCCGGCCTTGTAGAGACTACAACTCAGTGAGAATCCTTAGGGGAGGTAATTCTTGTATTACTTTTATTTTGTCGGGGTCGATTTCAATTCCTCTGTATCTGATAATGAACCCGAGGAATTTCCTGCTGGACACCCCAAAGGCACATTTCATTGGATTCATGTTCAGCTCATACTATTAGAGCCTCTGGAATATGACCCGTAGGTCTTGCAGATGGTCTTCCCTTTTCTTGGTCTTGACCACAAGATCATCAATATAGCACTCCACCTTGTTGTAGAGCAGATCATCAATGATCTTTGTCATAGCTTGCTAATATGTAGCACTAGCGTTCTTAAGGCCGAATGGCATTCTCTTATAGTGGAAGATGCCTTTGGGAGTTCGAAAAATGGTGTGGACCCTGTCCTCCTTAGCGATCCATATTTGATTGTAGTCAGATGACCCATCCATAAATGTCAGAGCTTCATGGCCAGTAGTGGCATCTATCATTACCTCAGTGATTGGCACTAGAAAATCATCTTTCAGGCATGCCTTGTTGAGGTCCCAAAAATCAACACATATTCTTATCTGTCCATTCTTCTTCTTCACGGGCACTATGTTAGCCAACCATGTGGTGTACTGATTTTCTTCAACGAAACCGACATTGATGAGCCTATCTACTTCCTTGTTTATCTGATCAAGAAATTCCGGTCACATACGCCTGGGGGATTGTTTGACTGGCTCTGCCCTTGGATCTATTGCCAGCATGTGTTGTGCCACGTCGGGACTTAACCCAGACATTTCTTTGTAGTTCTAGGCAAAGCAGTCTCAGAACTCCTTCAGCAATTACAGGTACTACTCCCGCTCCTCCTAAGAGAGTAAAGCACTGAGAAAGGTGGACCGCGGATCATCTTCACTTCGCAGGTTGACTTCTATCAGTTCGTCAATGGTGGCTTGACCTCCGTCTTCAATTTCTGGCAGTGGGTAGGGCTTTTTACCAAAAAAAAAATCTCCATATTATCCCCAAGGTAACGGTCAGGCTGAGACCACCAATAAAACCCTTCTTAAAATTATCAAGAAAATATGTGAGTCATATAAATTTTCTGATTGGCCTAAAAGATTAGTAGAAGCTCTATGGGCTTATCACACCTCTGTCCGTACTCCCACAGGGTAAACCCCTTTTGCTCTCACTTATGGGATGGAGGCCGTAATTCCATATGAGATTTTGATTCCTTCCCTAAGAGTGCACCCTAATAAGGAACATAACCTCGATAAGCATTGAGAGGCGTTGCTAGTCCAGCTAGAACTCTTGGATGAGAAGATACTTAATGCGGCTAATCATGTTTCTGCCTATCAAAAGCGTGTCTCGCGTCATTTTCAAAAGAAGATCATTGAAAGACAATTTTAAGTGGGTAATATGATCCTAAAACGTAAATTTATCAGATCAAGAGGTCCCAGGTCTAAACTGTAACCTAACTGGGAGGGCCCGTTCATAGTCAAGGGGTCTATCCTGGGAATGCATATCGCCTAGTTAACGCTGAGGGTGAGGAATTGTCTTACGTGTGGAATGGGCTATATCTTAAGCGCTTTTATCCTTAAGGAGTCTGGCTAACGATAGCTAGGTGGTGAAGCATCTTTTCCTTAATCATTAGATACGATTCTTTAGCACAGCACCCACACGCTACACCACACCCTTGGTTAGGCTCCTTTTTGTACGTAACACCGCTTCTCCTTCGGCCATGCTCGGGGTAGGTGAAGGTCCTTGCTTTTCTCTCTTCGGCCGAATGTAGGGGCAAGAGATTGATGGATGAGATAATCAACCTAGATAACCCCCAATACGAGAGCGATTTCAAATAGGGGCAAAAGAAAAGGAAAATAAAGAATAATTAAATGAGATAAACACCATGAAAAATGCCTCTGATCTTAGTACCTGGGCTTACTTCTCCTAAGGCAAGAGTCGAGGTTCGCGTAAAATGGTGAAATGTTCTGTAGCATCATGGGTGTACCAAATTTTTGAAAAAGGAAAAATTATGAGTTAAAGACACGACAAGAGTGGCAAAGTCTCCGCGGGTCACAACAAGCCCGGTCGTATGCGTGCCAAATGAAAGTTTGATCCCCCAACGTAATAAACTGACTCTTTGAGGGGTAGTGCCTTGGAAGGAAGTCGAGTCCTTATATCTCTCGTCCCAATGTAAGGCTTGTCCCCAATTTTCTTCAACTGCCTCCCTAAAGACTAGGTTCTACCCTTGGTGTGGCCCTGGGAGAGACATCGTCATGCGAATTGGACCCTAGCCAAGGGGTTGTCATCTTAAGCGCATGTTGTGCTTTAGGAGATTCCTGATGACATGGGTTAAGGTTCTCGTTGCTTACCCAAAACACGGTCGGCCTGCAGTCACCCAGGGCTGACCCTCCTCAGTCATGCCCTGGTAGGGTCTCCACACCACCTGCATCGCATTCATGTCATCAACAGTTATTAGTCAACTATCGCATCATATATACATGCATATCTTTCACACATAAGGAGGGATTACATACCAGTGAGGTGGGATAATCTCGGAACTCCCGCCGGAGCACACGCAACTTGTAAGAGTGCAACGCTCCACTCACGAACGGCAGCCACCGCTGTGCTAAAGGGAACACAGCATCATTCCCCGGTCGGGGATCAACTTGTCCCATCGGAATATACAAATGGCTCCAAACCTGCATTTATTAGTTTGCATTAGTTACATACATCATATAAGTAACTTGCATTTGTGATCATTTAGAAAGTCATGCATACCTGAAGAAAAGGTGAGAAGCCGCTAACAGTCGTCTCTCGACCTGTCCCAGTGGACAGATCGACCATCAAATGAGCCAGCAGGGCAGCTCCCCAGGTGTATCGGCCGACTCCCTCTAGATCCTCGAGTACGCTCAAGAATCGATAGTTGATGATGTCGCCCTTCGTCCCCAGCATCAACCTCCCCAGCATCAAGAATAGAAACCTCCTCAAATCAATATCTACCTGCTCTCTCTGGGCCGGGTCCTAGCAGTAGGTGGCGCTCGCTCTCTCGATCAATCTCTACAACAGCTGAAACAGAGACTCCCTCGACCTCTACCTACAGTCCCCTAAGCCCATGGCTATGGTCAGGTCTATACGGTAGATGGTCCTGCACTCCCCCTCCGCCATAGTCTCTAGTCCCAGTAGGCACTGTGCTAGCTCGCCATAATTGGGTAGGGTGACTCCGCTCACCGCCTCACCATCCACCCTCAACCCTGTGATCCTAGCAACGTCCTCTAAACTCGGAACCATGTGCCCCCATGGCATCAGGAATGCACGGCTAGTCCTATCCCATCTTTCTCTCAGCACTTGGATGAGGGACAGGTCGGGGCGGATAGGCTCTATACTAAGGAAGGGGCTGAACCCCATGGCATCTACCCTAGCTCGCTGAAAGTCTGGCAACCCAAAGTATGCTGCTAGGACCTGGATCCATGAAATCCTGGTCCTCATCAAGCCCTTCCAACACACCAAATACATAACACGCATAAATTTCATTCATCATTAAAAGCTTATTGAATTGATGACCAACATCTGGTCGTTATTCATTAGATTGACGCCCCTGCGCAGGGCGTTGTTTCTCAGAAAGCTCATGTCAGGATTACTGTTATTGCTGGAATTAAAGCTAACTCACGAATTGATCGGGGTCGTGATTCATTCAAGTAACGCCTCTTTGGAAGGCGTTGTTTCCTCTGGATAGTCATATTTATTATCTGATTGAGTGGACGAGTTCCCGTTTCTTTTTGGCAATCTCCCGAGCTGGGGAGGCTCTGCCAAAATTTTGTCAGAAATTTTATCTTGATCGATTGATTTCTAACCTTATTTATTCTTTTCCTAATGCTATTTTTGTAGATAACATGGCATCTGGATCTTCTTCTTTTGCGTCTTGTACCATGGTGACGTGAGAGAATGTTCATTCTTTAGACCGGGGGTCTAGACAGCTAGCCGTGGTCGCAGAGTCTTTTGATTCAGACACTGACACTGTGGACACCAGCCGTCTCTTGATTATCAATGGTGACTCCTTCAGATATGAACGTGGAGACGCCGTCAGGATGGATCACCCCAAACATAAGCATCTGATGGCCTTCCTCAGGCGCTTCAATATTCAAGGGAAGAGGGATTTGTTCCTCATCCGCAGAGCTGAACAAGCTATACTTGTGGAAAGAGACAGCTTGAGTGAATCTGTTGTGCGGGGGAGGCCCATATATCTTCCCGGGGAAGCCAGAAGTGGGATGTTGTGCTTGGCCTACAAGATCTGACTCCAGAGAGCAGACTGCTGACAAGAGCCCCCGAATTTATGCCAGCACGATGGGACGAGATAGCGGGCCGTGTTGATAGGGAAAAACCCATTTTTGGCTTGTTCCTCGCCCCATTAAAGTGGGGGCACAGAGATGAACCTTTTCTTCTGGACTGCTTGGCGGTCCGATTCAAACATCAGATTTCTGCAGGGTGGTTTGCAGAGCTAAGAGCCACTGACGCCCACGCCTTCAGACCCGGAGCCGTGGAGTTCACTGATTACGTGTTATAGCACTATGCTCTGATTCTGATGAAAGCTGGAATATATCACAGCGTGTACGCTTCTAGGTACCGCTATCCAATCTCCAGAGGTTTGTGCTGCAGAATGATTGAAGTGTTCTGTCCGGAATACAACACTTTTTATACTTCAGAGAGAGAAACTTCCTTGGACCTCTGGAGCCTCTCACAGCTTAGCGGCATGTCGATCGACGGAGAGCCGTATTAAGAAATTTACTTTCTAGACTGGCTGAAGGACCAGACCGATGGCAAAGGCCTATATTTGATAGGCTTCACCTATCGCTATCTCATGAAAGCGTATCGTACATTGTGTTGTTCGACGCACGATACAAGGGAGGCACACAAGTCTGGAGAAAAGAGGCACGTGCGGATGGGCACATGGCTTCAACACTTCTTTGGTGGTGAGCAGAAGTATGAAGACTTCCCCACCATGGCACCGACAGCTGTAGGGCGGAAGAAGAGGGTCCATCGACAGGCCGCTTTTTCATCCTCCTCGAAGAAAGGGCAGCAGGGAGGCCCGAACCCCACTGGAGTTGATGCAGTCACTCACTATGCTGCATACTTAACATATTGGTCATTCCAGATATAGCGACTAGGTAACTGTTGCCCATTAAATTGGTTTGATTTGCACAAGGCAGGTGCATTTCTTGGCACAAATCACTGTTCACAACTTTAAAGTAGACAGAAAAAGAGATTTATAGACATGAACAGGTAGAGAAAATATCAAGAGTTCTAAACTATGACCATGCATTTATTCTAATATCAGGTTACATAATTACTAAATTTTAAACATGGGTATTTATTAAATACTTAAGGTATTAGCGATCGTGTGTAGGGTCGCTCATCTATATAGCGCCCAGGATAGGGTCGCTATTTACTGAAACTCAGTAAAACCACCCAGAAACCATGAAATCCAAGATTATATGCATGATCTTTATTCCGGTTACAAGTTGGGCTTAGTAACTTGAGAACACCTACCTTGATTGATGGTTGAGACAATGACAGAACATGAAGAACGGAGGAAATAATAGAAAGATACGTAGTAGCAACAATGTACACTGGAAGAGGATGATCCTCTGTGTGCAGCAGCAATTATCTCTGCAGAGGAAATGATGTAGAGATGAACTAAGAAGAAGATGGCTTCCTCTTAACACTACGGCAGCTGCAACCCAGCAACAGTAGTAGAAGGAGTAGCAGCAATGGTGACTTTACGTGAAGGTAGAAGAGAAGCAGATGTTCCCTCAGGGTTGCTACACAGTAGCCGCTCTGGCAGCAGAGAAAGATGTCGACGCACGCAGCAGCTAAGGCTTTGCTCGTCGATGGGGCAAGGTAGACGAGGACGACGTCGATGCTGGAACTCAGAGGCAGTAGCCTTTGCATGTTTCGGAGGGGGTTTATTTATCGGATACAGGGCTTAAGTATCCTAATGGAGTTTAAAACTTCCCTACATGAGAATCCTATATGTTTTGGACTTTCCATGCATACCTTCTTACTGCCATATCTGCAGCCACCATCCTAGTTAGGATAAAACCCTAATCCTGTAGGTTTCGTGATGAGGTTATTTTGCTCTTGGGAATTATTATACAATTGCACATATATATACATATGTTTCCTTTGGACGTAAAGCCCTTTATTTCCTGTTTTGGAAATAGCACCTATCAGAAGGTCACTTTTCTAAATAGCGCCTTGGCACGGGACACACTTTTCCTTTTCTCATTTACACATCTCATGTATGTAGCTTAAACTGAGTTTTGGCCCCTTCACGTGTGCCTTAAGGCCCATTAACCCTTTATCCAATGTATGTGTGTGGGTTGAGCCTTGTCTAATTATTTAGAAATTTTCTTGCGTTTAATTTTAGGAATTTTATTCCTATAATTTACTGTCCATGGGGTCTGTCGCACATTTCCCAAAAAGCTCGGACCCATTCGGGGTCCTCCTCTGAACGCGGTCGCCTAGGCGACAGCTCCAAGGACAAGTCCTACTAGAAGCCTCCCGGGGCTCGGGAAAATGGGTTTTAAACCCGAATAACCAACACTCAACTCACCCGCTCGAAGGGAAGCTCACCCTCACCCTCTTAAGCTCACTCGGCGCCGCGGATGGAGAGAAAGGGAGGAGTGAGAAAATTTTTCACCAAATGAATAGTGGTGAACAATAAATTAAGATGGAAGCATTATATAGTGGGGGGGTTTACCCCTGTTAATCCGGTGCTCCTTTGAGCGCGCTGAATTAACCCTTGCGTAAACAAAATGCGCGCCATTTTTACCGGCGCCGTTTTAACCTCAGACGCAAGAGCGCGCCGGATTAAACGGCGTCGGATTAAACTCCGAAGCAAGGGCGTGCCGTATTAAATGGCACCATATCAACTCCCGACCATGCCGGATTAGCACCCGCGTTGGATTAAAGGCCGTTCTGAGCTTCCGTCAGCAAAGGAGATCAACCCAGATGAAGCTCATCCGTCGGTCCTGCTACGCTTGTGCCTCGCTTGCAACACCCACGGTTGGGGGTCATTTGTTGGCAATCAAAATATGATCGCTGGCGACCAAGCCTCAAAGATGAATGACACGGCCTGCTAAAGCACAGACGCCGATGAAGATGAACATATTGAAGACGTCTCAAGCTGCCAGAGTCTCAAGTCACCTAGAATGAACATCGGAGACTTCGCCTTGGGAGAATTGAGATGAATCCACAATGAACCGGCAGTGTGACTAAGCCTGTCCAATGATCCGGCATTGACACCGTCGTGTCGCATACCCTACACCCGTTGCCCGACCAAGGACGATGGTCCACCTGATGGCTCACCACCTGAACGAAGACTCTCCTGAGGAAGAAGAACGCCATCGGCCCCTCATAACAAGGAACCGGAGGCTCTGTCAGCAGAAGGTCCTGATCACCTGACGCGGGTTCGACTTCTCACTATTGTGGGTCCGTTAGTGGCCGAATGATTGCCTAGTCAGGGCAAAATTATTCCGGATGTCATACCATCTTGCAAGAAAACTCCGAGCACTAGTCAGGTCGAGCCAAAAACATGGGTCGTAGTGCCGAAGGCCGCATCAGTGGAAAACCTGCGTGTTCAAGCCGAACACACATGAAGTTCTGGTTAAGGCCATTCATCATGCCGAGAGCTTCGTCAATGCCCCATCAAGGTTTTCCAAGGACCGTGGTGAGAGGAAGAGTCAACAGGGGCTTCCGGAACCATCTCCGGACCCATCGGCTAGCCCGCGTCGAGCGAACAAGCTAAACCGGCGCACAAAGGTCACCGGCGCCCCTTAATCTGGTGCCACCAAATCCGGTGCGCCAAAATGATTCGGGGACATTTGTCCCCGGCGCCACTGAATCCGGCGCGCCCATCCACCAATGTATGCTTGCTCCTTTTATGGTGAAATAGAAGTTGCTCCCCTGGGAGATTTACCTGGTTCACTCTCTCCTTTTCTTTTCTATACATGAGTTCTCTTGGTCCCGTATATGTATATACGCAAGTTTGTGCATGCATATGACCTTAGGGGTGATGCACTTGTCTAGCTGTCCCTTCTCCCCTAATCTCTCCTTTGGCTGCTCCCGTAGGCTCATGAATGCACGACGGAACATGCATATGCATGTGTGCATTTTCTTTCAAAATCGAAATCTCCCTCTCTCCTCATTTAATGTGATTTCACCTGATCCTCAAAAACCCCACGTTGGACTCTGGACCAATCCATGGCCATGTCTCTAAGGGGTGAGAGATAAGGGATTAAATCCCAAAGCACCGATTGTTTTATGAATTCAGAGTCTCAGGTTTTGATCACTCATGGATCCCATGGCTCACTTGCTTCTAGTGTTGTCCCCAGGCTATTCTCTTGAGGAAGTGAACACTAAAGCCCTCATATGGTGATATTTCAAGGCCACGTCTCGACAACAAGTTCACAATGACCCGTGGGTTGTCGGGGTCTCTTGTAGGCTAGTCCTTGGGATCTCCACACTCAAAGTGGGTTTCGACGCATTCATGGCAATTGGTGGGCTGTCAGGGTCCTTCGTAGGCTAGCCCTCGGGATCTCTGCTCCCAAATCGAGTTTTCAAGTGTTGTCGCCTTCACGCACACCCCGAGGTGTTGTCGCCTTAGTGCACATCCTTTTGTTTTGGGGCCATCCTCAGAGTTTCATCGTTTGGCATGCCCCTATTTACATCCCCCGACGCTCCGGGTCTAGGGGAGATGCTACTGGATTTTCGCCAAGACTAATGAAAAAAAATGATGGTGAAAGGACCAAAATCAAAGATATCTTTAAACATGAGAGTTTGGACACTAATTGATCCATGATTAGCATGAAATGATAAAAGACTAATCTCACTTGGCCTCCCGGGTATGTCAAATGGTGTGTGGAAGAAGTTTGGGTCAAGCCCGGGTGGAGGCCCTCACTATGTGTGGGTCAAAGACTCCGCCACGTACCAAGGTCACCCCCCATGAAACATAATTAAAATCTTCCACGAACAACTTAATTCCATCTGTTTGTCCGCATGAACTTAAGAATACCCTAATGTGCATGAACAAAAAAAAATGATAACCAATGTTAAAAGATCACAGAACCCCAGGAATGAGCTTCTGTTTGGCCTTCCTACAAAGGATAGGTCGACCTATCTCGAGGGTGGGTCGACAGACCCTTCACAGGCAAAGCAAATGGGGTTCTGTTAAACTTAAAGAAATAGCATCCACAGTAGGTGTCACTAATTCAATTAATCAACGTCTGTGTAATCAGTAACCATATAACGGACCAGTAACACCACGTTATATACCATAACGGACCAGGGCAGGACCGCTATGCTTCACAGAACTCAGAAAATCCACAGGAAAGTCAGACTATAACGCACCAGGGCAGGGGCGCTATAGGACTATAATGCATGGGGACAAGCACGTTAAAGTCAACAGGCATACAACACACAGCTAAGGGCCATAACGCACCAAGGGGGGGGCGTTATAATGAGCATAACGCACTTCCTATGGGCCATTATGCCTTCCAGGACGATTAAAATCCACAGGAAACCACGACATATAACGCACCTCAATAGGGGCGTCATACCAATTTAACGCATAGGGGTAGGGGCGTTAAAGGCAACAGACCTTTAACTCAATACACAGGGAGCATGATGGACCAGGGCAGGCGCGTTAAAGCTACCCGAACGTAAAAATCCACAGACAACTCAGGACACGGACGATATAATGCACCAGGGCAGGTGCGTTAAATGACCATAACGCACTGGGGAAGGCGCGTTATGTCACCTGGGTTTCATGACTCCGGAGTTCAGATTTGAAACCTTTTCCCGGTCGATCGAAATCGATGGGGGATGCGGCAGATTACAAAAACAAACCATCATGTTTTCACATGCCGGCATTTTAAGCCTATGCATGCTACTAGAAATTAAATACGATGCCCATGGAATTGATTTTTAACAATTTAACGTCAATTTCAACAATTAAATGATTAAAATGCACTAAATAGAAATATGCATGAAATTCGAGGCAAAGGGCGTCGGATCACGGCGCAAGTGGTACCGACAGTGTCCTAGCGAGATGAGGTATCCATCCCCGTACCTGGAATTCGACGAAAATAATGATACGGTGCCGAACCGACGAGAGGGAGAAATGGCGCCTCCCCGCCCAGCTCAACTCTACGCTCCGCGAATCGAGGAATGGTGGGCGTCAACGTGATCCTCGCGATGCGACCAATCTAACGGTACCTCTCCGGCTTTGATTAGCAGTCGTCTGGACTCGAAAATGAGAGAGACACGCAAACTGAGAATTAACCCCAAAATCACCCAAAATAAGAAATGCACAGAAAATGAGGAAGATGGCGACGCAAAGGGCGTCAACGGATTCCTGGAGAGATGAGGAGTCCGATCCCTACCTTTTGTGCGGCGGAGACTGCGAATCGGTGCCGATCGGGCGACAGGGGCCATGCCATCTTTTCACTCGCACGTGTCTCCACGCTCCACGATCCGAGGGAAGAAGGGAACAGGTACGATCCTCGCGTCGAGCCCGTCCCGTCGGTACCTCCCACACGTCAACCGGGATCCGTTTGGACCGCGAAGCGAGGGACTGGGGGTGGAGGAGAGAGAACGTGTGAGATGGGGAGAGAGAGAGTTTCGATGGCTAAAAATCAAGGTGGGGGCTCCAGGCTATCGCCTAGCCAAAGGGATGCTGCTGTAGCTCGTGTGGTGCTCCGTGTATGGTACTGATGGCCCACTGGCTCGTGCCTCTCGCGTGCTCTGGTGTCCGCACCAATTAGCGAGCCAAATCAGGTAGATGCACGGCTCGATGAAGTTGACCTTCGCCATCTTATTGACTTTGGCAGAGACTTGCAGTTCCAGCTCATGGCGCATCTACCGCTATCATTGTTTGACTAGAGTGGCTAAGGGAGAAACGGCTAGCTTGTGCTCTACCATGGAGGGGTCTAGCCCTGGCATCTCGTTGTATGTCCAAGCAAAGCAATCTTTGTATTTGAGCAGGAACTACTTATAGTCCTATCTTTCTACTTCAGTGAGGAGAGCGCTGACGAATGTTGGCTGGTGGGCTTCATTTTCACCCAAGTTCATTTCAACGAGTTCATCGACGGTCGCCTGGCCACCGTCCTCCAACTCAGAAGGAGCCGGTTGGAAGTCGATGAACTCTTCATTGTTAGTGTCAGCTTCATGTACTTCTTGGTTTTCGAAGCCACTGGTCGATGCTGATGGAGCTGTGGATCAGTTGTTGCTAGATTCTAGTTGGGATTGTTCTGGACTACCAGCGCCTGGCTGACGGTGGCTAACTGGTGCCATTGAAGCTTTGTTGGGGTTGCCCATTAAAGCTAGCAGAGCTTCATGGCCATTGTTCTGAGAACCTTCCTCGTTGAGAAAGCTTGCCAAATTGGGCTTTTTAATTGGTTGGGAAACACTGGGAGCTTCTTCAGCCCCAATGTCCTCGCATGCGAGTGACAAAGACTCATTGAGTTCTTGAACTGGGTACTAGCCTTGGTGGGGAGCGAGATTAGGACTTCCACTTCCTCATCCTCGAAGCTGTCAAATTTTGCATCGACATTAGCTTGGTCACCGATTGGTTGGGCCGGGACCACAACGTTGATCGCGTAGTAGATGTGGAAGTCTGTGACTTGGTCATAGCCGAGCCCCCTGGTATCTTTGTGAGAGAACGGTGGTTGCCCCCAGATATGGGAAGGGGTCCATAACTAGTGAAAATACTCACGCCATGCGGAACCTTGCCATTGGGGAGTATGTTGCTTGAGGCACATCTCCCGGATATGTGGTAGCAATTCGTTCATCACTTGGACTGCCTCAGGGGTGTTGTCGACTTGCTTAGACCAGCCAAAGTCGTATTCCGATGGGGCTCGAGGAGCCACGTCTCGTTTGTACAAGATAATGGGCTTATCCCTATTGGCCCTCTTCTTTCTCCTGAGTTGTCATTTGTAAGTGATGACAAACGTTGTGAGCCACTCAACCTTGTGCTCTTCTGATGCATACGCGAGCTGGATGCAGTCTGGGGCCAGACGTATGCTTTTGTCTATGGCTTGGCTAATAAGATTAACCTCTAAGTCAATTTTGTGCCTCTCAGGGGTATCCGGAGTTGACTTCAAGTTAAGGCGTAGCCGATGAAGCTTGGCCTTCTCCTCATCAACGGAGATGAGATCATCCTTATCTTCCTCTGAGAGCCAGGCATTACTTTTGCTCTTGATCACAGGGTAGGGACTGATTCCCTTGAAGTAGAGCATCGCGTCGACAAGATTACATTCTGTTGGAGTGAATGGTGACAGGTCTACAAAGAACGTACACTGTTCCCCATCCTTGGCAAACTTGATGTATTGATGGAGAGTTGACGGGATGACCTAGTTTTCATGCAGCTGAAGTCTGCCCAGCAACACCTTGTAGGACGTGTTGGCATCAATGATGTAGAATGTCACCTTGGAGGCAAAATCATCGAGCACTAGGTCGACATCCACCAGGCCGAAGATGTCCTCGAACTCTTGGCTGAAGCTGGATATCTTGACCGCCTGAACCTTCTGGAGGTATAGGGTCAGATATAGAGTCTTAAATGTCTTTAGCGGCATGATGTTGATAGTGGCACCGACGTCCACCAGGATCTGGTTTACCTTATGCCCATTGATTTTTCCCCTCATGTAGAGAGGGCGGTTATGACACTAAGGGGAAAGCAACATGTGCTTCCCCATGAAAGTGACAGTGGCAGCGAAGGCTTCATATATTGAGGCCTTCATTTCTACTCCATGTGCTTCATAGGCTTCGGGCTCTTGCAGTATCTTAATAAGAGCTTCTCTTGACTCTTTACTCCAAGAAATGGCTTCCCAAATTGTGATGCTAGCGGGAAACTGCTTCATCTGGTGGAGGACTTTCTGGTCGTCTCGAGCTCGAGCATCCTCTAATGATGGTAGTATATCGGGTTGAGCTTTCTGTGAGCTGCCGCGCTGCTCCCCATCGGGGAGTTACACTGCCTTGCCTTTGTCTCTGGGATCGGATTGACTCTGGTCACCTGTGGACTCCTGGAATAGGGGTGCCAATGATGGCCCTTCTGGGAGTGGCTGGCGAGCAGGCTCGACCTCACCAGATGGTCCTGCTTGTTCTATGGAAGAGGACGGAGATGGTGCAGGGACTCGAATGCTGGCAATGATCTTCTCCATGCTGGAAGGGTAAAAAATGCTAGGCCCTTTCCGAATTTCTAGCTCTGGAATGAGGATGGGTTCCTCTCCTCGAAAGAGGATTGTTGACCCTAAGCGTGTGCTAGGACAAGAAGGGGGGTTGAATTGTCCCCTTTAAAAATGATGTGGAAAAATTAGATCTAACGAAAATCAAGGCAGGGAATAGATCGCATGCAAATATCTACTCTCAAACTCACCAGCTCACACGACCAATAGATAAAGTGAGCAAGCAAACCACAAATGGACAAAGTGCGAGAGACATTTTTAGGTGGTTCGGAAACTCACAGGCTCCCTACGTCCATCCCTCACCAATCGGTGAGGCTTCACTCGTTTCAACACGAAGCACACGGAGTTCACACTCCAAGAACAAGGAGACAATGTCTCCAACACGATCCACCAATTGATCTTGACCACCCGGATGCTGCACAGACCGTAGCTCCGTCCACACTCACAGCCGTCCGCAGACGGTTCTCAACAAATATATATTCAGAGTTTGAAAATATAGGATATGATCAATATAAGCTCAAGTACCAGTAATAGATGACTGAAATAGTTGTAAATAAGGTGCAGAAATAAATCTCCATGAGAGGAAACGGGTTGAAGATGTATTTCTCTGATTCTCAAGTCGGAGGGCAGCCGAATGATGATGATGAGGACGTCTACGCATTTCTCTTCTCGATCCGCTTCTTTGTTTCTTCAGTCAAGATCTCCATAAATGGCTGGAGGTAGATGAAACTTTCGATTCTTCCTCAGCTCCTCTCCTTCTTCCTGTTTTTCTATTCCTACAAAACAGATAGAAACATTAGAAGTCCAAAAAACTTGTTTCCCCTGAATTTGTAGAGAATCTGATAATCCTGCCAGAAATGGAATATGAGGATATATTTGTCATTGATGAGGGTTTTGGTGTTTATGAAATTATGAATGATGAAGACCCCATAGAAGAGGGGGATGAAGAATATGGAGAATATGAGGACGAGCCTGATGCATTTGCTAGCGACATGAGGAGATTTGACGAACCTTCAGCCTCCGTAGAGGAACCCACCAAAGAGATAAATCTGGGTACCGAGGAAAACCCTAGGATTGTCCTCATCAGTAAGAATTTGTCGCCCTCCGAAGAGGAGGCGCTTGTTTTAGTTCTCCAAGAGTACAAGGACACGTTCGCGTGGAGTTATAGGAACATTTAGAATACAAACATCTAGATGACTGATCTCATTATCATAATCTCATCATGATCCAGTCATCATAGCTTATATTCAGGGACTTCATCACATTACTAGACATACACAATAATATGTTAAGAACGTAAAGAAGAAATGTCATTATTATTGAATGAAATTATACAAGAAATACTGCCATCACAACACTTGTGATTGGCTTGAAGGGCATACATCTCTAACAAGAACAGCAAAGGCCACTAGCCTCCTTTAAAGAAAACACCTTGAGAAGGTAGCAGAGGCCAAAGATATAAGCATGAGGGTCGACGTCATGTGCTTAGGATTGATGCAGCAGCCAAGTGAAAAGGGCGAAGAGGTCGACGCAGTGGGGGCACGGAGTCGACCTAAGGATGAATAGGCAAAGAACAAGGGTCGATGCCTCAGGATGGTGGGGACAATGTAGGGACACCTGAGAAGCTAGAGGAGTCGACGCATGGGCTAATTGGGAAAGAGGAGGAGTCAACGCAAGGGTTAACTAAAACGGGAACAAGTTCCTTCGCTCGGTTCTCTCTGTTCACACGATAGCATTGCATGTTAAGTTCAGGGGTCGTATACTCCCCTCTTATCGTACATCTTACCCTCTTGCATGCACAGTTGATTTTGTCCCTTACTCACTAAATCTCGTGCTCATTTTTAAGAGAAGCAAGGACCTGGGGGTCCATGGAGTTCATGTAAATCAAACATATCATCCTTATCGACCTCGAACCCATATGTTTAAGTAAGGCAAGCTCAGTTGTTCGATCCCTGTGCGAGGTTCATACTCGAGCATAGGCTTTGCAATGTCCGGGATGGGCTCGCGCACCATGCCGCAACATGAACTTCAGAAATAGTTCATTAACACGGTGCGTATATTGTCAGTTTATTGTTATCATTGATTTCAATTCCAATTGAGACAGAGGAATCAAATTAAATGGAAAAGTCATAGAAAGTCATGGGTAGATTTCGATAGTATTTCCCCTTATCACGGGAATTATGAAGAGAGAAATAGTGATTCTCCCATGAAGAAATCCGAGATGAACTTACAAACTGTCGGGAAGTCAAAAACGACGACCCCATGACTAGAATTGGATGCGGAAGCCCTGAGGACTAGCTTACAAAGAGCTCCGATAATCCCAAGTCAGTAATATCTGAATCTTCAGGACATAGATTTATTATGTCGCCAGACATCTGGCCTTGATTATTCGCTCCTCAGATGAGATGTCCTAGAGACCATACTACAAGGGAGTAAGTCCCTAAGAGCCCAGAGCGGTCAGAGAATTCGGTTAACGGAAAACAACTAACGAATACATCGGGGAACAAGATAATGGTTTGGATAAAGGGATGTACCCCCCCCCCCCTTTTAGTCTTTCATAATTCATCTTTCTTCAAGAAGTGAAGAGCTCACAAAGACTACATCTTTAGAAACACTGTTGAGGGGGTGAGAATTACAATGACCCCTCATCATGAGAGCGGTTTCAAACGCGCCCATAGTTTAAGAGAGAATCCGTGGACTCATATATATATATATGTAGCTGAAGCTTGGGAAGGGCTCTCGTGCCGTCAAGAAAATTTTGCCTTTTCTACAGCCACGCTGAGGTAGACTCTCATGCCAACAGGATCGAATTCCAGAAGATATAAAAAGAGCCGCGCAAACGTTTTCGTGGAATGGGAGTCCGGCGATCCCGAGCCACCATCCCCACTCTGCCATTCTACAGTGAGACTCCCGGATGAATCCGCACAGCAATTTTCGTCATTTTCTCCGGTGAGCAGTACTCCTCTCAAGCTGCGCCGGGCAATGACAGTGTTGCCCGTGTGACTTGTCGAACGTCCACCGGCCGTCCCTGTCCGTGTTGCACGGGGGACGACTTCATCCTCCACCTGTAGTCACGATCAGTCGCCTCAAAAGAAAACTAATGGCCTGCATGTCTAGAGGGGCCCTTGAAACCTTAAGAATCCGGACAGAGCTGAGCAGTAACCACAGGGCCTGGAGACGGACATGTATGTGCCCGAGACGAGCTTGGGGGGCTGTCACATGTCACGACGCATGCACTCCTACATGACACATGCCACTGCACAGCCGGTGAGGACGACGCCCCGGTTTGTACGCTCGTGTCGTTATCATTGCCCCGAGGCAAATGTGAGACAGCGCGTTCCAAAAGTTACAATGCGTGCGCCAGCGAAATCGAGCCGCAAATATTTGGCCAACAGGGGTCACTGTGAGCAAAACAGTGAAGTGGATCATGGCGCGCGGCGCAAATTCCCATCCACGAGAAGCAGGGAAGGTCGTGAACAGACAGACCCACCGTCACATACGGGAGCACCAAGACGAACACCTCCCCCACCAAGAACCTAAGGGGAGCACCAGAGGTGGGGGTACAGCGGCTCGAACACCGCCACTCCCCCCCCCCCCCCATCCGGCGACCCGGCACGATGAAGCTTTTGTGAGGCACAGGTGCTCGCCCTCGATCGATCTCCCGCCTCCGTCGCTGGGAAGTGAGGGCGGTGGCGCGCCAAACGCCCACGGTCGAGCGCATGCCGGCCACCATTCCCCGCGCACACCCCTGCTCCGGCGGGAGCATCCTTTTCAAATGGTATTACCCAACACGCACCGAGACTTACGTTAACGTCCCTCCTGTCTTCCCGGTGTTTGCCTCCCCTAATGACACCTACGTACCCCCCCCCCACCCCCCCCCCCCCCAAAAGAATCCCCAAATATATGGACCAGGGTACGTACAGCGCCAGACCCAATGCATTTATTCTCAGCAAAAATGTTTTAATCATAATCCCGTGATCCTTTCTACATAAAACAAAAGGTTAACGCTTGAAGCACACGACTTGATGTTGAAGGCCCAAGACTTACCTTCAGCTTTCGAAAATGACCAAATTGAAGGGCTTCAAGAGCAAGCCGAGGCAAAAGCTTTATCTGAGGGCCTCACCATTCTTCAGAATGATTTAGCTGTGAGACTGCCTCATATAGCTGAACCGAAGAAGAGCGAGCCTCGTCTTGAATGATACTCTTGCTCTGGGGCAACCGATTTACTATCTAAGTTGTGGCTGCATTGTCTTTGTGATACGGCTGCCATTTGTTTACTTTCTCCAAAACTTTTTGTACATAGTTAACGAAACTTTCTGCTTTTCTAGCCCTTCTTGCATAGTGTGATACACTTTTTGGCCCTGTACAGCATTCACTAATAGTTACTCCGAGGGCTTGTCTCAGACTTCCATTTTTGATGATGAATGAAAGGACAGTTGCATTAATCTTGACTTCTTGTTATTATTTCCCTTACATCCCTCTTTTTTTTACCAGCCCCACCACCCTTTCAAGTTTTCGCCGAGACTGGCCCCCTTTAACTTTTTTCAATGTGCCCTCTCGGGTTTTCGCACGGAGGGGTTACCCATTTTTGTCTCAGACGCCCTTTCGGATTTTCACCTCAACCAGATATTTAACCTTTTTGCCCTCAGTCATCCCTTCGATAAAAATGACTGAGTCCGTCGGGACACCTCTATTTTAAGCCCTTTTTTTTTACACTAGCTGACCTGAATGGTCCAATGCCATTGGGTTTACCTTTCGAGCATGTTTGTTGAGTGGATATTAGTCGCCTCTCGAGAGTGTGTTGGATAAGTTGATGTCGGCCGACCCTTGGGAATGTGTTGGCCTAAGTTGATGTTGATGATGGCCGACCCTTAGGGGTGTGTTGGCCTAAGTTGACGTCGGCCCACTCTTGGGGATGTGTTGGCCTGAGTTGATGTTGACCAACCCTTGGAGGTGTGTTAACCTGAGTTGAAGTTGACCGACCGTTGGGGCTATGTTGGCCTAAGTTGATATTGGCCGACCCTTGGGGGTGTGTTGGCCTAAGTCGATGTTGGCCGACCCTTGGGGGTGCGATGGCCTAAGTTGATGTTGGTGCTGGTGTTGTTGCAGACCTACCTATGAGACATATTGGTCTATTGCTGAAGTTGTGACTTCGTTGGAGTGTGGTTGCCCTTATAGGGCAAAGCCATTGAACCAGCTTGTCTGTATGAATGTCCTGGAAAGGAAACGTTTTTTTCACTTTACCAATCTCACCGCCCTTTCGAATTTTCACCAAGACTGACCCCTTTTAGTTTTTTTCAGTGCACCCTTTCGAATTTTCAACAACAAGGCCAAGAAATGTGAAACAAAAGGTGATAGCTTGGTCGACGCGTCCACGTCCTCCTCGAGCCGAAGAGACTTTGGCATGTCCTCGTTCACCGGCGTGTGTCCGCACCAATGTATGTCAGATACATTGGGAGTTGAGATTGGTCCTTCTGATGTAGATGTGTGAAATTTAGGTGGAGTATGTGGTTCTTCAGGAGATAAGGGTGTTTGTATGCCAAATGCCATCAAGGGTCCATGGTATGTGTCCTGTGCCACTGTAGCCTCCTCTTGTTGCTCTACCACTTCTTGTTGGCCTGCCTGCTCTATCACTTCTGGTTGATGGGCTATTCTGGATCTTGGTTTTGCTACTCTTGCTGCCCTACCAGCTGCTCATCTAGCTCCTGTTGCTGTTCTAGCAGTTCTTCATGTTGCTCCTCTTCCTCCTACAGTTGCTTTTACTACTGCTCAAATTCTTGTTGGTGTTCTTCCTGTGGCTGCTCCTATAGGTCTTGTGGTTGTTATTGCTACTTGGCCACTTGCTCTTCTTCTAGCTACTCTAGCTGCTCAGCATGTCGTTGTTCCTCCTACTCCTACTCATTTTCTTGTTGTTGTTCCTCTTCCTGCACTTGCTCTTGTTATTCTAGTTGCTCAGGTTCTTGTTCTTCTTGGAATTGCTCAGTCTGTTCTAGTTGTTGCCGTTGCTCAGACTGGTCCTGTTTAGTCTGTTGAAGCTACTGCTCAATCTGCTGTTCTTGTTGTTATTCTGCCAGCTGCTGTGGCTACTGCTCTACTTGTAGCTCTGGTTGCTGTCCCTGAATCTTTACAGCAATAGGTTTCAATTTCATGAACTTGGTTATAAGGTTCATGTTGTAAACATTGACCTTTGGAATTTCCTTGTATCTTTCATCTTCCAGAGACACTTTCCACTTCTTAAAGACAATAGTCAAATTAGCTGCATATGGAAGGTGTCGTCTATCTTCCTTAGTATATCCCATTATTTGCATAATAGTCTCTGGGAGACACACTTTGATTTTCGTAAACATACAATAAAACAAAAATCGTTATGTCTCTGTCAGCCTTCCTCTGCCACCATCTTGTAGTGTTATGATTGTAGTAAGCATATGGTGCAGTAGTCTCTTTAATGGAGAAAACTTGTTTGTATTGAAATTTGACAAGCATGTTAGCTTGTAATTATCTGGGTCACTGGGCTGATCTGTAAGTATAGTGAAGGCCTCGAATTCATCATACTCAAAATTCTTTTCACAAACCCCCTCCTCAGGTATTCTAAAGATTTTGTGAAGGGAATGTCTAGTCAGCTCAATTCTAATTCCCTTAACATAGGACCATATCTTAGATAGGTCCGGGTCATATCTCAAGTTCTTATAAAACTCAGTGACCAACCTAGCATAGGGTTAGTCATAGAGTCATAGGGTTTAATTGCATTGCATTTATAATAATTAAAACAACAAAAAATCAGAAATCAAAAAACTTAGAAAATGCATTTTCTGTTCTGTTGCACTTAGCGCACCTGTCCAGATGCATTAAGAGCATAACGGCTACTGGTAGGGCCATTATGCTCCTATGCATCCGGCATGGGTCTTTCTATTTCTTGAGCCCGTGAAAATGACCTCAAAGGCCTACAATCAACCTTAATGAGCCTGTGGACTCGTTCTATGCTCTCCATAAACTCATGCATTCACATAAAAAAATCAAATTTTGATTTTTTTAGGCAGATCACCAACCTCCGGGTCTTGACCCCGTTTCCGCTTTGCCAGCGAGATGACCTCCCTTTCCACGCCAGTGGCTTCTTCGGCATCTCCTCCAGCCTCCTCTGCTACCCTTGGCGTCGTATGGACCTCCTCCTCTGTGGGAAGGGTTGCCGCCGCCGCCGTCGTTTCCTCCTCCGTTGATGGGCTCGCCGGCGGGGAGACCACGCATTCCGCCCTTCCCTTGATCTTCTGAACCGCCTTCCGCTTCTTTCCCTTCTCACGAGTCATCCTCGTGGTCGGAGGGAGTTTCACCGGAGTTGATTTCGCCGGTGGGAGCACGAAGGGGTTTTGGGGGGGTTTATTTTTGGCTTTGTCGGTTTGAAATGAGCGAATGAGGGAAATGAGGGGCTCATTTGTCTTTTAGTAACCCAGAGACTTTAACGGTCTATCGCACGACCGTTATATTCATATAACGTGTGTCATACAGTCCGCCATGTAACTAGGTTGTTAAATTGGGTTCAATGGACTATAACGGGTTTCTAGACATCCGTTATATTTTCTATATGGTGCACCTTCATAAACCCGTTAAATTGTTGGTTTACATGTTTTCATCTTTAAAGATCATGCCTTGATTGATAAATTATCATTATCATTATCTATTGGCTAACCCCCTATTGCAGGACATGAAAGCAATCATGAAAATCACTCAATCGCCCGCACAGGTAAGGCAGGTATTGTATCTCGTTCCTCTATCCCTTAATGCATTACTATATGTTAAATACGATATATATAATCTCGAGAACCGACTGGTCATTCATATGTCCCAGGATCTGATGTTCCCCTCAAACAAAAATGATGATGTTCTAGGCGCACGTGTTTAATCATTAGATAGGCCGTTAGTTGGAAAAGCTTGGGGACGATGGTTCTATCTTGCACGCCGTGGTTGCAGATGGCGTCCTGACCCTAGTTTCTTCAAGCTAGCAATACTATTCTCGAGTATCATGGTATTTTACCCTTTCTTGGCATTCGTTTTAAAGATTTCTTTTTCTTTAACCCAGCATGCATCATATACATTTTTGAGC
>JANBPO010004470.1:0-16311 GCA_024336825.1 Amorphophallus titanum
ATGCTCCTGTAGCCATTCCTTTCATTAGGGGAAACCATCCTCTAAGCTAGATAAAGACGGGAGGCGTTTGATTTGCAATTGGTGCCGTGAAAGGCAGCACGATAGCTGCGTAAATGACTGGCGGTACGATCCAGAGGATAAAGTAGCCCCCACTAAACGTGAGGAAACTATTAGATCCTGTGCCTGCCAACATAGGAAGTCGGCGGTATTCGTTGTAAGTGTCCAGAGAGAAACCACGGGTAACAATGGGGACGGTTCGCAGCCTTAACCCTACCCAGGGTTTGGAAGAGTTTTGTAGCTTTCTTTATGGGGAAGAAGAAGGTTACGTACACGTTCCAATCAAAAGGCCCGAAGACGATAAATACGAATATGATTTCTTCTTTCAGTGGCCTGCCCAACGTCAGGATTTGCTGGACCATGTAGCTCGGTATTCTAAGAGTGCCGAAGTTTACATTACTCCTGGCATGTTCAAAAGAAGGTCCTCTAGCGTAGTCGATGCACACGGTAGCTACGTAGCTTGGGCTGACTTTGACGGTAATGTCCCGTCACTAGAAGAACTAGAAGAGGCTGGGGTTCCACACCCTACACTTAGAGTTCAGTCTTCCGTAATTGGAAGAGAACACTGGTACTGGCGTTACGAACAATTTAATACGGACATCGCATCAATCCAGGGTATTAATAAGGCAATCTGTTATGCCTTGGAAGGTGATACAGGGGCATGGGATGCTGGCCATAGTCTCCGTCCCGTAGGGTCCATTAATCATAAGCGTGGTGGGCTTCCTGTAGTCATAAAGACTCATACGTCTAATCACTACAGGCCAGAAGACTTTTCTAAGGTACCTGTACCTCAGGAGAGTTATAATCTGGACCAGTTTAAGCGCGAGAACATTCCCAGCTCAGTTGATGTTCTTATGAAGTACAACTGGTCTGAGGAAGCTCGTCAGCTTATTCGTAAGGCCCACATTAAAGAGGGGTCTAGGTCTAGCGCGCTAACAGCACTTGCGTACCATTGCTGTGAAACAGGGATGGACAATAGTGAAGTCTATTCTATCCTGAACTGGAAGGATAGGCACTGGAAGAAGTTCAGTACACGCCCAGACAAGGAGAGGTATTATGTAGACCTGATTAACTACGCCAGGCAGAAGGTTCCTTACGAAGGTATTAAGGATACTCCTGTACTGGCTGACGAAATCAGGACGTACAGTTTCAAGGAAGTTCTAGAGCATATCGATGATACCGACTGGATTATCGAAGGTCTGCTTCCTCGTAAGGGCATCTGCTA
Source organism: Amorphophallus titanum (assembly GCA_024336825.1). NCBI lineage: Eukaryota > Viridiplantae > Streptophyta > Magnoliopsida > Alismatales > Araceae > Amorphophallus > Amorphophallus titanum. The sequence continues at coordinate 1,283 of JANBPO010004470.1, forward strand.
TTTCGTTGGTCGTCCCGGTACGGGTAAGACGACTCTCGTTAATGGTTTGGCTGCCTGCCTAGCGCTCAATAAAAACTACCTCGACTGGCACTCTAATGAGGGCAAGGAATACACGGTCCTTAACCTCTCTCTTGAGATGCCCCTTGAGGATGTTAACCAGTTCTATGCAGCGCTCCGTAAGAACTTTAGTGACGAGGAAGTAGATGCACTAGATAGAAACTTCCACACGTACGCGAGTCCAGAGAAGATTAAGTTCTATCAGGCATCTAGCCCAATAATGGGTAAGTTCCTGAGGAAACTTGAGAACTTGAAGCCTGATATTGTCCTTGTAGACTCGGCTTCTTATTCTCTTGCGTCGAACCTGTCGAATCAGGAAGAAGTCACAAAGTCTATTGAAGTTCTGGATATGATTCGAGACCGTTATGGATGTTCCTTTATCTTCATCCATCACGCTCGTAAAGAGCCGCCAGGTCACGGATACAAGGAAGCTGATCTCGATGACATGTTCGGTTCGGTATTCATTGCCGCATCCGCAGCCTCTGTTATTGCGATCAAGCAGAACAAGGACTATGCTGCGAACAATCCTCTCATGGACATCCGTTACCTTAAGAGTCGATTTAGCGCCGATAACACTGGATTCTCAGTGATTATGGACGGTGACAAGCGTATGTTTAGGAAGCCTGTAATGGGTGCTATCGCGCCGGTTCCTAAGCAGGATAAGAAGGAGAAGTCTCACGGTGAGTCATTCTTCAGCCTCGACGTCTGAGGTAATGCTCGATAATTCCGAGTTTCTGTCGAAGGCATTTAGTGCCGATGTTATGGCAGTCGATACGGAAACCACCGGTGGGGATATCCGAGACGGTCGCGGTTATTGTGTCGGTATTTCCGCGGCCGTCCTGGCCCAAGATACCTACTACCATTCCTATTTCCCTGTAGCCCATGCAGAAGATAATATAGCTCCTGAGACTAAGGAACTTCTGTATCAGGTTATCGGATCTAGGATTATCGTCTTCCACAATGCCAAGTTTGACCTAACGTCTATGGAGACTGCGGGCTATCCTGGCAAGTACAAGAAGTGGTACTGTACGATGATGATGGCCCACTTTCTTAACGAGAATGAGCCTAAGGGTCTAGATTATCTGTCGCGACGGTTGCTAGGGGCAAAGGGGAAAGAAGATAATAAAGAATTCATAGGTATGTGGCAGCTCAATCTAGGCCACCTTATCCCTGTAGCCAAGATGCGACTTTACGCCGGTATAGATACTGTACGCACACTACAGCTCTACTATCGGATGAAACCCTACTTTGTAAAGTCAGGTTTTGATGGACAAGAGGAAAATTCCGTGTAGCGTATGCGGTAAGCTCTTCGAGTTTGGCGATATTATCGTTACAGTGCAGGGTCTTTACTGTAGCGAGGACCTTCCCGAAGGTGTAGTTGCACACTTCTTTACGGTACACCTTTCGTGGACAGGTATGTTTGCACTCCTTGATTTTCTCGGCAATGACGCTTCTGTAGATCAATTGTTCATTGTCGATAGGATAAAGGATAAGCTACAGGAACAAGTAGTAAGGGCAATTAAAGACTATGTCGAAGGTGCAGTTCAAATCTCCGATCCCGAATCTTTGGGAAAGGGAGATGAAGAACATTGAGATCTTTCGAGAAATGGAAAAGAGGGGGGTGAGAATTAATAAGGAGATCGCGCTACAGGAAATCGCCATTGGCGAAGGCCGTATGAACCAGATTAAGAAAGAGCTGGGTGGCCTTAATCCTGGATCTCCTAAGCAGCTTAAGACTCTGCTCATCGATGAAATGGGACTTCCTGTAGTAAAGAGGAGTCCTAAGACCGGTGCGCCTAGCTTCGATAAAGAGGCTATGAGGGACTATACACTTATCCTGGAGAATAATCCAGAATATAAGTCTGGTCCCTGGGGTTCTGTAGCTGACAACATTCTGGAGTATCGAGGCTGGCAGATTACTCTCGGCCTCTGCTACAAGAAATTTGTAGATCTGGTTAGTCCTGACGGTAGACTCAGGTGTAATTACCAGATTCACGGTACCAAAACTTCGCGTACTAGCTGTATTGAGCCTAATTTGCAGCAGGTACCCAAGCAGACTGAAAAGGTCTGGAATCGAAACATTAAGCGTACCTTTGAAGCATCAGAGGGCTATACGCTAGTTCAGTTTGACGTTAACCAGGGTGAAATGCGCCTGGCTACAGGGTATGCCCGGCAACCTTATCTCATGGAGACTTTCCAATGGAATAAGGATATGTGGGGTATGATGATGGCCGAGCTAAATCGGCCTAAGGCACAGTGTAAGACTCTTACTTACGCCAAGATGTATGGAGCGCAGCGCGCTAAGCTCCGTATGATTCTTGGTGGGGATGATCCGGATCAGTTTATTACGGACTGGGAACAGGCTCACGATAAGATCGTGGCCTTTTCCGAGAAGGTTTATAAGGTAGCTAAACAGCGCGGTTATGTTCACTTGTGGACTGGCCGTATGCGCCACCTTAAGACTGATCCTGAGGGTGGGCCCCGCCTCGCTTTTAATTCGCTTCTTCAAGGTGGACTCGCAGAACTTGTAAAGAGCGCGATGATTCGCCTTTACGAAGAGGTCGATAACGAAGAGTGCCGTATGCTCCTTATGGTGCATGACTCGGTTATCTTCGAGATTAAGACTGAATACCTGAACCAGTATATCCCCTGGATCAAGAAGGTGTTTAGTCGGGTGGAAGATGAAAAGAACTGGGACGTTCCTTTTGACGTCTCCGAAGAGTTTTGGGGTAAAGATGCAGCGTAACGAAGAATTGCGTGTTGTAGAGATTAAATTGCTACTCAGTAAAATGGCAGAACTTGGTATTATTAGAATTACAATGGACCCTGTTGAACCTCTATTCAGTTCACAACATGTTGAAATTTGGAGTCGAACCGATAAGGGTAGAGGAGATCGAGTCCTGGAAAGTTTGATTCTTTCTCGTGAAGAGAAAGAATTTTACGCCTCTGAATACGACAAGTGCTTCGGTACTGCACCTAGGAGTGATGAAGGATGAAGTTTGTATTTGGACCTACGTGCCAGCACGCGTTAAGGTACTGCGAGGATAACGACATTAACCCTCGTAAGGTTACCATTCTGGACCTTAACAATCCTTGGTACATTAACGAGTGGCGTCTGAATCAGCGAGAGGAAGGAGAAAAGCACACGTTTACCGTTCTGGATAACGACTACCTTGACAAGCCTGACCTGTTCCAGGACATTATGGGCTATGCGTATGATCGAGAAGACGAATTCGATTTGGAGATCGTAGACGGTGTTTATTTCAATTGACCCCGGTCAAAACGTAGGGGTAGCTACTTTCACAGAGAAGGGGGGAGATATTGCTAAGCAAACCGTAACACTCCCCCAGTTTCGTCAGCTTTTCCTTAAGTCGGTACTGAGGGAAAGACTTAAGGCTCTAGAAGGTACGCCTAAGCTAACCTTCATTATGGAGGATTACGCTCTCCGTCAAGACATGGCTATAAACCAGACCGGTTCTGATATGCCTGCATCTAGGTGTATCGGCGCGGTAGAGTTTGCGGTCGATATTCTCGGGCCTGAGCGTGGCGAAATCAAAATGGTTAAGCCGGGTAATCTGAGAACTGCTCTTAAGTGGGCAGGATATCCTGAGCTTGCTAATAAGCCTAGGACTTGGCATTGTCCAGATGATCTGTCAGCTTACGCTCACGGCGTAATGTGGCTTATTCAAAACGACTACAGGAAGCATCCTCTGTTCTCATGAATCCCGAAGAGTTTAAAATTTCGTTAAGGAAAGCTCCTAGTCATAAGAGCTATTATCCTGCCGTTATTCATATCCCCTGTAATCTCACTGTAGCTACAGGACATAGGAAAATGACCTATGTGCTAGAAGCTATGGAGACTCATGAGTGTGTCTATAGGAAGACTAATGAATAACGAAGACTTCCCAGGTTGTGTATGTGACCCGGAAACAGGTAAAGTATGCCTGTTCCATTACGATCTAGACGCTGCGCTTCTTAAGGGTATCGCTGACGGTCTTATTCCAGAAGAAGAAAAGAACGAAAATGCCTCCTCGTCGTCGTAAAGACACTAAGAAGAACGAACTCGACCGCCTTGCTAAGCTTTCCGCTAAGCTGGGTATTAATGTCGATAATCTTTTGGAGCAGGTGCCGCTTACTGAAATCGGTGCAGAAGCTCAGGTTCGTAAGGAAATTGAAGCCGAATCTGTTCTCTTCTACATCGAGACTAGAGGCGCGGGATTTGAGCAGAAGGTTTGCAAGAACCCAAATTGTCAGGGACTTTTCCTCCACACGTTTTCTGCTGTGGATTTTTGCTCTGACGCTTGTAGGGCTTGGGCACTTGCTGAGGTAGGCATTATCTGGAACTTCAATAACCGTTCCCTTAGCCAGCGATGGAATGCTAAGGGTAAGGGTTATGTTCCAAAGATTATTGGGGTCGAAGCTACAGCCGCGCTAGTTCAGGCTGGATATGCAGAGATCGACGAAGAGGAATACGTCCCCGAAGTTCCTTATGACCCTAACTTTACTCTTGATAGTCTAAAGGGTCAGCAGGACGAAACTAAAGAAGAGCGAATTAAGCAGCTCCGTAACGAGTTGGAGGCTTTGGAAGATGAGTAACAGGGATATACTTCTTCATGACTTAAGAGGGAAGCTTTACGCCAAAGGTGAAAGTCTCCCTGTAGACCTCTCAAAAGTAAGGGTCGCTCTTAGAGATACTGAAGGGTATGAATATACCATTCAGCGAATCGAGAAGAGTCGAAAGACTGGAACCCTTTTTATCGTATTTGACCTAGGAGAAGAAGAAGATGAGTGACGAACTTAAGGGTCATCTTAAGCTTAGCGATTTCCGTCCGATGCTTATGACGTCCGCTGAAAAGGCAAGTCGTAACCTCGGGTCGGACGACAACATAATCCTCGTTATTGAGGACGGCGATGGCGATGTTTATGCCATCTCTGATGTTAAGTACGATGACGAAACCGGCGCGATTCACCTCAAGTTTAATTACGACGATGAGGTATACGAGCCGGATGATAACTCTTCTGAGGAAGAGGAAGACTGGTAGGCGCACCCTGCGGTAAACACACGGAAGCCCCCTGTAGCTAATAGAGCTACAGGGGGCTTTTTGTTTTATACCTTCAAAGCGGGATTAAAGAAGCCAGATTCCACGTAATCTTCACGAAGGTGTTCAGCGGCTTTCTTAAGACTAAATCGTCTACGTTCCCTAGCAGTAGTCCCACCCCAAACACCATCGTAATTGTATACCAAGGCGGTTTCGAGGCACTCTTCTATTACAGGGCACCCTCGGCAGAATTTTTTCGCCTGCTTTTCGTTGTCAAAAAACGTACTCGTTTCTTGACCGCCACATTTTGCCTCATCCTGCCACAAAAACACCCCGTCTTTTGTTGGCGTACTCATATGGCGACCCCCCGCCTATTGTCTCTGAGGTAAGACTGCTGCGTTAAATCCCGCTACTACCCCAGAGCTTTGGTGAGTAGGAACAACAGAGTACCCCCTACAACGGGCATGATCAAGCTACTGACCAGTATGTCTTGAGCCCGAAATCGCCTGTTTTCGAGCCCATCCTTGACATTAGATACCTCATCTTGGATGCTGTCAAGTCGATTATTCACCGTCTCTTCCATAGTTCGGAAACGGTTATTGATTACTCTCAGATGTAGAGCAATTTCTCTATTGCTGGCTGGAATATCCAGGTCACCTTCGTCAATCTGCATAAACCTCTTACATCTTTGAGAGGACAGACTGCCAATATGCGTAGATACTCGGGTAACCACCGCGCTGGGTAGTCTGAGAGTACATATTTTTAACAGCACCAGGACCGCCATACCAAGCTACAGCAGCACCGGCAGGACCATATTTCTGAAGGTATTGACCAAGCTTGTAACGAGCAATAGCATCCTGAATTTGAGGACTATTCATGAACTCGCTATATGATACATCACGTCCAAGTGCCTCTCTATCCCAACCACCCTGTCCGGCAAAGTTAGACTTGAGAATTTGATAGGCACCTGATGCGCCGTACATGTTATTATAGGCGCTGTAGTTGTTATTAGACTCTTGGGATCGAATTGCTCGCATGAGCTTACTGAGGGTGTCTCCACCAGTAACCCCTCCTCCATCCATACCTCTAAGCTGAGGCATACTCATATTAATAGTTTTAGGCTTAACTGGCTTGAGCTTAGGTGCAACATCGAATTGCCCAGTATTGGTAATCCGACTAAGCTCATCAAAAAAGCTGCCCAAATTAGAGCTGAAGTTATCTACCACGGCCTAACCGCCCTCGCAGGTTGCCCAGGATTAGTGAGCGAAGTAATCTTTACAACCTTACCCCGTCCTGGCGCGTGGATAATCTGACCATTGCCGATATAGATACCGACATGGCTAAGGTTACCAATACCGTTGGGGTCTCCACCACCTGTATTATAAAATACAAGGTCGCCTGGCAGTAGTGCTCCTGTAGACACTACCTTACCTTGCTTAGCCTGTTCATAAGTGGTCCGCGGGAGGTTAATTCCCAGCTGCTTATAAACCTGTTGAACAAGTCCAGAACAGTCTACTCCCCTACTGAGGGAATTACCTCCCCAGAGATAGGGTGTACCCTGCGCCTGCATCGCGATAGATACTGCCTTGGCACCTGGATTATTGCCAGATGCTCCAGGGGTGTAATTGATACTAAAGCCAGCGTTAAGTTCAGCCTGATTTTGCAGAGTCTGCCATCTAGCCTTAGCTTCCTCTGTAGCCAGCTTAGCCTTACCAAAATCTCCAATAGTGCTAAGCTGCTTATTCATCGGAGTAGAAAAATCAGACAGTTTGTCTGTAGGAATGCCGTACTCATTTGTAGCGACATTACCTGCTGCTTTGTCGATATACTCCGAAGCAAGTTCAGAGGTCCGCTCCCCCTTGCTAGTCATATATCGGTCTAGCGCGCCCGAAGTACGACTAGTAAGCCACTCAGGGATAGATGACCCGTATTGAGGCGTGATTTGAACCTGACGTCTAGGATTGTTAATCCCCAAAGAAGGGTTCGTTGCCGCATTAGTTTTCCGCATAAGCGGATTCTCAGGACGACGATTAAGCATGGACTGTTGGTAAGTCCTCCATGGGTGCCAGATCACGACATCTCATGGAACAAACCTCTACCCAGGATCATGTTCATAGCATGGAACAAACCCTGAGCGAGGAAGTTACGACCATGAGGATATTCTAGTTCACCTTGCTCAGGCCAACACCCGAAAGAAATCAGTCATCCTTGGAGTTGGGTGAGCTAGTAGATTACGATCGTTAAAATTCGATAGACAGGAGAAAACAAGAAAAGAACAAATATCCTGGGAGGGAACATAGGGATGGGGAGAGAATAAGGATAAGCAAAGGTAAAAAGGCACAAATATTCACCGAGTATGAATCATTCACCCATTTCAAAGCATTTAGAATAGATACAGAAGAAAGGGAAAAAAACAATAATGGCCCTCCCGCTTTTCTCACGTATAAAGAAACTCTCTCTCTCCCCCTTTCCTCAAGCCTCGCTCCGGTCTTCCATTTTCTTCTCTTGCTCCCTTGCTTTGGCTCTACTTCCCCCTCTCCCCTTTTTTTCTGCTGGACCACCCCTTATATAGGGCTACAAGTGGGTGAATTGGCGGCTAGGTGCGTGAATGGTGCAACTTTAAGGGCCGCCAGATGGGGGGGCTCCAGTGTTGTCGGATGGGGAGCAAGAGGCTGGTGATTAAGGGTTTCAGAAGGGCTGCCAGATGGGGGGCTTATGCAGGTTCAGGGCAACGAAGGACCTGCCGGATGGGAGCTTGAAGCTAGACGCTGCCAGATGGGAGCTTGAAGCATGTCGACTGAGGCGTTCGCGGGCTGTCGGATGGGGGCTAATAGCTACTAGATAAAAGGGCTCAAGGCATGTTGGTTCAAGGTGGGCCATTTTTCCTTTATATAAGGGGGTTTGAGGGTTTCTTTGTGAACCCCGTCATCCCTAACTACCTCTTTCAACTTTGCACGCCGCCGGAGTTTTCACAGTTGAGTCTACACTAATGTGTTTTCAGGAGCGCCTTGACTTCCTGCCATTCTAGGTTCAGTTTGTCTCTAGAGACACCAATTCATGGTGATCTCGCACCACTTGAGTGTTATGGCACCATTGTCGAAATTCGCCTATTTTGGGCTTATCATTGCGCTTTTTGCTGTCGAGTCCTCACAGTCGACTTCGCAGCAATGTATGTTTAGGAGCACCTCGGCCTTTTGCAATTCTGGATTTAATTCATTTGTTGGGATGCACTTTTATGGTGATACGGCACCACAAATGCGATACGGCACCGTAGCCACCCTTATTAAAGTTTGGCATGTTTTAGCCTCTTTCCCTGTTTCTTTGTTGCCGAGTCCTCACAGTCGAGTCCGCCACAGTGCATTTTCAAGAGCACCTCGACCTCCTGTAATTCTTGTTGCATCGTGGTACCAATTTTTTTAGATGCCAAGTATTGAAGGGTTATTCCCTAGGGTCACACCTAGGGCTCTTTCTGACGCACCGTTTTGTGTTTGTTAGATTTCTCGGGTTAGCCAGACACTCTTTCCCTCTAAAGAAATCTCAAAAGTGTAGTTCGAGACCGAGGTAATACTTTTCTGCCTCTACACTTTTTGGCGTCGTCTATGAGAAGAGAATAGAAAGCCATGGCATCCCATGGAAACTACCGCAACACTAACAATCATCAGGGGGCTCCGGACTCTCGATGAGCTTCTCAAGAGGCCTCTTCCTCCTCGCATCTGCCCCATAGCGCTACTCCACTGAATCCTGCCATGAATGAGCTGGCGAAAATGCGCCGCCGGATTTAGTTGTTGATGGAGGCGTACCATGACCTCCTCAATCGCCAGGCAGAGTAGGAACGTGCTCTGACTGCACCTCCCAAGAATGGAGGCGCACCGACTGTGGCGGAGACATGCCGAGTGCTTGAGCCTTCCCTCCTCTCTGTCGCCTACGCTCCTCACCCGCGCAATCAATGCTCACAACGTCCCACTAGCTCGTTGCACTCCAACCCCGAGATGGCACAACGGCTACGGCATTATGAAGAGGTCAAGCGCGAGCTAGAGGGCCAAGTTTGCTACTTGGGCGACATCCTCCAGGCAGCCCGGACCAAGGGGTTGATCGATGACGACTCTGATTTTCATGTGCCTTTCTCCCAAGAGATCATGGAGGCGTCGATTCCCCCAAAGCTTCAACTGCCGTCATTCACCACGTACGACAACACTACCAACCCCGCCAACTATGCACAGCTTCGAGTCTAATTCTGGTGTTCCACCTGGCCTACTACCGGCCCCACTGATCATATGCATAGCTTTGAGTCTAACTTGGTGTTCCACCGAACCTCAGACATTGTCAAATGTTTGGCGTTCGTCACCACCATACGGGAGAATGCTCGGACATGGTTCGAGTCATTGTCCGTCGAGACCATTACCTCCTTTGAACAACTCAAGAGGATGGTCAAGGAAAACTTCCTCAGCTATAAAAAGGAGGTCCGGACTACCATGAGCCTCTTTGCCATAAAGCAGGGTCGTGAGCAACCCTTGTGGGACTTCATTCCCCACTTTCACAAGGAGGCCCTTCGCATTCCCCCTCTGGGCGTCGGCATAGCCACGACAGCACTGACGCAAGGTACTCAGGACATCATCCTCCGAAGGACCCTCGAAGTGGAGTCCCCGATAATGCTGATGGAACTCCTCGCCCTGGCCCAGAAGCACGTCAACTGCAAGGAGAATAACACAACGTTAGGCCAAGCGGCCGAAGCTGATCAATCTGACAACAAGCAATCGGCAGAATCTCTCTGCCGGGAGAGAAGCAAGCGCAAGCGCCATGATCAAGAGCGCCGTGACAGGACAGGCCGAAGGAGAAAGCCCTCTACAGGCACTACACTCCTATGATGGTCCCTCCCAAGCAGATCCTAATGGAGATCCGTGAGGAACCCTGCCTCCGCTCAACCCAGAAGATGAAGTATGATCCTCGAACGAGAAATTAGAGGAGGTATTCTCGCTTCCACATGACCACGACCATGATACCATGGACTGTGTCCAACTCAAGAACGCCTACGAGGACCTGATACGTCGAGGGCTCCTAGACAAGTTCATCACCAAGGCTGTCGAGCGACAGCAACGAAGGGCCGGTACCCCACCCCCCATCAATAACTGACCCAACAGAAATGAGATCATGATGATCTTTGGAGGGCCGACATCAGGTGAAGATAGCTCCAGCAAGTGCTGTGCGTATGCTCACTAAGTCAACCAGGTGGAGCGTGAGGATCCAATCCGTCGCAACCCACCTGTCCAAACTTCTGCACAGGACTGCCTCAAAGAGCCCATCGTCTTTTCAGATGAGGATTTGACAAGCGTAACCACTCCACATTCCGATGCTCTAGCCATTTCTGCATCTATCAATCAATGTACTGTGCGTCGCATTCTCGTAGAAAATAGAAGTGGTCTGAACGTCATTTCTTACGACTGCCTTGCTCTGATGGGTATTGGCCTCTCTTGCATCACGCCACTACACACACCCCTGTTCAGTTTCTCTAGTTCTACGGTCTATCTTGAGGGATAGATCTCCCTTCCAATCACTTTCAGAACCGCCCCAAGGGACAAGACCTTCGTGGCCGACTTCACGGTCGTATGGGATATGACCGGCTATAATGCCATTATCGGCCGAGGAATCTTGGGGGTATTGAAGGGAGTTGTCTCGTCATACCACCAGAAACTGAAGTTTCCCACCCCCCATGAAGTGGGAGAAGTCTAAAGCGACCAGAGGGAATCCCGCCAGTGCTACCTGATGGATGAACTCCACGATCCCATGGAGGGAATCGTTTGAAGCCGCCGGGGTATCTCTATTTTTAACCCTATTATGTTGTTAGTTTTTTCTTTCTTTTTTTTTGAATCTAAGAGGCACAGTCCTTTAGTACATCGATGTTAGGGGACGTAGCCTGAGGCTGGGAGATGTAGAGGACCAGGCATGGTCCTGTCCTTACTGAGGATTCTTAGAAGCCACGGGATTACGGGGCTGGGGGCCATGCCGCCATGGCTAGATACAACTGAGACTATGGCCAATAAGCCAGAGTTGGCCAAGGAGAAGTTGAAATTCCAATTGGGATGATGGTGACTACCCTGAGGCTGACTAGTAGCTGGGCATTCTGGGTCATTAATGGTGTAGAATGCCATAGTAGGTGATGATGAAAATATGGCGAGCTGTGATGGAGTTCAGTTGGGACAGTGACTAGAAGGTCGCACAAAGACTGGGGCCTGCAGACCCGATGTGACAGGGTAGAGGCCGATGGTAGAGTGAGCTAGGTAAAATAATATAGAGGTATAACTGGAAATTGTTAGGCTGGTGGTCTGGAGATTTAAGTTGATCAATGACCAGCACGGGAGAGTCCTGCGGTCTATGGAGGAGTGGGTGAAGACCACCCTAACCGGTGGGGGAGGAGGAATTTTCTAGTTATCGACTCTAGTGCGCTTTTGGGTTTTCACTAGAGCCGACCCCCTTTAACTTTTTTCGACATGCCCTTGCAGATTTTCGCATAGAGGGGTTTCCCAATTTTGTCAAAGGTGCGCTCCCAGGCCTTTACCTCAGCCGATTTGCCGGCCTTTTTGCCCCTGATCGTCTCCTTGCAAAGGGGACGACTGGGTCGATCGAGGTATCTCTAGTTTTAACCCCATTTTGATTTATTTTTTTTTGCTTACCTGGGAGCCTGATGGCTTGGCTGTAGTTGGTGCAGAGGTGTCCTTGCCCCCATTGTCGCAAGGCTGAAGGTGGGAGATTGGCCCCCGAAAATATTTGATAACGATTCTGGGGGCTTGGAGGGCCCTATTGCTTGACTAGAGAGAGGAGCTAGAAGCGGTGACTGGTTCGGTCTTTTACGAGAGAAGACCGGTTCCGCTAGTTGCGGCTGGGAGTGCGCCTTAATCTGAGTGGCATGCAAACTCATGTTCTGGTGCATAATATAGCTTTATGTGTTGAATCCTTATAGTTTTGATGATATCATACACTATAAGTCATACATGACTAGTCTATCATCACACATTCTTCATATATTGCTTTCTCATTACCTTCTCTGGTATTACTCCGAAAAATGTCAACTTCTAAAGTTGACTCTTGGTGGTTTGAAAAATGCCCTCATACAATGAAGCACGGTGCACATTTTAGTTAATATGCATTTCATTGTTCATGCACTCACGGCCAGGTTCACCAGGCTGTCGGCCAGGCCCTGGTTCAGGTTGACGCTGACGCTGGTGTTGGCGGTGGCGTTGATCGCGAAGGTCAGGCCGGCGTAGGCCGTGCCCGCGACGCCGATCAACTCGTTGCCCTGCACGGTGAACAGGCCCGACTGGCCATTCACCGTCGCGCCGGTGACGCCGCTGGAATCGGCGGTGATGTCGAGCGTGAAGTTGAGCGAGGCGCTGCCGGTGTTGTCGATCAGGCGCAGCGCGCTGTTGCTGCTCGTATAGCTCGACTGGAAGAAGCTCTGCACCGCGGTCGGGTTCGAGGCCAGGGCCGAGTTGAGCGCGCTGGAGTCGATCTGCAGCTCGTTGGCGCTGTTGAAGGTGATGCCCAGCTGGCTGAGATAGCTGATCGTCCCGCTGGAGCCGCCGCTGGCGCCGGTGAGCAGTCCACCCAGCTCGTTGTTGAGCGAGCGCAGGGTGCTGTCGGCGAACAGGTAGGCGGTGGACGAGACCGCTCCGTCGGCGCCGACGCTTTCCTGGGTCGTCAGATAGTCGCGCAGGCTGTTGTAGGCGCTGACGAAGTTCTGGGTCGCCGTGCTGATCGCCGAGGTGTCCTGGCTGACCTCCAGGGTCAGGGTGTCGGAGCCAGTGGTCACGCCGGAAAGGTTCAGGGTCACGCCGGGCAGCACGTTCGAGACGGTGTTGCTGGCGCTGGTGATGCTGGTCCCGTCCAGGGTGAACACCGCGTCCTGCGCGGACTGCAGCACGTTGGCGAACGAGCCGTCCGAACTGGTCAACCCAAGGCCGCCCAGCACGTCATCGCCGGACGCGTCGGCGGCGGTGATCGCCTGGCCGGTGTCGTTGGCCGACATCACCAGCCGGTAGCTGCCGCTGGAGACCTGCACCAGGGTGGCGCTGACGCCGGTGGTGGATGACTGGGCGTTGATGGCGCTGGCCACGTCCGACAGCGTCATCCCGCTGGTGACCTGGATGGTGGCGGCGGTTCCGTCGGCAGCCGACAAGGTGAAGCTGCCGGTCATGTCGAGGGCGCTGTCCTGCGCCATGTCCGATCCGGCCACCTTCATGCTCTTGGCCAGCTGCGAGACGGTGATGTCGTAGCTCCCCGCGCTGGCGGCGCTGGTGGTGTCGGCGGTGAGGATGTTGCTGGCGGTCACGGCGCCGTCCGAGGCGGTGACGCTGGCGGTGGTGCCCGTGTAGGCGCTGTCGGTCCCGCTGGAGAGGTTGGCCGAGGAAGCCAGGCCGTCGACGGCGGACGCCAGCCCGTCCAGCAGGGTCTGGATGTCGGAATAGGCCGAGATCTTGTTCTTGTTGGCGGTGACTTCGGCGTCGATGGTGTCGGCGGCCGCGGTCTTGGTGGCGACGGCGGCGGCGACCAGGGTTGGGCCACCAGACTTTCTTTTTAAGTCTTGATACATTTTGGTAGCACTAGGGTGAATTGCATATCTTGATCTATGAGCTTCTTCCATAATCAACTTTTTGGTGTCAGCATGATCTGGCACACAGATCTGACCTCAAAATAATAATCTTTCATCGATCATGATAGAGAAATCTGGCCGTTGATCAATATTGGCTTAGGTCTCAACTAGCATAGGGTCATTCTCTTGCAACTTGACTAGATCTTTTATTAATGTGGGTTGTGACCAGACATTGGCGATAATGCACCCTTCATTCTCCGTGTCAATACTAAGTTTTAACTTAGCAAAGTCTTCAAGAAGGTTTGTCATACCCCTCCTGAGGCTAGATAACATAGCCATGGGCTTCCGACTGAGTGCATCCGCTACCACATTTACTTTTCTCGAGTGATATTGGATAGAAAAGTCGAAATCTTTGAGATACTCTTGCCACCTTCTTTGTCTCATGTTCAACTCCTTCCAGGAGAAGAGAAATTTCAGACTTTTGTTGTCAGAGAATACCATTAATTTCTCTCCATAAAGATAATGTCTCCATATCTTCAAGGCTAAGATAACAGCAGCAATTTCAAGATCATGTACCGGGTAATTTTCCTCATGGCACTTCAACTGCCTCGAAGCATAACAAATCACCCTACCATGCTGCATAAGGACACACCCAAGGCCAACGCCTAATGCATCAGTGTAGACTTCAAAACCATCACCTTCAACCAACAGTGCTAGTACAGGGGCAATAGTAAGGTGTTCCTTGAGAGTCAAGAAACTCTCTTCACAATCCTTTGACCATACAAAAAGATTCTCATTTCTTGTAAGTCTCGTCAGAGGAGCGGTGATCTTTGAGAAATCTTTTATAAATCACCTATAGTAGCTAGCCAGACCAAGGAATCTCTTGACTTCAGTCACGATCATTGGTCGGCTCTAGTTCCTGACTGCTTCAACCTTAGAAGGATCCACAAAGATACCTTCATTTGAAATAATGTAGCTAAGGAATGAGACCTCCTTTAGCGAGAATTCACATTTGTGAGCTTCGCATAGAGTTGGTGTTCTCTTAATATTTGTAAAGTTATTTTCAGGTGTTCTTCATCCTCCTCCTGAGTCTTGGAATAGATGAGAATATCGTCTATAAAGACGACCACAAATCGGTCCAGATAAGGCCTGAAGACGTTGTTCATGAGTTGCATAAAAGCTGTTGGGGCGTTGGTAAACCCAAACAGCATAACCACGAACTCATAATGCCCATATCTGCTTCAAAATGTAGTTTTGTGAATGTCTTCATCTTTAATCCTCAGCTGATGGTAACCAGACCTGAGGTCTATTTTTTAGAAGTATTCCGCTCCCAAGATTTGGTCGAATAG